>OZ057398.1:127984773-128449059 GCA_964056695.1 Melieria picta
CCCGGTTTCTGAGACCGGTAAGACCGGTGGTAGTTACGCCACTGATGAAAGCAAACATTTATGTTCAGAGATATTTCATGATAATAGCCAATAATTTAGTCAGAATTTATTAGTTTTTTGCAATCTTAAAGATAAAAATCACGCAGTTGATAGTGACCATTGTGCGAATAAGCCATTTGGCAACTGAACTGATTTATATATCATACATATATGAGAAAAATATCAATTTAACAGTAAAAAAGTAATGCGACTAATAGTGATGTTTTATGGAGTTAGATTTGAACACAGTACACAGTGGAGTTGGCAGCAATTAGACTTAAGAAAAATTAAATTCAATTCATTGTACAAATAATTTTAAGTATCCAAAATGTATATTTACATATGTGTAATGTATAATTGTGTATACATATAATAGTACATATTTATAATTACATGTATATACAATTTAACAACACCCCGTTGTCGAGTCACAACACCTCCCCTCAGGCGCCTCTATAAGTATGGATTATGACAAACATTTCGAATCTGTAGAGAACAAACCTCCGGAATTTAGTTGGATTGACGATTGCATATATGTGTGTACCTGTTTATAGATACAACTAAGCAGTGGAAGGGATGTTTGGGACTTCAAACCCTCTCCAAATATCTGCTTGTTACACACATTTTGCTTGACAAATATGGTTCCAAATGGTATTTGCCTCAGAAGTTACGTGCAAACCCCTTTTCCAAATGAAATCCTGTGTGCGCTACTGTAACTAAGTATATAGGGGAGACTTGGGTACATTCCGCTTTGGGGCACGAGGACGTTTTTGGTATGAAGCAGCCATCTCTGGACATCTCTATTAGTAACATCTTTATTAGTAAATTCTTAGTTCGCCTTCTCTAATTGAACAGATGACAAAGTTAACAGTGTTTTTGCTTTGGTTTTTGCAATATTTTTATTGATATAAGTAAATATTTTGTGTTCTTAAAACCAAGCCATAACAGAAATATTGTAATACTGAGGCATTTGTAAATAAAAGTGTGTGAACTTGAAAGGAAGCGCTGAAAATTGAAAAATAAAAACAAATAAAAAAATTAAAAATAAAATAAAAAGTAATGAGGGGACCTCGGAGTAGATTCGGTGCTTTATGTTGAGGCACATTCGTCCATGCTTTTAAAAAGTGAAATATAATTGAAGCTCCCAAGACTTTCGAACCCGGCTTAAATGTCTCGAAGCCGCATAAAATTTATATAACTTGCGGTCGATCTTAGCAATTTTATGATAATATAAAATTATCTTTGAAATACGTATCGTTATGCCTTTTGGACAGTATCTTTTACTGTTTTTAAGCTCCTGAATATTGATCTTTTATTTTTGTAATACAAAACATAATAAAAAGTAGTTATGTACCCAAAAAAATGCTTTCAACAATGATATTTGTCACTTCTTGTCACTTTGTCACATTCGTCTTCATACCTTAATGAAGACGAATGTGCCCCGCCAAATACCGAATTTACTTAATTTAATAAAGAAAATGATCAATAGAACTTCTGAGTGAAACTTTGGGTTAACATTTTATTATTAAATAATTAGGTATTGTACCAAGCTCACCGATTTTTAAATATGATGATTATTTTCTGAAATATATGTCTTTGAAAAAGTGACGAATGTACCCCAGTCTCCCCTACGTCAAAAATAATAGTATATATAATGCAGTCAAAAATGTTGCTTTTAATTATAGCAAATCGAGTAAAATTTACAGACAGTCAAATGTCGTAAACTTTCATATATTAAGTTTACCATAGCCCACTGTGCAATGGCAAAAATTTTTTCAAATTTCAAATGCAATATAAAAGCCCAGCGCTTTGTACTAGCTTCAGTGGTTTTTGTGGAGTTTGTGAAGTTAGTGACAAGATGAAAATAGGTAATTAAATCAAAAAAGGATACTCAAAATAAAGAAAAAAACGAAGTGAAAAAATAAGTTTAAAAAGAAGAAGCATATCTTTAAAAAGAATTAAAATATTTTTAATTTTTTTAAATTTCCTAATATTTTTTCGCATTCTTTAAACTTGCAGTATTGAGCCTGTTGCTGGTTGTTGCTGTGGCACATTGCGCCCTCGCCAAGTGCAGCAATGTGAAGAACTACAGCACAAAATTTGTGCCGGCTTGTGATCCCGATGATCTTCAGCTCAAGTGGCCCAACTATGCGGACGCCACCACCTATTACGCGTGTGTCGCACTGAATAGTCCGGCGTTGGTATCTTGTCCGACTTTCCAATATTTTGCGTATGTTTATCAGAAATGTGTGTCGTGCAGTCAGTATCTGGCACCAGTGAAATGCGAAAACTTGAGAACCCAGAATCCGCCGATATGCAATTAACTTAACTGAAGTTCTCAATGACGTTTTCCATAGTTTAAAGTTCTTACTTGATACAAAAGTGGATATGATATCGGTATGGCAAAAACCATGTTCAGAATTCAGAAAGGATTTAACTTGTTCTAACAGCTCTTAATAATTCCTGTAAAAATATATAACCGAAAAACTTTTTGAATTTAATATTTGGCAATGAATGACTGATTTTGAAACTATTGCAATTACTAAAAATCTTTCTGTTGCTGTATGTTATACAATAATAAAAGCAGGAAAATATATAACAGACCTTTGTTTTTATATTAGTTAAAGTATTATAAAAGAGAGATCCACAATCCACATAATAGAGATCCACAATACTAGTTTTTTAGTTCTTTTTATTAACTTATTTTTTACAAGAATCCACCACAATATTGAAGAAAATTTTTAATTAAAAGCACTTTTTCTGGGGGAAAAAGGTGAAAAACGCAGTCAATTTTTGACACTTTTTTTCAAAAAGCTCCTATCCTTTTATTTTTAACGTTTTTTTATTTTCCTGTATCCGAGAGCTTAATAATTATGAATCTTTTTTGTTTCAGATTAGCCAATCCGGAGATTAATAATATTAATATATACAGTACTTTTCGTTTATAACGAACCCGTTTAAAACGATTTTCCGCCTAAAACGAACAAATTTCAAAAGTACGCGCTGTATGTTTTCGTTTATTACGGACCCCTTTTAAAGCGAACTTTCGGTTAAAACGAACCATTTTGCCCAGTCCCTCGAAGTTCGCTTTAAGCGAAAAGTACTGTATTATGATTAATAATATGGTAAAAATTTTTTCTGTTTTTTGTGTTCCTTGAACCTTCAATATATTGTACAAAAGTTTTCAAAAAGATTGATAATAAGGGAGCTGAAAAATAAATAATTTTGTAAATCATTAAAAATTACCCTTTCTAACGTGCCATGATACCTTAAAGCAAAAGTGAGAAAGAGATAAAGAAAAGAGAATTTACGTTTTTCAAGCTAATGATTTTGGTTTATAATGGTTTTGGTCTTAGCTTAAACTATAAAAGGAGAGTCTGCAAAAGTCCTGGTTTTTCATAACAGAGGTTTTCGGTGAAAGAAAAACCGCCAGCTCCCAATTGCCTTTCGAAGTGGACGTTGAACTGTAGGTTCTCTTTCCGCACCCGGTTAAAACTTGTGTTGTAACCCTAACCTAACCTGCAAAAGTCTTAAGCTAAACTTTTACAAAAAAGCAGAAAGCAATGCAAGAATGAATAGGTAATAAAAACAAAATGATTAAGTGTCCATTTTCATTATCTTAAGCCAAAGAAAATTGTATATCCATGGGTTGGCTATGATATCTCATCGAGTTGGGTTTTCTCACAGACAAAATTCTCTCAAAAATATATATATTTTTTTTATTGTCAGCAAGCAATTTAAGAAAAATATTCCCAATATTTTGTTATGCTCGTAATGCCTTTGGGTCGACTGTAGTGTACTTTATTCGAGATTTGTGGCGACCCTAATTCGTGCTGTATCGGTGATTGAAAGCATCTTTGCATGTTTGAGAGGAGCACAGGATGTGTTTAAAAAGTGCCAGGCAGCAACCGAGTAGGCGAGTTGTGGTCCTCTATTTCTCTGACTAAAGCAGCTGCGAGAGAAGTCTTAGTTTGTTTTCTCAAAGGCCAAAGGGACTGCCAGGACTATGCTTATATCATATCTGGCGTACTTATAAGTGCGCTCTACACTGAAGGTCTTTTTTTCTAATGTAATTATTCTTTAGTCTATGGAAGCACCTTACAGACTATAAAAATAGGATATAAGAAGTACATTGAAACTCAAAATTATAAATTATGACATAGATAGCATTTCAAGGCATTCCGGAAAATTTTCCTGTGTGAAGAGAGCTCTATGTCTAAAACATTTAGAATGTGGTTGAACTCAGTCAACACTCCATTAATAGGAGCATTCAGGTCATAAAGTGTAAAGAAGCCTCTCTGCCCGGAACATTGAGGTTAATTTTGCTAAGAAGGGCAGGGTAATCCACACTTTCATTTAAGACATACAAAATTAAGGAAATGGACAAGAAAGTCTCTCTGTTGTGCAAAGACATAAGGTTAATTAATCGGCAACGGGAAATATTCAGCAAAATTCAACGAATGTACAGCATAGTGGATAAACACTTTCTGAACCGATTCTAGATTTATTTGAACTAGGTGGTAAGATCTCCAAATAAAAGCAGCGTCTTCCAAATTCGATCCAAAAACGCAGAATAGAGAGTTTTGTAAATGAAAGGATCAGAAAAAGGCGAACTGCATATTACGGCGAACAAAAGCAAGCATGAAGAAGGATCTTAGATGGTCTTAGATGAAACAGAACTCTGTGAGATTAATTTAAACCTCCTTTGCAAAAACCCGGTTTTGAAAGGAATGAGACCAAAAGTTAATCAGCATTTTCTTGTATTTTCAGTTTTGTTCCACTATTTTGGCCGACATATTAAGACGGTTTAACACTAGAAAAACTATTGACAGTTTCTCATTTTTAATCATTTGTATTTTTTTAGTATTTCTATAATTAGGGTTCTACAATAGCCAAAACCGATGTGTCCTTTTCGAGATATCAGCGGATATAATATGTAACTAGCCTTTTTAGGTATTGAAAACTTGCAGTATTTCTAGTGTTAAGGGTTTTTACAACGCATTACAGCAACATTCAAGATGGCTTTTCATAGGTATGTATGTAATATGTACACGTGATAGTTTTGAATGGCATAATACTTAGTCATAAAAAAACGGTAAGCTAAAGTTAAAAATAGTTCCACCACTCTACGTTTTTCCCCACTATGAAATAATGTGAATGATTTGTGATGTTCGCAAACTTATCCAACCGAATGAACTGCATTTGTGGCAATGTTTTTAACATATTATAAGTCATTCACTCAACTCATCTTTGCCATATTCGATATATTCGACATATATACAGTAATTATAGATGCTATCAGCATACTTTCCGTCGGGTATCAAGCAATAAACTTGATTTGTCGCACAGATGTTGACATTGCCACTAATTATATTATTTATTGTGAACTTGCCCTTTATCGATATTACTGACCACAGGTCATAAATCATATTTTGGATAGTGACATAATGCACATTAATTCTAAACAATTCAATAAATGAATCGAATTTGCTGTGCAATAGTTTAGTATTTATTTGCCAAGTGACCAGCGTGTTTGTAGAATGCAATGCAAATAACTCAGCAGACTGTAAGTTATGTGGTTCAACAAAATATATTTGAACTCTACATAAAATTTCCAGAAGCGGTTGTGTGGATGGTTCTAGTTCTAGCTAGCACCGGAAGTGACGAAAGAAAATCCAACTACTGCGTCCGGCTATGGTGCTTCGGAATCAGTTGGAGATACAACTAATACGCTCAGCGAAAATCCAACAAATACACCATTCCGTTGCCATCTTCAAAATGGCCAACGCCACTTTTAATCGAAGGACCGCCGCATGTTAGTCAGTTATAAAAACTTTTAGTTGGTTTAAGTGGGCTTCTTTCAAAAAATGGAGTACTTTTTCAAATATTATTCATATGTAGGCATATAAAATTTGTCTAAAACTGAATTGAAAGGGTTTTGCGATTTTTTGATGAGTCATTGAATCATCAATTCCCTATGAAATCTTTTCAGTACACTCACTCACCCAGTTATCCTCGGCCTCGCGTCTATCCAACAGATATTGATGCAATTTTGGACCCAAACCATTCGGTGCAGCAAATTGTTTGATGATGGACTTTGTGCGCTCCAGCTGGGCTGGCGTCGTAATTGGCTCCAAGGCGCGCACGTAATCAGTCATGGTTTGTTCCAACGGTGGGACTGGTACTTTTGGTAGTGTCTGGAATGCATAAGGAAAATTGAATTGAATACCAGACGATGTGATTGAAGGAAACTGCAAATATTTCATGCTATAGAAGATACATATTTACGATGCGGAATTAAAGGTTTACTGTTATTTTCAACCAACAAACTTAAATACAAATCCATTAACTATTTGGCACCAGTTATTGACAAACAAAATTGTAATCATAAAAAGACTTTTCAATGACAAATTGAGTAATGATAAAATAATTATAATCAATACTAAACGAATTAGACACCTGTGATGCGGCTATTAGTCATTCAGTAATACAAGTTAACAAAATAAAGCTTTGTATTGAAAATAAATGGGTTTTTATGTTATTCGAACAGAGTTAATAAAATTGTATCTCTAAGATAGAAAGGTACGTCCGTTCCTGTTGAGTAGTACTTGACGACTGACTCAGAAGGAATTGACACTTGTTTACGTGGGAAGAGCTGCAACCTGATCGGCAGCTCTGGGTGCAGACATAGCGTCAGCTATTTCGTCCGATAGAGTTGAGCGAACTTTTTTTCCGCTCAAGGCGCGCGAATTACGTTTTGATGAGAAACAACTGAACTCTTCGGAGTGTAAATATGTTCTGCTTTATTTTTCAAAAATGTCCTCTTAAATACTAGTTTACATTTTTGTTTATGTAAAAATATTTTTCTTATCTCTATTTAATACAGTCCCTTCTTTTACGACTCTTACAAACAATTTTTATTAGTTGGCTTAGGATTGTTTGGATGATTTACAACATCTGGACTGCTCGGGTGGCATTTATTTATGTTGCCCAATTTATTGCCACGTTATCTTCTGTTTGTTTAGGAGCTGGCAATGTCGAGGATCGAATCTTATCGCTGGACATTGCCTGTGACGTGAGAAATATTTATTTCGCCGCAACCGGCTCGGTCGCTAACTTACATATTAGTCCTGTCTAACATCTTTTACTGACTATGTACCAACTTGGCTAAAAATTTTGGTTAATATGGAATGCAAGTTTTTCTACTTGGTTGTGGTTAACTAAACTTGATTTTTGTACATGACTAATCAACTATGATTGTGACTTATAATTACAATCAAAATTATTAGAAATTAGTCAAATTTACCTAAATAAATTATTAGAAAAAAGTTAGAACTAGCCATATCGAATTTTCGTCGACACTAAAAGAAAGTTTTTTCTGTATAAATTAAAAGGATACAAAATTTTGTAAGCGTAAAAGGTACTCAATTTCTACTTGGAAACAATTTAAAAAGGTTTAAAAGAAAGGTTTCACAAAATAACTGACTACAGTTGTGAGAATAGACTTCACATTTATATGATTTTGGTGATTTGTTGGAATTTTTTGAACATAAAAATTTTACTAACTTTAGGTTTATGTGTTATGTATAGGTATAGGATTTATATGCACACAAAATATGCAAAATATATGCAAAACATATGCACTCCAGCCAGATCGAACCGCTGAAACTACAAACATGAAATTTGCCGTATAGGTACATCTTGAAAAATGAATAATAATAATAATAATTAATAATAACAATCTTGAACAATGAACCTTCGTTAAAAAGGGATTTTTTGAAATTCGAGGTCTAAAAGGGCAAAACATGGGTTAACCCATTTTCGGCCGCTACCAGAAATAGCCAATATTTTTTTCATTCCTGCTTTTTTCGTGCCTTCGCCAACATCTCTAAATTTATCTTTTTTAAAAAAAATTATTATTTCGAGGGGTTACCAAAAGACTAAAGCTATTTTATGCATCAAAAGTTCACAGATATAATGTCTAAGTGCAGAGCTACTCTCCTTCAAAGTGGCTGGTCGAAAAATCGACCAGCGGCCGAAAATGGGTTAAGGTGTTGTATGAATAAACGCATTTTAATGAGCCTATTGATTTCATATTTGGTGAAAACACTTCAAATAAAAAATAATTCGACACGTATTTTTCAATTTTTGGAAAATCAAAACTTAACGGGTACAACCAAGGGTTAAGGTTCGTATTAGGAAAGACTACGAAAAAACATGAACCGATAGGCCTATTGACTTAAAAATGTGTGAAAACATTAGAAATACAAAAAAATTAAACACATATTTTTACTTTTGTGAAAATCTAAATTTAACGACGTAAACCAAGGGTTAACTTTTTGTACGGGGAAACACAATTTTTTGGCCCGTTTGACTTCAAATTTGGAGAGATTTTGAGTTTTAACATACTTACTTTTCAAGAAAATTCTACATAAATTTTCAAGGATATAAAGGATTAAAATTTTCAAAGGACCTTTTTCATATCCTTTTTTTACAAATAGATAAAAAAATCAATTTTATTTAAATTCTTGAGCCTTTCCTCTTTCATTTGATATACATAATGCCATATTCGAACGAGGTTAAGTGTTTTTTATATTTTTTATATTTTTTTTATTTTTTATCCCCTTCAAAATTAAAAGGACAAAGGATGTAGAAATAAAAAACTGAGTACGCAGTATTACTATGTTTGGTCTCTAGTTTCACGCCCATATGCATTTTTTTCGGTGTGAACATTTTTTTTAATTTTTGTCGCACGGTGTATCTTCGAAATTACATGAAAGTAGGGGAAAAGGTTGAGAACTTATGAGAACTAACGATAAGATTAGTAAAACTTAACAATTCATAATCTTCCGATAGCGTCAAAAACGGCCGGCAACAAGCCAAGTAATCCGGATTAGCGCTGCCCGGAATAATAAATAAATAAATATTTACAAGACGTGCGGACGGCAAAGTGTTAAGAGAAACTTGATTTATTGGACCCATTGATTTAAAATTTGCGTGCAAAGCCGCGGGGCCCTGCTAGTTGTGGAATGAAAATTTTTTTAATAAAAGTATGAAATTCTTCCGTGCAAAGCCGGGGATAACTGGTAGTATTTCTCATACTTATTCCAGGAATTTAGTGAAATTTGGGAAGTTCAAAGAAGTTTAAAAAATCATTGTGTTTTAAATAGAATTAATTTCTTAACTTGAAGTCCAAAAAAACAAAACCTTAACTCAAATAATAATAAAACTTAAAATGAAATGTAAAAAATTAGATAACTTCTTATTACAGTAAATAACTAAAATTTGCTCCAAGTTTTCTACGGTCAGCATATGACATGCCTATGCCGTACACCAGCTCGTGGAGTACGAAAACGTTCATTATTCTTGTATGCTGGGCATTACTGACCCCAAAAAATAGCTTAGTGAGCCAAACTACAACAACACTCAATAATGATCGTGAGAACATCATTCTCGGAATAACAAAAGTCTGGGCTTGTCCAAATTGACCCCCTACCCCCTCCCAACCCAAAAAATGGAAAAAACATGCAAAAATATGCAAAAAATATGCAAAATATGCAATAATATGCAAAAAATATGCAAAATATGCAAAAATTATGCAAAATATGCAAAAAATATGTAAAATATGCAAAAAGTATGCAAAATATGCAAAAAGTATGCAAAATATGCAAAAATATGCAAAATATGCAAAATGTGCAAAAAATATGCAAAATATGCAAAAAATATGCAGAAAGTATGCAAAATATGAAAAAAAATGCAAAGTATGTAAAATATGCAAAAAGTATGCAAAATATGCAAAAAATATGCAAAATATGCAAAAAGTATGCAAAATATGCAAAATATGTAAAAAAGATGCAAAAAATATGAAAAATATGCAAAATATGTAAAAAATATGCAAAATATGCAAAAAGTATGAAAAAATATACAAAATATGCAAAAAATATGCAAAATATGTAAGAAATATGCAAAATATGCAAACATACATATATAATATTTTTCAATAAAAATAGTTTCTGTCTTGGTGCCGTTCAAATCCGATGCTCCAAAAAAATATGCACTTGCATATAATTTCGATCCCTAGTTATGTACATATATAATTTTATTTTTAACGAGGATCGAAGCATCGAAAGCCTCAGGGCACTGCGGGTCTTTAAACCGCTAAACCCATTTCTCGTCCGGACGGTTAACCCTCCCGGGACCAACGCTAGGTATTACATATGTATATGTATAGTATTAGGTATATGCTCATAGTCCGGAAATATTTTCACATTTAACCCTTTTACTAGTTTTGTATTCTCTTGAATGTGTTTCCATGAAAATGTTGTGTTGTCTAAAGGGTTGAACGAATGTCATCTAAAGTCTGTACCTTGCCGAAGTCTGGTGCGAAAATATATCATTTGTATGCAACACATTATATCATTATATTGTAGCAAACACACACACACACACACACACACACTCTCATGGAAAGGACGACGAAATGCAATTGACGCAAAATCACCCTCGCTGAAAGCGCCCAAGAATTCCCTAAGGACATTTGAGCGTTGCAGGAGCGACACAGTTTTGAGTGCGGCATAGTTGCCTGTTGTCTGTAGTTGTTCGTACGCTTACAATTGTAGCACATTTCTTATTTCAACCGTTTCGCATATAAAATAGAAAATTACCTTTTCGCAGATTTCGTGATTATCTCAGATTAATTCAACGGCGAAATGGTGCAGCATTGCTCTGCCCTAAGGGCCCAAACGAACTGCTACAAACGCGGTAGCGGTTCTCGCAACGGCCTAAATAGGGCCTCGACAAGGCCTTTAAAAGTTGAGCAAATTTATTTGAACAAACTTCCACGTTACAAAATATATAAATCAAGTATACATAGAATTCTTCTTATTTGAGTTTAAAGTGTCTAATTTTATTACATTTTGTGTTTCTTCGGAAAAATTATACAAACCGTATATGTTTGTATGTGTGTGTGTATAGTACAGCGCATGTGCTTTAACTTTAGCTTGGCTGGGCGAAAAACTCAATTTCCTCACCTTTCCCATGGGGCAACGTCAGCCAAAAAGACGAATTTTTTTTCAATGGACATAAACGAACTTTCGATTTGATGGTAAACATTTGTGCCATTCTCGGGGGATTGGCGGTGAGCGGAAAATGCAAAAGTTAGTTGTGTTTGCTTTATAAATTTACGCGTATATATGTATATACCGACAGTGGCGCACACAGGGCAGGGGTTTTGGGGTTTAAACCCACTGGAATAACTTTAAGTTACTTAGTACAGAAATTTAATTTATAACCTTCGCATATATATTCAATCATCAAAATAACACTACTCGACACAAAAAAATGCACCTAAAATAAAAGTGTTTTCTTCAGCGGTCTAGAACACGAAACTGAAGATCAAAAAATTTTTGTAAGAAACCAGTTTTTTCTCTCTTATTTCAGTTATGAGCACATACCACGTAAACCAATCATCCGACTAACACAAGCTGTCCGTCGGTCAGAAGATAATACCTTAGCCTTACCAGAGATATACAGAATGTCCAAATCAGATGAGGTTTGGAGAAATTACTGACGGTGAAAGTTGTAAAAAAGTGAATTTTTCGACCATTTTCAAAAATCATAAATTTTCGAATGTTTTTTTTTTAGATAAAATAAATTATCTCCTTTGTTTTTAAAATCTAAGATGAAAGATACATTATTTGTGCAAATACTAAGCCCAACATAAATAGAATCGAAAGAAAAATGACAAAGTTATGATGCACTGAGTGAAAACAACAACATTACATTTATTACAACGTGCGAAAAAAATTGTTTTTTGCCGAGACCCATCGTAATGTTGATATAGGCGTGAAACTACAGGTCATTTATAGTAACCTGGCATAGTCAGTTTTTCATTTTCTGACCCAAAGTCCTTTTTAAAGGACTTTAAAATTTTAAGGACATACACATTTCAAATATTTTTTTTTAATATTTGCGGTTGTGCAATGATAAAGATATGGATATCAAATGAAAGAGAAAAATTGTCTCCTTTTAACTAAATTTTCTATTTTGAACTTTCAGGGCCAAAATATGTCAGGTAGGGAAAACATAGATGTTTTGGATCTCAGTCTGTAGATTCATACATCTAAATTTTATTCTATTTCAAAGTTCTCAAAAAATTACACAAAACCCCCCGAAACAAAATCACTGTATACCGATATATACAAATACTATATATACATACATTGTATGTTACCAGTTGATTGAGACATTTGTATTTGGAGAGGAAATTGTTTCTTTAATTTTTTAACAGTGGTTTTGAAGGCCTATAAATGTAGCTTCAGAGCCTATTCTAGCTATAGAGTCTGAGGAGTTCATTCAGTTGAATATCTGCTGCTCATGATTTTCGGTCTATGTAAGCTCCCCTACCAGTTTTAAATAGTTCTGCTATGCAAGAGGGTTTCCTAGAGACCGGCGCCATTCATTAGTAACCAAAGCACATCTGCGAATTATGCTAAGTTCAAAAAGCACGAGAGTATATAAGTTTAATTAGGTCGTCTAATTAATTAAGTTGTCGGAACACCTAAGAAGTCCAAAGTGTTAATGAGTTGAGTCCCCACGCACTTCAAAGCCCGTTGGATAGTCCCGTGTCTACTCCTAGTAAAAGCAGGACATTTGCACAGAAAGTGGCTCATCTTTTCATAGTATTTTACATACGTTTTACAAAGTTCGAGCTTCTTGGTTGTATGATTTTAAATTACTACCTAGTTAAATGTTTTAAACTTAGTAAGAATCCTTGTAAGTTGAGCGTTATAAACTTCTCCAAAAAGAGTTGGAAAACTTTTAGACTTATTGCCTAAAATTGCTATAGGCATTACATAGCAGAGGAATATGGTTAATGCTGTACTCGTAGGTCCAAGACATGTCCATGTTGTACTACTGTGTCCAAAAAATAAGGTGACATTTGAATTTATGAATTATGAATGCCTAAAAAGGCCGGAATTGTGGAAAGACAATTCTTGGTTTTTACACCACGATAATGCACCATCGCATACTGCACTCGTAATTCGTGATCATTTCGCCAAAAATTCAAAACCCATATCGTTCCGCAACCACCGTATTCACCTGATCTGGCGCCGTGCGACTTCTGGCTGTTCAGCAAGCTCAAAAGACCGCTCCGGGGACACCGTTTTGATACGATAGAGGAGATTCAAGCCGCAGCGAAGGAGGAACTGAAGGCCATCCCGGAAAGTGACTACAATCAGTGTTTCGAAGATTGGAAAATCCGTTGGCATAAGTGCATTGCATCGGGAGGGGATTACTTTGAAGGGGATGAAATTGATTTGGAAGAATAAATAAAGAATTTTCAAAATAAATACAATGCAACCTTATTTTTTGGACACAGTAGAACGTCTTAAATATAGACATGTCCATGTTGTACGTCTTAAATATGAGAGATGATCTACAGTTGTTTGTCAATCCCAAACCACAGATCGGGATCATCCTTTTTTATTTAGATAATTGTTTTTGCACTAAGAGATTTGTATTTTTTCTGTCTACTATCTTTATCTAAATTCAAAGTCGCAACTAGGTACTGATTCTAACGTCTGTAGACTCTGCGGAATATCAGAGGAGACGTCTGAACTCATCACACGTTATTGGGCCAGTTCCGGCTAGCAGAAGAGAACATCAAGCACCTAAACCCCCGTGAGTTACTAAGCTTCATTAGGTCGGTGGGTCTAAGGGATCTTCTCTAACAACTTGTAGGGGGCACAATACTAGTAGATCATTTCTGGTCTCAGTACTGATTCAATCACTGAATCACATCGGCTTCGCTCTACCATCTCTTGTTTTTTTACTATTTGATATCTTTGTGCGCATTCGAACGCACAACTATCTAACTTGTGGTACAATCATTGAGGCATGTCAGCTGTGCTCTACCACTTCTGGAAATCTGCAGAGCTTCCGCAGCATTCGCTCGAATTGAGTTGATACTGCGCCCAAGAATTTCCGCTTGCAATACAATCATTTTCTGTATTTGTTATTGCTATACGTGCGTGTGTTGCTGCTTTTGTTATCGTTGTTGAACGCTGTTGACAATTGTGTTTTATTTGATTTTCCCCCTGGTTGCTGGCATTCTTTAAAGGCTCTCAGCGCGCCCTTGTCGTTTGACGCTGGTATTGACATTGTCACGGCAAGCTGAGCCAGTGTCAGTTGTTGGCATAGTGACTGTTGTATAAGACAGTTCTTTGCCGAGTAATCGGTACTTCGGCCTTTTAATCGTTACATTAGTCACTACGAAATTGCATTGTACCTTGCTCATGATTCTTTTCAATAAACGTAGTCAGTGGCAATCGGGACTTGGTAAACAAAACAGTGACAGCAGCTCAAAGTCGCTCACCGAAGTCAAAGTCGTTTTGCCATTGTGCCATGTACTGAATTGGTGCTTTGTTTGAACTGCTGGCCCTGTGCTGCAGTGAATTTTTCATTATTTGCATTACTAATTATAACAAATAGGATTAGTTCTATTTCTGGTACGTTTATGTGAAACTGGAATGTCGAGACGGTGAATCGTGAGAAAGGTTTGTTTGCCGCCAGGGCAGAAATTGTATTGGGGAGTGGCGTGAAGTGGAGTGGAGTGGAGTGGGTGGGTTGAGTTGAGGTTGAATGTGAAATTTTGTGTACGAGTATTATACATTTTTGATACATTTAAGGAGTGAAAATTGTGATAAAAAGTTAGTTAAGTATGAATTTGCTAGAAAATCACTCATTGAGTTTTCATCTGAGATTGTATCTTTGAGTGGATTCCATTAGAATCGAGAAAAACTTTGATACAAAAAAAGTTTTTTGAATTCTACTTGAACATTTTTATGAAAACTTACGCTAGGAAATCCATATTCGTCGACCGATTCTGCAGTGGAAAGCCATTTCTTTGGTATGGAAAGTAGTGAATCTCTCCATCCTGTAAATAAAGAAGAATAGTAATAAATTAAATAAAGAAGAATAGAATAGAGTTTAAAGTTATAATAAGATTTAGAAAATAATTGGTTTTAAGTTGAGTTAAGTTTGCGTTATTAAAAAATGATTGGAAATTCCAGTTTATTTTGAACTACAGTCGTGTCTGGGTATAGTGAACCCCCTATATAGTGAACACCTCGATATAGTGAACACCCAAATTTTGACATCGAGCCTCCAAATATAGAACAAAATTTTCAAGCAAAAAACAAAAAGTGTATTTTGAGCAAATTTGACCAAAAATGTTAACCTTGATATAGTGAACACCCTCAGTACAGTGAAAAGGCCTTGAAATAATTAATTCACTATATCCAGACACCACTGTAATTGAATATTTTTTACTTTGTACAGCTAATATATTAAATTAACCCTTTAGTGATTATGAGGAACATATGCCCCATGTGCATATTTTACTTTAAAGATTTTAAAAACTAAACTCAAACAGTAAAAAGTTCGCATGGGCCAAATATGTATGCATATTTCATTGGTTATTAAGGGGTTAAATGAAATATAAATGCCTGACAATAATTTCTATTCAACATACATAGTAAGGAAGGAAAAAACGTTCCACTTCTTAGTATTTAAAGTACATTCGACATTATTTTTTTATGCTTGAAAAAAAAATACATGAAATACATGGAATGATTTTTGTAACTTTATGAAAACCGAACGCTTTAAAAATGTAAAAAAACATAAATAAAACATCAGACCTTTACATTTAAATTCGACTTTTGCCCATCTATGTACGGACGGATCGAAACTACTTGGTAGGGTGGCTTGTGGTATCTACTTCGAAAAATTAAATCGAAATTTGAAGCTCCGGCTGTAAAACCACTGCAGTGTCTTCCAAACCGAGATCACAGCAATCTTTGCAGCCTCGGATTGGCTTAGAATAAACGGGATATCGGCAAGAGATATTCTGATACTCTGGGACAACCAATGCTCTCTTAGAGTCATCATAACAACAACGGCTGTCCTCAGCTGCAGCAAATCTCTCAACGAGACTGTCAAGCAGCTTCAAATTCGTCTATGCTGAAGTCCGGGACATAGGGATGTTCCAGGGAACTGTAGAGAAGACAAGCTCGCTCGGCAGAGTACAATTGGGAAGTTATGGCAAGACATGATGGCGCTTGGTGTCCTTCTTTTAACGTGTAAGCTTCGTACCATATGAGTTCTATACACGATACCAATTTAAGGTGGGCTGAGTTTTCTCTGCGCGTCAAATTTGGCCAACCTTAAGCCTTCGAAATTCTAAAGAACTTCTCTCACTAAAAAGAGCCCAGATCAGCACCATGATTGGTGTTCTAACGGCTCACTGTTTGATTGGCACCCACACAAGAAAATTGGGACTGTAGTAAAATACATGTAGAAGAGTAGGAAAATACACTTGTCCTGCTTTATCCAGAAGAAGGATTAACTACTTAGGGAACTTATTCTTCCACAGTCTAGAGGATCTAGTCGCTGTCTACTAAGCTTCGTAAGAAGATCTAACTGATTCAATGAATGAGGTCTTCAATGGGTCATGGCCTAAGTGGGTTTGGGGCAGCCAAACCTATCTACCTAAATACTCTACGGGAATCTCAAATATTTAACCAATTTCATTATACTCGCCGCTTTGTGAAATAGCATTTGAGTTGAAATATGTTATTCATTGTTTTGGCTTTCATTTATATATTGTTTTGAGATGTTTTAATGTCCTGGGGATCGGACATGCTGCACACATTGGTTCACTATTCAGCGCGTGCCGAATCACTATCCAGGAGCGCCATGGGAAGGCTGTGTGTCAACTTACATTGAACAGGGGCAAGGATTGTTCTGGCGTTCGCCATGTTGATTGCAATCAGAGACTTTGCCTTGTACTCGTATGTCCGCTCCAGGCAGGTCGTAACCCAGTAACGGGTTGTTATGGCCAGAAAGTATTCGTGATTTCGAAAAGAGCTTAAGTAGCTCCCATACTGCAGCAGTCAAGCTAGCCTCAATCAAGCTATTATTACTTGTTATTTCAAATATATGATTACCTCTAATTTCTTGTATTTGGTTCTATTTATAAAAAAAGAAAACATAGCCTCAGTTCAAAAGTATATAAAACATTCTCGGCTCATCTTTGCTTACACCTTAATCTCGTACTTGATGAGCTTTTAATGACTAATCTTTATTTTTGTTGCAATATTAAATATTAATTTTCATTCCATACACGCACATTTTAAGTGCGTATGTGTATACCCACTCGGATATTTATGCATCTGTGTGGGTCTATTTTTGTAAAAAATCATTCACCACACAAATTTATGAATGTGCCAGTGAAACGTTTGCGCTTTCCACCCCTTTATTTCATTAGACATGCAAATAAGACCAACACTGGTTGGGCTTAGCAATTTTGACATTTCCATCCTTTCCCCCCCGAAATATGAATAATTATTGAGGTTGAGTTCGTTGCGTTTGGGGTGATGTCAGATTTTTGCAGCACCGATGCGTACACTGCGTAAAATACATACAAACACACATATTTACATATTTTACATACCTACGCAAGAGTCTGAAATTTTTCACAGACAAAAAATAAATACGACAATGTTTGTGCGAAAATATTTACTTTGCGCACGGCAGGCGGCATTCCAATTATTTTGAATACAAAGTACACAGGGTTCCATGGTAACCTTGGAGTAAGGTGTAAGTAGCATAGCGGTGCTCACAGATTTGTGAATTATTGCATTGAGGAGAAATTATACTTTGTGCTGTTGGAATTTTTATTTTTTTATTTTTAAGCAAAGTAATAGAAAATCTGGTGTAGTCCGGGATACAAATGGAGAATTGTGGTACCATATAAAAATTTAAAAAAATTATGTTGTACATGCGTATCTTTTGTTTTACTAACTTTTGGTAGAAGTGGCTAGTTGCTTTTTAAAACTATATATTTACCGCTTATTTAGCCAATCATAGAGTATCATATACGTGAACATTTACATAAGTTCAGTTTGAGAAAAAAACATTTTGAAGTGTTCAGAGTTGTGTCGGTAAGAACTGGAAAGTAACTAAAATTTTACTACCAATTATATTTTCGCGAAAGACAGATAATAGTAAAAAAAACGCACAGTGCCGTTGTTCTCAATATTTTCTACATATAAAGTAGTACACACCATAAATTACACTACTCGACACGAAAAATGCTCCTAAAAATAAAAGTATTTTTTAGACTAATCTTCGGCTGCTGAACACGAAACTGAAAATCAAAAAATTTTCTTAAGAAGCCTTTTCGAAAAATCTTCGAAAAATCTTCGAAAAACACGTTTTTTCCCTCTTATTTCAGTTATGAGCACATATCTCGTAAACCAACCATCCGACTAACACAAGTGAAAATTTAGACAAATTTAAATTTAGAAAATTTAGTTAAAAGGAGACAATTTTTCTCTTTCATTTGATACCCATATCTTCATCATTGCACAACCGCAAATATTTAAAAAAATATTTGAAATGTGTATGTCCTTAAAATTTTAAAGTCCTTTAGAAGGTTTTTGGGTCAGAAAATGAAAAACTGACTATGCCAGGATATTATAAATGACCTCTTGTTTTACGTCTATATCAACATTTGGATGGGTCTCGAAAAAATAAAAAAATTTGTTCGCACGGTGTAATAAATTAATAGCTGGTCTTTTCACTCCGTGCATCATAACTTTGTCATTTTGCTTTGAATTTTATTGATGTTAGGCTTAATATTTGCTCAAATAATATAGCTTTCATCTTAGATTTTAAAACCAGAGGATATCATTTATTTTATCTATAAAAAAAACCATTCGAAAATGTATAATTTTTGCAAATGGTCAAAAAATAGTAAGTAATTCTTCAATATTTATAAAATGTCTTTTAATTTGTATGTAGTTTTAAAGTCGATCCTAATATTTCGGGGGTTTCAACCCCCAAACCCCGTCCGCCTGAATCCGCCACTGACTGACAACAACAACTACATTTGCTGCTACATCGTACATAGACATCACAAGTGCACAGTCGTTGATTACTTTGCGCTGTCAGAAGCAGACTCGTAATAACTCGACGGGCCACAGAGTAGCAACAGTCACACAGCTGGGTGTCGGAAGCTCGTCGATGTGGGGTTTCATCATAAGAAAGTTAAACGCTGTAACTCAAAAATATTTATATGAGGCCACATCAAAGTAGCTCACAGGTGGCGCTTGCAACTTTGGTCTTCAGAATGATGACATCAATACTACTGGTTATGACACACAAATGATTATACCATTCTTAGTTCATATATGTACGAGTATATATGTAAGTAAGTGACAGTTAAGGGAAACTATTCAAAATAGTTGGTGACGGGTGAAATAGTGACTGTTTTGTGATGTCTTCAATTGAATTACCTAAAACGTCTCAGGAAAAGTTGACATTAATTTTGTAGTCTTCACTGTACTGTACTGCAACATAAAAGTGAAAAATAAAATAAAACTTTCCAATATTAGTGCCACCGAATCGCTCACTGTCGCTTGTTGAATGGCGAAGGGTTGTAAAAAACACCGTTTTATTGTGTTGCAAATGGTCAACGCTTTTTGTTGGCAAGTGTGGCAGACAACAATAGAAACTGCCGCTTTGTGTTTTGTGCCTGAAATTTGTTCAATTGGGATTTGGTTTTGGGCTCCAAAACTTGAGCACTGTCCTTGTTCGTAATCAAATAAAATCATCTTGAATTGGGTGCACCAAAGGTTATTGACTAACAATTTGACACCAAAATGGTGCTTGTTGTATTTTACTTTTATCATCAAACTAAATTGTTTGATTTTTTTTATAGCAAAAAAGAAAAGAACCACAATAGAAAGTGAGACAATTTGTTGGCGTTAAGTTGGAGATGCTTTTGAAACCAACAACTATGGAAAGAGATTCTGCTAAACGAGAATTGGTGGTGATTAAGTGCTGTTGATAAGTAAGGATATACGGTTTTCAAAGCAACTTTATTTTTGAAGTTGTAAAGCAATTCATTGACGTTGACATTTTCGTTTTTATGGTTTAGTCTGAAAATTAAGCAAAGTTATACTCTTAAAGGACAAGACAATTGAAGCGCAGAGACCTTCGTGGACCAACAAATCTTGCAGTCTATGGGAGGGTTATCCTATTTTTGCTTCTATAGAATGCAGAAGTATGGATGTGTTCATGAAATGGTGTTTTTTGGGAGAAAAGTAAGACTCTCTACAGTGGCGCACACCAGATTTAATTTTGGGGGATTTTGCGTAAAACTTTTGAGCCCAATTCCATTTGAAACCGTTTTTGGGATCAGCAATTTTTGTATTTTGGGAGGACGTTGAACCTCCAAACCCCCATTTTGTGTACCACTGGCTCTCTATTGAATTTGACAATGATTACACCGTGCGACAGCATTTTTCACACTGGAAAAAATCCATATGTGCGTGAAACTAGAGACCAAATATAGTAATACTGCGTACTCAGTTTTTCATTTCTACATCCTTTGTCCTATTAAAAGGACTTCAAAATTTTGAAGGGGATAAAAAATAAAAATAATATAAAAAATATTTTTACTACTCATTAGAATATAGCGTTATGTATATCAAATGAAAGAGGAAAGGCTCAAGAATTTAAATAAAATTTCTTTTTTATCTATTTGTAAAAAAAGGATATGAAAAAGGTCCTTTGAAAATTTTAATCCTTTATATCCTTGAAAATTTATATAGAATTTTCTTGAAAAGTAAGTATTTCAAAACCCAAAATCTCCTTGATCACGTGTAAAAATGTCATTATTCTCGCTTCATTGATTTTGTGTCTATTTATTATTTAAAATACTGATACGCAAATAAATTAGAATTTTTGTACTTCATTAGACTTGCAGCTTCCGCCTTTTTTTTAATAACTTTCTAGCCAATAAAGTTAGAAAATTTTTTTAATTTTTGTTGCACGGTGTTATTGCATCATATCGGATAAATTACAAGCTGTATAAGCAGTAGGGCGGGTTAATTTTTTTTTGATGAATCGTATAGCAAAGACGTAATCTATAGGTGATTCTGAGAAATTTTGCTCAAGAGACCATAGCTCTAAGTCGGATTTGGAGCCCCCCAAAATTTCAAAATAGATATTTTTCAATATACCAATATTTTTTTTTAATTTTTAGTAGACATATTAGGAATTTTTTGTCGAAAAACAGCCTAAAATGAACTTTTAACTAATAAATTCCCAATTTTCTTCGATTTTTTTCGATAATTTTGTTTTTTCCTTATTCTACAGGTATCAATACAGATTCTGAAAGGTGATAAAAATACCTTTCAAACAAGCCCAGATTGAGAAATCTACTATAACTCTATCCGATTTTATGACGAATTTAATTAAATTATTCTATGTATATATTGAAAAATATCTATTTTGAAATTTTGGGGGGCTCCAAATCCGACTTAGAGATATGGTCTCTTGAGCAAAATTTCTCAGAATCACCTATAGATTACGTCTTTGCTATACGATTCATCAAAAAAAATCGTTCCATACAATTTGACCCGCCCTAATAAGCAGAGTTGCAATGATCGTTTGACTCGGAGAATCAAAATATAAAGAATACGGTGACGGTCCGGAAGCTGCAGTGAAAAGTGTGTCCCTTAGGGGAACGTGATCTGCCATGGAAAAAACAGAACCTGCAATGCAAGGATCAAGTGTGAAAGAGCATTACTTCCGGATGGGCAGATAAAAGTTCTGTGTCCGGATGAGAAGTTAGGTTAGGGTGAAGAGGCTGTCAGGGCACAGAACTGCCGAAAGTCACACTGCACAGTGATTCGACTCCATACAGCCGCGGGACAAAATTAGAAGGAGTGGTCCGTTCTTCATAAAATTTGGTATACTAATTAATCATGGTCTGCTGAATTGAAATCTCCATTTTGTTTTTCTTAAACTTTTGTAGTTTGGCAATGCCTGAGATTTAAATTTGCAATTTTCGTCATTTTTGGTGAGCTATAGCAACAAGTGTGTTGGCTAGATTTTTCAGATTTTACATATAATCGGTAACGTCAACATTGATAAGAGTAATACAAGAGTAACAGAAATTGTCTTAGGACCCTTTAGTTTTGCAATAAAAACGATAATAATATACGTATTTTTTGCTTTTTACTTTTAGGGATACAAAAAATAAATTTTGTCGAAAAATAGGTGTTTAGACCACTTTTCAAATTGAATTATTTTCTGAGATCGGAAGATATCGGAGGATGTAATTACATTATCTGACAAAGAAAGAACGCTTCTTAAAATAAAAAAAAATCCAGGAACATACTTTCACATACTTTTTAGATATTTTCCTCTAAGTTTTGCCAATTTTCAGATTTTTAAGTTAGAAAAATATTTTAAATCAAAAGTGAACTAAAAGCCTCAGCTTTACAAATTTTGAGAAAACATTAAAAGCGAAAATGGCCACATCATTTCTTAATCTATATTGAAAGTTTTAGCAACCAAGTTTTCTAACCATATATTTTTACGATTTTTTTTACTCAATAGACTAAAAAACAGAAAATATGTGTTTAAAATTTTTTGTGAAAAAAGTTTCAATTTTGAGCCGGTTTTGCACACACACTTATTAATTTTTTGCACAGATTTTTTGGGGTTTTCTTAGTTGGAGTTTTACCTTCCAAATGACATCAAAATCGTTAAATTCTGAGACTATAAATATTTTGAATTTTGTCTATGGAACGAATCACTGTGCACTGTGGCCAACAAGTGGGTCTGTTGTAGAGACGAACACGGCGTTTCATTTTGGAGGAGTTCCGTAAGTAACATTTGAGCCCAATACCATTTGAAACCATATTTGCCACCTGAATTTATAAAATTTTTTTTTAATTAATATAAAAAAACGTAGTTTAGAACCACCAATACTCCGTTGCGTGTTCCAATTGTCCGTTGTAACAACAGAAAAAGAGAAATTTGTACTTTCTGCAAATTTTATAACCAAGTGAATCTCTGTTCCTACTCCCAAGACGCTTAGCTCCCAGCAAGTAAAAAAACCGCTTTGCAAATTTGATAAAACATTTTTCTTGCCAAAAGTTTGGTTTGGCAGTTTGCTGAATGTATTAAATTCTCGCTTGGGAAATTCGAAACGCCTCTGGAGTTGGCAACACTGATGCAGTGCAAGTGCCAAATTGAAGGTTGGCAACAAAAGTTCAGTTCCTTCGGCAGTGAGTTGCAGCACCGCGCCGACACATTTTCGTTGTCACTCTGCTTTCGTTCAAAACTTTCGCTTAGAACAAGTTTAGGTTAGAATCACTGAGAGGTGAGACTTGCACAGAAGAAACTCATCAATCGTGGCGATGTTGGCTTATACACCAACACACACACACACTTGCTCGCTGTTCGGTATTGAATTTGCAGCACAAACTTTTTAATTGAAATTTCAAGTTTCAAGACCGACAAAGTGTGGCCGTAGCACTTTAAATAAATTAAATTTAGCATAGCGAAAATTCGGTTCAGTACTGTCGCCGGTGCGTGCAATTCGCAAATATTACGCAACAATTTTAATTGAATTATTAGCTCAAATAGTCTGCTCATCATCCACGCTGCAGCTTCCCCTATTCGTCGCATCTTAATTACTTAATTTGCATTTATTCCTCACACCAAACCATCGTTTTTTCGCTGCAAAAGTAACTGTTGCGCCACCAGAATTCATTGTCAGCTGCCGTGACCAACGCTCCAACGTTGCTTTGTTTGTTGCTGTTGTTGGCGCTGTAATTACGCTCGCGGTGGCAGCGGCAGTGGTGAGCGTGACGCTAATGCCGTTGTCAGTGCTGTACTGTCGCACCCACCGAACGCGGCCGCAGCCGTGTAACCCCAAACATTAATTTACTATCAAAACACAGCGCGGGGATAACGAGGCCTAACGACGGCCGTACGCATCCGTTGGAGACACGTTGCGGTTGTCGGGCTGCTTGTATCGTCTGCCGTTGCCGTTTTTGCTGCCTGCCGCCAGCCAGTTGGCACAACGCTATGGTTTCCGTTCACCAAAGCTGCACAGACAGACAGAGAGGGGTGAAGCGGACGCTCAAATTGCAGCCACGTGACTCTATTGTGGAACAGTGCTTTGTTGTGCGTCTTTAAGGGCGCACCCGCTCGCCCGGCCGCCCGCCACACACCCGCAACGGGCCTTGGAGCGTGGACGCAATGAAAAAGGGATAATAAATTGCATTTAATTTGACATCATTGTTGTTTTTGTTGCTTTAGTAGTTGCTGGAGTGTGCGGCATTGTTTGCCTTTATCGAGATGGTAACAAGGAAAACCATTTTAATAATCAAATTATTGTCACAAAGGTGGGCAATCTAGAATTTTTATTCAACTTTTGAGCACCGTTTGAAGAGTGTAATCCAATCAGCTGAATATTCTTTGTATTAAGCCTTTAGATATCAATTCGTAGATTGGAATTAAACCTGTGGAAAGTATCTGATGAGGTGTCCTAGGACAACCATTCAAAGGATGCGTTATAAATTATTAAATGTGAAAATTTGAAGAAGATAATAGGTCTGCTTGGGTACGGATAATTTGTACGAATTTGCGCAAATTTGAAAAAATTGTTACTGGATGCTGTTTGTGTACGCCAAATCTCTTGCAACGATAGAGAAACTAAAAGCGTAAAGTGACAGTTCATTTCGTGAAAACTTGCAAGTTTTTAGTGGAGAAATTTTTGGCAGATCATTTTGACTAATAATTTTTGCAAACACTGCAAAGTTTGCTGAACCACAACCGTCTTGCTCAGCTTTACCTGCTGCAGCTGAAAGGGAAGAATCGCAGATTGAGCCCAACGAACCATTCGCCTTTTGCATTAAATATGTGATGAAACCTAAGTTTCCCTACAGCTCCAAACCTCAAATGAAACTTTCGAATTAGCTGTTTCTTTCTTTAACCCTCCTGTTTACACCCTTTTTCCTGTGTATTGTGAATGTACCAAGTCTCAGTGGTGTAACCAAAAGTTGTAACTTACACATTCTTAAAAATTTTTGTTTGTTAACTTTTTCGGATAGTTTCATTTTTGGAAGCGTTAGCTGATATTTTTATTAATTATTATTATTTATTATTAAATTACACTGTGCGTGAAATTTACCCTCAAAAATTCAGACATGGGGGGGACCTACTGAGCGACTTTCTATAGGTATACTGAGTTGAGATCCACCAGCCGTTTGGCTGGATTGGCTCTAGTTTAAGAGAAATCCGACTTTGAAGTTTGCTCATTTTAGTCGAGTTCGTCGCTTAAGTCTTCGAACGTGTAAATGGTAATAGGTCCTAAATCGTTCCGAATATCGCCTTACTCACTTCGGGAAGTTTGTCGATATTTTAACGACCAACAAATTTGCTTAAGTCACCAATCCAAAAAAAATACATTCAAACTGTGTTTTCGACAAATATGTCCCAAAAACCCCACATTTTCGTCCAGGCATAAATGCAGTATAGCGAACCCTCGTAAAAAATAAATGAGTATGCTTTTATATGGAGGGTTGGCTCCTGCATCTAACAAACTAAAAATTTTGTCTGGGAAACGCCCGTAAAAGGCGTGGCTTGCCGTCAAAGTTCAAAGTTTTTATCAAAAAAACTCAATTAATCTCCAACTGATTTACACGATATGGATATCAAACGAAAGGTATTTTGCATACCTTTCTTTTGATGTACAACATTCGATACGTAAGATGTACTAATAAAAAGTTTTAAGCGAAAAAAACATTTTTTTATAAAAAATTTTTTTAACGGGTTTTTTTCTCGAAAAAATCCGTTACTAAGGTACAATAAGTTTGCTACCATATTGTAGCCTGTGAAATTCCCTTTACAATGAATTATAAAAATGTATACTTTTGTTTTTTCTGAATATAATATAAATTTCTGTACTAAAATATTTATGAAAATGATCAACCACATGTGATTTGTTTAAATTAAATTTGTTTCATACAAACCGATCGATATTTATAATTATAATGAACATGTGGAAATATTTATATGAATGCAACTTAGACAATATTTTTTTGAAATTTGGCGCCCATTTCAATTATTTTTTCTTTACGTACAAAATGTCTCGCTTCGCCGCCCCTCCCAATATGCCGCCCTAGGCATTTGCCGCATAACCCTCGTGCTTTGACCGCCACCGTTGCTAGATACCAGAAATGTCTGACTCCTAAATCTTAACAAAAAAGCGGAAATTTCCTCCCAAAAATAAAAAAATCTCCTAAAAAATGTTTTTTATAAAATTGTCATTATAAACTAAGAAATAAAATTTCTCTTAAAAAAATAAAAATATATTGATTTTTTTTATTGCAGCCTTTTTATTTATTCAGCTTCAGAACAATAACTTAATACAAACTAAACATAAAAAATGAAACTCGCTTTTGTTAGAAATAATTCATTGCATAAATTATACACTTTGAAGCATAGAATTTAATTATAATAAATTGGGCATTTAAGCTTTCAATATTCAAGGCTTCAGTGCCACTAATGGTGTCAAATGCATCATCATCAAAATCTCCTAAACTTTCTTCTAAACAATTCTTGCTCCCAAAAATTCTCCTAAATGGCCAAGAATCTCATAAATCTAGGAGAAAATCACAGAATACATACATTTGCACGCACATATTTACAAACGACTTTAACTTTTCTACTCAATTTGTATTAACCCTGGAATGTGCGAGTGGGCTTTTGACTTTGAGTAGTAGCCAAATTTTTGTCTTAGCCTTGGACGCCGAAATATTTGATACCAACTATCGCTAATGTTTTCTAAATGTTAAAATATTCAAAATAAAAAAAAATCGCTAATGTTTTCGAAATGTAACGAAACCAACAAAAGTTTATTTGCATCGATTTCGCAGAATAAATAAATAAATAAAATTAATTTCGTAGAACAAATAGATATCTTTTTATTTATTTATTTATTTTTTGCCCATATCAGTTGGTTAGACCATATCAGTTGGTTAGTCCTTAATAGAAAATAGGGTCATGAATAATAATAACATCCACACATAGCTATAGTGTCTCATTCAAAACTTCGACTCAATAGTTGCTGTCTCTGTTAGATCTAACTGGGCGAAAATCGTAGGGACAGTTGATCATAGCTTATGGGCCTCGCGAGCCTCGTCACCCATGTAGTCGCAAATCTTAGGGTTAAAGTCCTTTAGTTGACCCTCAATATTTCGCTCATTTCAATCACAATTTATTTCTTTCGAATTGCAATCGAATTTACGATAACAAGAAGCAACTTACATACACACGCACACAGTAAATCCTTGAAAGAAGCCTCACTCCACTGTGTGTTACCCACCCCTAATTGGATAACGTAACCAATTTAGCCATTAAGGAGCACACATGATGGCACACCGGGTCCAAAACGACAAAAACAACTCAAGAAGATACATTTACACAGTGCGCAGTGCGCTGCGAACTGACAGACCGAATAATATTTTCAAAAATGTTTTCTAACATGAGATGTATGTATGAACAGAGCACATACACACACACACGCGCATTCAACAAATGGATGAACAGTGCAAACTTGGCGGCACAAATTGAAAGCGACAGGCGCGCGTCTGAGTTCCCACTGCTCGCAAAGGTGGACGTAGGTGTGGGCTGCACGGCAGTGTGTGTGAATGTGCAGAATACATTTGAAAAGTATCACAAAGATAACAGAAATGCTGGAAACATAAGAATTGAATTAAATTTCACGCTACAAAAGCACTGCGGCGCTGCGCACGGGCGGCAAAATTTACGCATAAATACATAACTGATGAGATGGCGGCTGTGAGAGGCGGCAGGTGGGCGTTGTCGTAATGGCGAAACAGCATGAAATACGGAAACTGAGTCGAAATTGACGTGATCAATCAATCAATTGCGAATTAACGATTGATTAATTGATGATGACCGACGGAAAAAAGCCAGTTGGGCGAAAGTCGAAAATTATTGGTTAGTAAATTGAAATGAGTCTTGTGCAGGGTTGCCAGATCGCAGTTACAAAAAGATTTATTGAAATGAGTATACAAATTTTGTTTTGTTGGAACATTTGAAATTGCTTTAAAAGTTGAAGTTTATTTTAAGTTCTTCAACTTAACCTCAACTTAGTTTTTGAGTTGTTACACGAAAACATTAAAAATCAAACGAAATAAAAGTGAGCACATGCTTTGAATCTAATGTAAAATAATAATTTCAAGATTTTTTCCTTTCATAAATAAGGAAAAGAAAAAAGTAAATAATAAACAATAGATTTATGTGGTAACTCTGCAGCTTTTATCTAGTTAG
The DNA here is from genome assembly GCA_964056695.1 of Melieria picta. Taxonomy (NCBI): domain Eukaryota; kingdom Metazoa; phylum Arthropoda; class Insecta; order Diptera; family Ulidiidae; genus Melieria; species Melieria picta. The sequence continues at coordinate 128,013,043 of OZ057398.1, forward strand.
ACATGCTTTTCTGAGCAAAATATGTGCAAGTCAAGAAAGTGATTGATGCATGAAGGTTGTTTATTTATGCATGAAGGTTGTTAATGATTGGAGAGTTTTTCTAAGAGAATGTTTTATGCTGAAGCAGGCAAATCGAAAGAAGTAAGAATAAAAGGCCAACTAAAAAAGCATCGACATTTTTCTCTTGGCCTTCTTGCTCTGGCCACATCAAATGATGGCATCCTGCCTTCTCATTCTTTAGTCATAAGCATCGAGATGGCATTTTTTTACCTTATTCTTTAATCAGAAGTATCGAGAAGAGTTGACTTTTGAATCAGAACCACCGACAAGAGTTTTTCATGACGCACCAAGAGAATTCGCCAAAGTGTCGTTATTGTAACTTTTTGTAATATTAAAATATCTGCTCTGAAGTAGAGTTTTTGATTTTATTGATTAGAAGTAGTTTTTTTCTTCAAAAATAATAGGATCACATTACCTGATTCTTTGGTCATAAGTATCGTTATATGACTTTCTTCCACATGATTTTTAATCATCCTTCTACCTAAATCTTTAGTCATAAGCATCGTTATGGCATTCTTCCATCTGATTTTTTAATCATCCTTCTATCTAATTCTTTGGTCAAAAGCATCGAGAAGAGTTAATTTTTAATCAGAAGCTCCGACAAGAGTTTTTATGACGCACCAAGAGAAATCGCCAAAGTGTCGTTATTGTAATCTTTTGTAGCGTAAAAAAATCTGCTGTGTAGTAGAGTGCTTGTGTACTTAGCAAGCAAATTTTTTTAGTTAAATTATTTAAAAAATAATAGGATTCCACATAAGCTCCGTGTTAAACATTTAATCTCCACTTGAAAAACATTATAGTTCAGTTCAGTCAAATAATGAGACAGACATTTGTATTACTCAGAAGTAGCACGGCGTGAACGAGTTAAGATGGAAGTCAAACAGAAAAATTTAACTTGGAAGCAACCAAAACTTGCTGAACTGCATGATGGTCAATCACTACAATCGTACAATAACAAACAACAATGTGAATTATGTTAGGTTAAGGTGACTTTCTGGGCACGGGACTTGCCGTAAGACACATTAGGCCACGAAATGGACCCTTTGTGATCATTTGAGTTAAACATTAATATTTTGTCTTTTTTTAATCATTCTCTCTGCTTTTGTTCTTTGAAATCCGCGGTTTCAATGTAAACGTTAAAGTGCTGAAAATTGCATCATTGATCTTTGTCGTTGTCGAATTCATTGACATCATTAATCTTCCCCACATCACAGCAGCTAATTATGTGTGGAACAGAAATGCCTGCAATTCGCTGCCGACACCCGCCGCGTTCGCCGCATTGCAGCCATAAAATGCTTCACTACGCATAAACCGATGATTAAGCTACAAAAATCACGCTTGCAATGTGCCCTTCGCTTCTCTTCTCATCCCCTTTCGCATTTTCTCACCCGCGCTCGCAACGCCACGAACCGGCGCGCAACTGACGCGAACCGGCTGCCGTCTGTCACACAAACGATAAAATTGTAATCCCAAATGAGAAATGTTGCCCAGTTTTACCGGCCATGCCTCTAATTTCGGCATAAATGTTGCCGCCCGCGTCGGCCAGATGGTTGCAAAACCAGCGCAAATGAAGGAGAAGAATTTAAATGGCAAAACAAATCCGGGCGCGCACAAGAACGCACCCAATAAACGACCTGCAACAACCACGGCCGCACCACACAACCAGCTCGACCACCAGTCGCGCCAACAACGGCGGCAACCGCAGCCGCACCAGCACCAGCAACGGCAGCGGCAGCTCCCCCAAATATTTTCGTTCACAGCGGGTGACCCGGCGCGCCGCATGCCAACTTCACGCTTTGTCTCTGTGCGCCCAACACGCGCAATGGGGTCGTGACGCTGCGCCGTTGTGCCACATCCAAGACAACTTTTTCATTTCATTTCAGTGCTCGGGCCGCATCCTGGCGCAGTGCGTGCATTCATTTCTTTGTCGGCACGGGCGGGCGCACGCCTCGACTGCGCGGAGGGAGGCGTTCTAAACGGCCGCTGACAGACTTACCGACGCACGAATTGAGCCGTAAATCCTTTACGGACTTAGCGAACAATAATGCCAACAACAAGCGCCGCTTGATTTTTCGTTACTTTGCCTCTTTCTTAGCTTTATTTCTGGCGTTCTACATTTCTTTTACGGTCTGTCGTTCGTTCACTCGCACTTAGTACGGTTGCACGCAATTATTCTGCATCCCAGTTTCCTCAATTTGGCAAGTAGTCGAAATCCTTAAATGACGTGCCGTAGCCGTACAAACTTTGACTGGCTGCGATGCGTTTCGAGCGTGCGACATGCGGATTGCGACTTCATGAAGCCGCAGCAATTCCTTTAACTTCAAACAAAGCAAAGTTGAAACGGATTTGAGTGCGCATTGTAAAATTGCCGAAATTGAAAAAAACGGCAGCTGCCGATTTGAAGTTAACTTTTGGGATTACTTAAGCTGCCTTAAGGAAATTGAGTTTTGAATTTTGTTGCATGGAAATGTAATTTTATTGAAAAACGAAAACATGTCTGCAATGGATTGAAATTGTTTTCTAAGAAGAAAAACAATTATATATTTCTTTATATTAACCCTTTCGCTACAGGTTTTTACTGGGGAAAGTTAAAATTTTAAATTTTACATCTTAGGCTTCTAATATGTGGTTATATTAGCAACATTCCATAAGCAATTTTTTAATTCTTATACTCGGACCCTGTATTTTAGAGTGTTTTTCTATGAGAGCAACCACATCGTTGTGGCTGTAATAATTACTTAAACATTAAACCTTTTACCCATAACGAAAATTTGAATATTTCTTCATTTACTTCAGCCAAAATTAAAAAAAAAAGTATCTAAATTGAAAGAAAACGTCAAATTAAAAAATTCTCTAATTTTTTCTGCTTCTTCTTCCTTTATGTATACCATTAAAACAACGTGTATACTTCTCTTCTTTAAACTTAAATATTCAGTTTATTAATTCCGTATTTTTTCTAAAGACCAACAAAAATATTCTTGCAACCATAGAAGATGCAGACGTCCACAAAGTAGCATGTTGCCATATGGCAACAAAATAGCGAAAGGGTTAACGTAAAAAATAAGGAAACTCACAGCAGTTCTGACGACATTTCAGCTAAAAAGGCCGGTTTTCTTCGATACTGGAGTCATTAGCTCAGTTCAGGAGCTGTCAGAATATGTTCCACTTCTGTATGCTTTCCTAGCAATACAACTATAAAAGATCTGGTCCTGGTTACAGAACGGATTGACCAGATTTGTTTAAAGCTTAGGATGATTTTGATCATTCAAAGAGAAACCAATTCAATGAACAACTTGAAGCTCCTTTTTAAATGGTCTTATACTACTGAAGCCAATGAATTAAAAAAATCGTCTAACTATAGTTTTAAGTATGATGTGTGGAAGTGTGTTGAAAAACTGTTGCATACACATTTCAAAACGGGTGGAATTGTGGTCTCATAATGGGCCCAAGTGTGTCTCACACACTCTCTCTATAATCTTCTTGAACATGAACTCCCCATACAAAGTAAACGCATCTATAGCTATGATACATTGCTATGACCAAAGATAACATAATATCGTATTGTAAGATAATACCATAACGTATTGCATTATCTTTACAATACTCGTATCGTATTGTGTTATCTATATGCTATGATTAAAAATATGTTAAAGCATTACATTTTAAAGTAATCTTCAAATTACCACACAGACATTGCATTCAAAAAGCAAAAATCTTTGATGTTGCCACTGCATAACCCCAAAGGGCGGTCTCCCCTATATCTAAACAGACATACATATGTACATACGCTTGTAGCTACATATAAAATGTAATATTTGGAAATGACGTTGAATCCATCACGTTCTTGATTAACGTACGAAATAGAATTACCAGAGAGATTTTGGTGGTGGTTTTCAGTGTTGAATTGCACGTCTGCCATATGAACTACGGGCGGCACTGATGTTACCTTTGGTCGTATCATTAGCAGCACCAGACAGCCGAGCATGTTGGGGAGGTGGCGGCAAGTGGCCTGGGGTAGACAATTTCGATGGCGAGTGCGTTGAAAACGAGTTCATGTTTACAAGGAATTTTTTTACATATATTTTTTTGGTAAGTTTAACTTTAATGCCTGTAACGTTGTGGCAGTTGATTTCAGTGGAGTTGACTAATGGCTGAGATCTTGGGAATGAAATTGTGTATGTGAGAGATGAAGATTTAATAGGAAGATTTTGGATAGTTTCATTGCTATAAAACTGCATAACTTGAAACACGATGGAAATTAAAAAAAAATATATACCTATGAGTTAAATAATATAAATAAAATAAAATGAAATAAAATAAATAAAATAAAATAAAATAAAATAAAATAAAATAAAATAAAATAAAATAAAATAAAATAAAATAAAATAAAATAAAATAAAATAAAATAAAATAAAATGAAATGAAATGAAATGAAATGAAATGAAATGAAATGAAATGAAATGAAATGAAATAAAATAAAATGAAATAAAATTAAATTAAAGAAAAAAATAAAATAAAATAAAATGAAATAAAATATATATGATATATATACATATATCAAATGAAAGAAAATATATGAAGTATAAGAAAATATAACAACACCAAAGCAAAACCGTTGTAGATATGGTAATATCTGAGTATTGCTGTTAAAGTAAAATAAAATAGAATAAAATAAAATAAAATAAAATAAAATAAAATAAAATAAAATAAAATAAAATAGAATAAAATAAAATAGAATGAAATAAAATAAAATAAAATGAAATAAAGTAAAATAAAAAATAAAACAAAACAAAATAAAACAAAATAAAATAAAATAAAGTAAAATAAAATAAAATAAAATTAAATAAAATAAAATAAAATAAAATAAAATGAAATAAAATAAAACAAAATAAAATAAAATAAAATAAATAAAATCAAATAAAATAAAATAAAATGAAATAAAATAAAATAAAATAAAATAAAATATATATGAATATATATAAAATGTAAGAAATTATATGAAGTATAAGAATATATAACAAAAACAAAGCGAAACCGTTGTAGATATGGTAAGATCTGAGTATTGTTGTTAAAATAAAATAAATGGAAATAAAATAAAATAAAAAAAAATAAAATAGAATAGAATAGAATAGAATAGAATAGAATAGAATAGAATAGAATAGAATAGAATAGAATAGAATAGAATAGAATAGAATAGAATAGAATAGAATAGAATAGAATAGAATAGAATAGAATAGAATAGAATAGAATAGAATAGAATAGAATAGAATAGAATAGAATAGAATAGAATAGAATAGAATAGAATAGAATAGAATAGAATAGAATAGAACAAAATAAAATAAAATAAATTAAAATAAAATAAAATAATAAATAAATAAATATGTATGAAACATCAAATACATAATATATGAAATATTAGAAAATATAACAAAACTAAAGCGAAACCGTTGTAGATATGGTGAGACCTGACCTATTGTCGTCAGTTCAAGCGAGAATTTTACTAAAAGCGTTGGGAAAGACCTGAAGCTCGCATTCGAACAACGTTTGCAGTATGGATTTGTTTCGACTAAACTCTGGTACGATGAGAGGATGTCTTCATTAAACGCAAAAATGTTATATTGACCCATGAGCTATGAAGAGTGAAAATTTGAGGAATAAATTTGTAGCTTCTTGTTGAATATTGCAAAGTGTCCGAAGCTCAAAGCTGGTTTTAGGAAGAAAATAATCTTCCATTCCGCTTGGATCTATGACAAATCTCATAAGCGTAAACTTGTGTCACATATCTAAAAGTGGCCCTTCAGTGTAAGTGTGATCAGTAGACAAAATTGGGCCTAAGCTATTTTGAAAACAATGACAAAGAAGAAAGAAATCCGCTACTTGGATATGATTCCACACTATTATGAAGCTTGCTCACTAACATATCTTAACTAACTTCTTGTTATTCCGCTCTTTATTGATGAATCTGACTCGCATGCAATGTAAAGCCAAAGCTGTATTTTGTTTGTAATAAGTTGTTGCATAAGCGTAAACTTGTGTCACATATCTAAAAGTGGCCCTTCAGTGTAAGTGTGATCAGTAGACAAAATTGGGCCTAAGCTATTTTGAAAACAATGACAAAGAAGAAAGAAATCCGCTACTTGGATATGATTCCACACTATTATGAAGCTTGCTCACTAACATATCTTAACTAACTTCTTGTTATTCCGCTCTTTATTGATGAATCTGACTCGCATGCAATGTAAAGCCAAAGCTGTATTTTGTTGCACAGTGCAACTTCTCAGCTACATATGTACATAGATAGAACGTGACTTCACATATGAAAAGATTCAGCACATCTCAGTTCCACTTCTTCTCTTCCTCCTCCCCCAACGGATGTGATTCGCTGAATGCTTTCCGGCTCGCCTGCGGCTACTAAAATTCTGTGCTTGCTGCTTTTGAAAATGCTGTCGAGTGAATTTGACGCAAATGTCTCAATTACATTAAGTTTCAATTTAACTCCTGACTAAAGTGCTTCACTTCAGCTGCACGGGCCAAGTTTTGTGTTAACGTTGACTGGCATGCACTTTAATTAAACCAACTAAACCCATAAAATTGTTAGAAGCACTGCCGAGCGCGCAGGTGTATTGCATTGCAGCTTCCCGTAGAAACTTCTTATCAACTTGACTGCAGTTGCCATTTCTCGGGACACTCGCTGCACACAAGTTTACACGACTTCATAATGCAATTTTTGCCTCATATCGAATTCACTCCGTGCCACAACTTGGTGTGCGTGCTTATGATTTTCACGCCCTAACCACCCAACAACACAACAACAATAAACATGTAAACGACGACTTGACTGTCTGGGGCAGTGCATAAAATATGTTTGTACGTTCGACTCGCTATGAAATTTACACAATTGTGAATGATTTCTTGTGCTGGCTTCCCTTCGCATTCGATTGGCAACGCTGTCTGTAATTTTGCCTGTCTGCCTGTTGTGCGCCGCTGCCATTGTTTATTTACCGTCAAACTTGCGCTGTTGTACTGTTGGGGTTGCGGAGTTTATTTTCCGCTTCCGCTTCAACATTATCGACATCATCATTAGGCTGCAAATTATCGTAGCGAATTGAAAAGTAATCATAACATTTGTGTTTATGTGAAAGTTCGAAAGTGCGGCCAGCCGTATTTGAAATAATTTGTATACAAAAAAGCAATTCAGGTAAATATTATGGTGCTTTAATTATCTCAATGTTGAAATAGTTAAAGGCTAAAGATTTTCATGAAAATCTTAATATTAAACATTTCATTTTGAGATCGTAGGTGGTTCAATTGAAAATTGTTGATTGGGGGAATATAAAATTGCAAGTTTTTCTCAGCTTTTGTAAAAGCAGCCGAAAGCATGTCTGAGCATGTTTTTTCGGCATTTAGTGCTGGGAGATTCAGTTTAATAGTTGAAGCTGTAAGGGAAATGTCATTCTATAAGGTGGACTCTTTCTGGTGGACTAAGCGCTACTTTCAATTGAAGACACTTAAAAAAGGTGCCGTGAAGTAAAAGTTTTTATGCTTATAACGACTAAAAAACAATTTTCTAGTGATTTCATTGCATTTCATTCTTTTTTATTTAAGATCGCGTGATCAAATTAAAAAAATTAAAGTAAAAATCACTTTAAACAAATTTTGCGCACATTAAAAAAATTTTTGGAGTTTAGTTTTATAAATAAAATGCAAAGCTTGCATTCAAAGTATGAACATTTTATGCAAATTTCAACCTAAAAGATCTTCTGTGCCCCATTAATAAACTCACAGTTTATCTGTAAGCTTCGTTTCCGAGAGGAATTTAAGAATGATTTCTAAACCTCTGGATTCCCAATTAGCATCTGTTATAAAATAATCCCCCAGATGCTTCCTTCGACCATACATAAGTAGAGGGCATTCTCCTAGTATATGTATTGCAGCTTTATTATCATTTATGCAAAACCTATAACTTTCGTCTTTACTAATTTCTTGTGTAGCTAGGGGATAATTCCAACTGCAATGTCTGTAATAATGCTCAGATCATTCTTCGTTAGACTCATACATTCCTCGAATCTTTTCCTCTTGTATGACCCAATAATCGCTTTGGAATGTGCTAATTCTGGTTGGTTGTCCCAGTATTGATTCCTTTTGATTATTTTGTCCATTCTGGTTAAGATACATTTCCTTTTTCCAAACCGCAGAATGGTTCTGGGCCGACAAAGGGGGTTGATGTACCCTTCCTTGCAAGATCATCCACAGCTTCGTTTCCCTCAATACCAGCCTGACTCGGAACCCAAATTTGGTCTATGTTGGTGGAACAAAATATTCTTTGATGGGTCGTAATCCAACGGAGTAGGATTCGCAGGATCTGAGCAAAAGTAACTTCATCATCAGATCTTTGTATCTTGCTGAATAAGTTTCTCAGCTGGAATGGGTTGTTGAAAGATGCCTGAAGATGTTGAAGGTTTCGTAGAGGAATGCTCAGCCCTTGAAAACTTCTGAAGCTTGAACGGATAAATAATTCCTGTTTATTTTTCATAGTTTAAACTAATTTCAACATAGACTCTGGAAGACTGGGAGAGTCTCCAACTATGCAACTATGATTAGGGTGCATAGGGGTCTGCAGTGACAGGAAAGCTCCACTAAAGTCCCTAGAAAAAATTTCAAACTAAGTACTCAAAGGTCGTAAGCGAATGTTAGGTAAAGCTGAAATTTGTCACAAAACACTTTCAGTTAATCCTTACACATACGAGTATGTGTGTGTCTTGAACTCATATAAGGGTATATGAGTTCGAAATAAACTGGCAAATCTGGAATCAGAGGGCAAGCCAAACCAGAATCGACGTCAGCGTTGCTGAGGTTCTACATTGGATGAAGAACCATGCAAGTATGGCTTATATAGGGAAAATGGACCGAAGTGGAATCCTGTAGAATTGCGAAGTGTTTTGTGAGATTACCGAGTAAGGAGAGAGCGGACTTTCTTCTTCGACTGGAAAGAACATAATGCATGTGATGCGATGACTCTCAAAGGACGTAGCACAGAGAATCTGCCACTGTTCAGCGTTTTCAATAAGCAGGAGGAGTATATTCGAAGCTCATACTCTACCTCTCCCCGACCTCCTTAGGTTCTTCAAAAAAACTAGGACGTTCGAAGGAAGTCTCGTCCCTTCCACGACTCTCCTCCACTATGCATTGCCTTTCTCTTAGCCTCCTCCTTTGGGCACAGTACAATGGTTCGAATGGAGTCTTCTTGCCCACCCTCAGATGATTATCATGATTAGGTGACATTGGCCACGCATAGGTCCTGAGCGATACCCAGATACAGATACAGGCTGTTCTACGAATTGTTTCACTATTGGAAAACTTTATTAAATCGATGATAGAAAGTTGTGACACCTTGTGGTAATATATGAAACTCTATGATTTTCTATATTGGCAGTCAATCTGATATCAAGGCGATAACTTCTTCCTGCATATCATCCAATAATGTCCCGCAATGCCGGGTCGAAATAGAAAGGCTAGCTGCGAATCTCAAGCTGCATTTCTATTGGGTACCTGGTCACAAAGGCTTTGAGGGAAGTAAGGCAGCGGATTTTGTCGCCAAAAGCAGTGTTCACCAGCCAGATGAGTCGCTAAAATAATGCTCGGGCAATTCAATGAAGAGCAAACAAGATTCGTTCTCTTGCTACCGAGAAAGGACTGTAAAGCCATCACAAACAAACTAACGGGGCATTGCTTAACAGCGGCGCATGCGAGAAAGATGGGTGTAACGAAGTCGGATGAATGCAGGAAGGAAATGCAAAGAAATTGGTGCCAAGAAGACCCTGGAGCACATTCTTTCGACCTTCTCGCTTAGGAGTCTCGTTCTTTTTTGGGTTAGAAGAGGCTCCCAAGCATGAAATTAAGTTGCTACTCAACTTCGTTAGGATCACCCACATTCTCACCGATCACTTTTTTGTCGATCTGCAACACTAAGCAGCTCTAACTGGTATCACTAGGGTCTATAACAGCGTCTATGCGCAGCCAACTTGGCCAGCCAGCTTACCTAACCTAACCTATGGTAACATATTAACGTATGCTATGTGTAATAACACCGTGCGACAGCATTTTTCACACCGGGAAAAATCTATATGTGCGTGAAACTAGAGACCTTTGATTTTGATCGTTTCATTGATTTTGTATCTTTTTATTATTTAAAATACTGATACTCAAATAAATTATAATTTTTGTACTTCATTAGAATTGCAGCTTCCGCCCTGTTTTAAATAACTTTGGAACCAATAAAGTTAGAGTAATGAAATTTTGACACGTGATCAAGGAGATTTAGGCTTTTAACATAGTTACTTTTCAAGAAAATTCTATATAAATTTTCAAGGATATAAAGGATTAAAATTTTCAAAAGGACCTTTTTCATATCCTTTTTTTACAGATAGATAAAAAAGAAATTTTATTTAAATTCTTGAGCCTTTCCTTTTTCATTTGATATACATATCGCCATATTCTAACGAGGTTAAGTATTTATTACATTTTTTAATTTTTTATCCCCTTCAAAACTTTGAAGTCCTTTTAAAAGGACAAAGGATGTAGAAATGAAAAACTGAGTACGCAGTATTACTATGTTTGGTCTCTAGTTTCATGATCGTATGAATTTTTTCCGGTGTGAAAATTTTTTTTAATTTTTGTCGCACGGTGTAATGATTGTAAAAGGAGACTTTGAAGATTTGAAAGCTAAACAGGGAGACACTTAACCCTAATTTCCAGAATTTCAAAAGTAACGTAAACCCAGAAATGAGACTGTCAGGCTTATATGAGCTAAATTACTGAAAACATTTGTTTAAAAAGTACAAAAACTGTCTAAAATGTTAAATTTATGAATGCAATATAATTCTAAAGCTAAGGTCCCACGATTGCCGCAAATGCGCCGATCTGGTCGGGCAATGACTACGCAAAAATTGTCTATTGAGCAAAACATTTTTTATTTGGATCACACGATTGCCCCAATTGCGACAAATTTTGTCGGCTCAACCTAGCGAGCAGAAATATTGCGCCGAACGATTTCATAGGTAGGTCACACGATTGCCCGAATCGAAACAAAAACTGAAATAAATTTTCAAAAAATTTCAAAGCACCGACAAAATTTGTCGGCCCCTATGGTTGGCGCTCGAGTTGCCGACAAAATTCGGCTCAATTTTTATTTTTTTGTCTGGCTTCAACTGTTCACACGATTGACGCTATTGTACCAATTTCGTTCGGCGCAACAGGAGGCAGATCGAGTATTTTTGACATTTGCGCCGAAACCGAATCGAGTTCACACGATTGGCATTAGGTTTTTTTCAAAATGCGTAAAATTTCTACGCATTGCGGCAATCGTGGGACCTTACCTTAACATTCCAGTAGAGGATTACATAAAATAATGGAATCGAAAATCTTTTGGATTTATCACGATTTGAAATCTTTAGTCAAACTGTCAGGCTCACTTCTGGGAATTACGGTTAAAGTGGGGCCTGGGGTCTACAGTCCATCATTTCATATAGTATAAATAGTACTTTATGTACATATATACACATACATATGTATGTTCTTAGCAAATGCAAATGAAACACGCAATATTTTCTGATTAACAATTATATTTTAATAGTATGTTGTTTTGTGTTTTTTGTTTTCTTGGTATCATGTTACATTATTTGCATTCTTTGTTGTATCCAATTTGTTGTTGCGACTATTCTGTTTCTCACATAAGCAACGCACGTTCGTATGTAACGCTTTCCATTTTTAAAACTGTACGCACGCCTGTACGCACGACTGCAGTTTTGTATTTAACGTTTCATTAGTTATTTTAATGTTTATAATTTTTCATTTTTTGTTGTTGTTGTTTTTTATTTTTCATTGTTACAGTGTGAGTTTAAATTAATATTCAAATTGTTTAAAACTTCCGAACACCTGCGTCACATTATATAATTATCATGTGTAATATTTAATGTCTCTTACTTGAATGACATAATGTTCACAATAACGGTAATGCTATATAATAGATAGAGCTATTTGCAATGTTTTCTGCAGTTTGTGTTTAAAATTTTTGGTATTTTCATTAAATTGTAATTTGCTTCCAAAGAGCTGTCACAAGTTTGTGTCGTTTGCTTAAATTAGTTACGCTCAAATCAATTGTAATTGTATGCAATTAGTTGTACTGCAATTGAATAATCTAATTTAATTGTTTTTCTTTAATGCCTGCGGTAGAGTTTCGAAATCTGACAGCAACATTTCGCACAAAAATTCAAATACAACGAATCGAAATGATGCAGTGTGCAGCGTATTTGTAGGGTTGCCACACTGCAACTCCACATTACTTTAGCTTACATACTTAGGCGGTAGAGTTCATTTACCTAGTGTAGCGTAGATAGTCTTCAAGTTGAAACAACAAAACAACGCAGTTCAGGTGACGGGGTTCAGATAACAACTGTTAACACCAACGACTTGAAAAGATTCCATGTTAGAAGAGAAGGTCCGAACGGGGGGTTAAATAGATACATATGTGTTATTGGCTTAAGTTATAAATAGTACATACTTGTTGAGAGAAAATGGAGTGAGGCGTGAAGCGAGAAGGCGATGTGTAAAACGGTGCTGAGATGAAGAGTGATTTGTACAGCGAGTGATTCGAACAAGAACACAAATTTAGGGACGTAAATCTTCTCTTGAAACAGTCGAACGTATTCAGTGAAGACTCGTGAGTAATCAACTAATTGTGGAAAATTAAACGAGTCTCAAATGACAAAATCGAGAGCATGGAAACGTGTGTAACTTTACACTTATTCTACTCGTACACATTCAACACAGTTGAAGCCTAAAAGCGACCGGATACAAGTACTGACACCCACGCACTTAGTGCACGCCGTGTCAGTTTCATAAACTATAATTTCTCTAATTTAAATGTTAGTTAGTAGTTTGTTATGCAGTTTTGCTTAGTTCGTTCGTTCGTTTGTGTGTAATAACATTTCCATTACGTGTGTGTGTGTGTGGGTGTTACGCGTATCTTAGGGGAAGTTGGGGTCGTTTAATTTCGTTCGATATTACACATTTGCCGGCACTGCTACGTTTCTAGCACGCTATCGTTATTTGTTCACCTAAACTAAGACTTAACGGTAGTTACACTTTGGTAATTGGTAATTCATTTAGAGTGTATGGAGTACATAGTCTAAAATTACAAACATTACATTAGCTCAAGTTTTCTTGGTTAATTGGGTTGTTTTGGTTAATTCAGTTATTATGTTTTTTTATATTTTTGTTGGCTACTATCAGCTGAATCGAATGGTTGGAATAAATGTGTAAGAGGAATTGTGTATAGAATTGAAATATGTTTGAAAAAAAAATCATTAAGTAAGTATATCGCAGTTGGGAGAAGTTTCAAATTTAACGAAAAGAGAAGTTTGAATTAAATTTAGGCCACCTTTTGGGCAAAAATTTGGTTGAATTTTGTTCAATTTCACGTAACAACAGTTGGAAGATGTCTTAAATTTAACGAAATGAGTAGTTTAAATTCGTTTTATGCCACTGTTTCGAACAAAAATTGGATTGATTTTTGTTCAATTCCACTTAACAACAGTTGAACGAATTGTAATGAGACAGAAAAACAATTATTTGTCTGTATGACTTGTGGGATTTAGTTGGCATTGTCTTAATTTATAATCATTGATCAGCATTTAAAACCATTAGACATTGAAATTACTTGCTCTCAATAACAAATTAATTGACATTAAATGAATTCAATAGAAATCTGTTGACTGATAAATGAAAAAAATTCATTAAGTAAAACCATTAAGAGTTAAAGAGAAACTAATTAATTGAACTATAATAATATTTTAAGTCAAATTTAAAGCCCAGCAAAAACTTTTGTTGTTAAGTGTGTATTAAATTAATTGAACTATTATTAATATTTGAATTAAAAGACATTTTAAAACTGCAATTAAAAAAATTTAAAGGGAATAATTCATCAAGCAAAACCATTAAAAATTCAAGAAAACTAATTAATTGCACTATAATAATTTTTCAAGTCAAATTTAAAGCCCACCAAAAACTTTTATTGTTAAGTGCACATTAAATTAATTGAACAAATATTGAATTAAAAATCATTCATAATTTGTAATTAAAAGAATTCAAAGTAAAATAAACTTGTTTTTATTGGGCATTAAATTAATTGAACAAGTATTTGAATTGAAAGTCTTTCATAAATCATAATTGAAATTATTTTTTAGTCAAAGAAAAATCTTTACCTGATGTTGTTTTAATTAACAGTCTTTAAGTTGAATTCAACAGAACTCTGTTAACTGATAAATGAAATAAATCATTAAGTTAAACAATTCAAAGAAAAACTAATTCATTGAACTAATATTTTAGGTCAAATTCTAATTAAAATAATTCAAAGCCCTAAAAAAACTTTTCTTTTTAAGTGCTCAATCAATTAATTGAACAAACATTTGAATTGCAAGTTATTCACAAACTGTAATTGAAATAATTCATAGTAAAAAACTTGTTTTATTAGGCATTAAATTAATTGAACATATAATTGAAAATATTTGATTTAAAAGTCATTCATAAATTAGAATTGAATTAATTTATAGTCAAAGAAAAACTACTACTTTTCTATTACGGTCAATAATTATTATTACAAAAAAGTGAAAAGTAAAAGTGAATACCTTAACTTGAATTAGTTGATATAAATGTTATTGAATTAATTTAATGTCAACTAAAATGAAGGCATTCAATTTTCCTTCAAATCTTATAAGCGTTGCTCATTGGTTGAATTATTTACGTTTAAAATCATTCAAAAATTTTGTTACATTAACTCAACGACCTTTCAATTGACATTTCATTAATTCAGTTGAAATCTGTTTCAGTGTTTTATTTATAAAAAACTTGTTTGAATGCCAAATAAAATTCCTGTAAATAAATGAATCCCATTAAAATTAGCAATGTTGATTGAATTCAATGGAAATATTTGTTACAAACAAAAGTTAGAAATAGAAGCATAAAAATAATATTAAAAAAGTTGTTGATATTGAAAATACCGAAAGCATTTGATGGCTAAATGAAAATGGCTTTGAATTATGCGACTAATTTTCAAACAAAAAAGTTCAACAATTTCTCAAATATTCTGATTTTATAATTACTGAATTAACTCAATGCTAATGGATTCTTAAAAAAAAAATTCATTGTCATTGAAGTGATTTATTGCATTTGCAAATTCTGGCATTTAAGAAATTCCAATTGTTGTTCACATGTAAAATTGTCATAAAACTTTAGCCATAACTGAATCATAATTCTTTGTGACAGTTTGTGAAAATTTAAAATTCCATCGACTGCACTTTTTCTATGCATTTAGAATGAAATGAGTTTAATGATGAAATTTTACGTTAATTTTTTTGTTTGCATTTCTAATTTAAAATATTGCTTTCAAAGGTCTTGTTTCATACAATGTGTCGTTCATATTTGTTGTCAATATGTATTTCATAGTAATAATTCATGTATGTGGTTTTGTTTCATTTCGCTTGCTGAACGTTTCTTTATGTACAACTATGATAAACCCTTCATAGTATATATGTATATATATGTGTTTACATTAAGTATGCATGTATGTATGAATGTTATGCGTATGTAGCAACACAAACTCGCTACATATATGTATGTATGTATAGCTATTTGTTGTGTCACAATTTGCAATATATATATATATATATATGTGTATGTATATACTTTTTGTTAAATTTAAATTTTGCATTGCATATTCTATATGCACTCGTAATTGTGTTTCTTGTTTGCTTTGTTTTTGTTCATTTAATTGATACTTTTTGATGGGAGATTTTGTCATGATTTACTTTTCTCATATAGTATGTACGTGTATGTTCTACTTAAATATGTAAGTACGTGTTTGTATGCTACTAACCAAAATATAATTCAACTACTTGCAACAAAACAAAAACTTCAATGTTGGTAAAATAGTTTGAAATGAGAGTTCAAATATTTCTGTCAAAGCTTTTTCGTCGTAAAATAACTTTGGTTGAAAATAAAGTTAAAGAAATCTGAAGATGAATCTGTATGAATATATTTGCAGGTATTTATGGCGACTGTGTGATTGATTGATTAGCTCAACACGTTCCATTACTCGGGTTTGATTAATAAACAGCAAAATAAATGAATGTTGATTGGATACAAAAAAGTGTGTGATAACGAAAATGTTTAGTTATGAAGTGGAAAAGTACAAAATTTAATAACCAGAACAAAATTAATAGTAAAGATATTTAAAAATACGGTGTTATATTTGGGGGTTTTTAAATACAATTTTCTTTAGTAAGTGGCTGGTTAGAGATTTAAGAAAAGATTGTTTAATTGATAATATATTTCTGTTATTTTAAAATGTATTAACTGATTTCAATATTTAGTCTAAAAAGTAGACTAAGGTTAATAAACAAATAAAAAAATGAAAAAATGTATGTTCTTTTTAATTAATTATTATTATATTAATTATTATTATATTAATTTTTTTTAATTTAGTGAATAGAATAATAATAAAAATAAATGAAAAAATTAGTAAATTATTAAAATGTATTAACTGATTTAAAAAGTAGATTAAGGTTAATAAATAAATAAATCCACATTAATTATTTATGCTCTTTTTAATTCTAATTCTATTTCTTTTTCTTTTTCTATTTCCATTTCCTTTTTAATGTTTAGTAAATAGAATATAAATAAAAAAATTAATAAATTATTAAATTGAATGAATATGTGAAAATGAAAAAGTACTACTTTAATAAGGGTTAATTAAAATTCCAGTTCATTTAATTATTTATTGAAAACTTTTGTACCTAAATTATTACGAAAAATTGTCATTAATTAATTGTTTTAAAAATGATAGTGAAACAATGAAAATGATTAAGTAATAATTAGGTATGAATTAGTTAGTTAATTATTAATCAGACATTTTTTATTTTACTGTATAATGAACCTAAAATATTGCATTTTATTTCTTTGATCGATTAATCGATTAAATAAAAAATATAAAAAAATAGTTATTAACACGAGCTGCTTAAACTTGTTTAAGTATTGGTTTTTGTTTATATAAAACATTTTTTTTTATAATTTAGTTGCCATGAACTTGTGGAATGATGAAATAAATTAGATTAAATTAATTCATCACAGCAAGTTTATTTATAAGTTTTTTCAATAAATGTAGCTAAATTTTTAAAAGTTTAGTTTAGTAAGTAGTTCAAGTTAATTAAATTGAATTGATTTTAATTAAAACAACATTAAATAAATAATAAAATTGTAGTTAACTCAAATGAATTAGTAGTTAATTCCAGTTAATTATGTGATTATATTTGGTTTTAAATAAAACCATCAATTAAAATTAAACCAAATGATTTACCAATTAATAAAATAATTTAATTCGGTTTCAATTAAGTACTTAGAAATAATTAATTAAATTGTAACAAAAACAAATCAATTGCTATTTAATTAGATTTAATAAAGTAATTTAAATTGGCTTTAATTTAAATATAAATTATTCAAGTGTAATTTAAACAAATGAATTACAAATTGATTATAATTAAAGTTATAATATAAATTGACTTACTTAAAAAAATTTATAATTTGTAATTCATTTGATGAACTAACGTAATTAAATGAAATAAATTACTTTGAAATTATACTTAATTTTCAAATTGGGTTTAGTTAGAAAATAATGAATTCAATTATAATTTGGTTTTAAATTAGTTACAAATCCATTACAATTAATTGAAACGAATGAATTAACCAACCAACTTACTTAGTTTTTAAATTGGTTTTAGTTAGAAAATAATTAATTAAATTATAATTTTTTCAAATTAGTTACAAATTCATTACAATTAATTAAAACAAATGAGTTAACCGAACTGTAACTAAACCAAATGAGTTACTAATTTATTTTCATTAATTAAAATTGATTTTAGCAAAAAAAAGATTTTATTAAATATAATTAAACCAACTAATCATAAATAAAATTGTAGGTATTTAATGCCAGCATTATCGACATATTCAAAATTCTTAATTAATTTGATCGCATTTTAATCAATAAATCAAATTTTCAAATTATAATCAATGCGGTCTCGATTAGCCACCCCATTTGCCACTAGTCAATCAATCAAACGCACAGTTGGCAAGTTTTTGTAGGTAAGCATGTATGTATGTATGTATGTAATTTGCATGTAGGTGCTAATGTATGTATGTTTGATAAGTCTATATAATTGCTTTGTAATACATGAAATGTATATAGCACTAAAATAGTTTAAATGGCCGTATTCTCTGATATGTTTACGGTTTTAACATTTTCGTTTTGTTTTTGTTTTTGAATATTTTTGTTGTTCGTCTCATGGACGCTGCATTGCGCACACCAAGTGATGCCTTTCGTGAAAACATGCTCGTACTCATAACTAATTTAACACCATAGAGTCAATTAATTAGTTAATTAATTTGTTAATTAAAATATAAATACCCTAAATTGACACCTAGAATATGAATATAAAAAGTGTGTATATACTCGCTAAAATGTGTATAACTACAATGTACATGTATTCATGTCATATACAGCGTTATATATATATGTATATATATGTACCTATGTGTATATATATTGTATATGTATGTAGTGTACATTATACACTTAATTACTCTGATTAAAGTGCAATTGAAACGAATTGATTTAGGTTTGCAATTTGTAATTTTGTTGAACGTATCTAAGCGGATTTGTTTTTAGTTGTGTGTGTGTGTGTGTGTGTGCGTCGGGTCTGGGTAGGCAACAACAGTATTTTTGGTTTTTAAATTTAAGTAATAATACAAGTATGAGGGCATGTGGGTGAGTGTGTGTGTGGAAATCTGGCAAAGATATCGACGCCACCCGACGCACTGAAAGCACTTCCTTTGTGTGCATGTGTTGGCGTGTGTGCGTTTGTGTGTGTGTGTGTGTGTTTGAGTGCGTGCAGTTATTCACTATTCAATTGTTCACATTTAAGGTACACAATGCTTTAATTGTTACGTACTTTATGACTGCTGCTATAAAATGTTCACAGCTTCGGCGCAGTGCATAAAGTCCAGCAAATAATAATTGATTGGTAGGTAAATAGTTATGAAAATTTCACAATTTCTTTCACGTATATACAAATACACTAGTTCATAAGTAGTTTTGTTTAATTGTTACAAGTACATAATGTGTAATTTGCTTGGTTGTTTTCATTCGCTTTTGCGTTGGTTGTCCGATTTGCGGATGTTGTTGCTGCTATCGGAGTATTTACTGTACACAAAAGTGGCCATCGCATTGGAAAAGTGTCTATTTAGCTGAACGTATATCGTACAATAATAGGCGTACAAGTACACTATATAGGTATGTATGTATATGTGTGTGTGTGTGTGTTAAAATTGAACAGTTCCGAATGCTCTATTACAACTCGATTGCTCTAATGATATATTCATGTGTGAGTGTGTTTTCATATGTATGTATGTAGCCAAATGCACACGTGTCTGTGTGTGCATTTGTATAAATATGTATGTATTATTAGTTATCAGTTAGCAATAGGGCGTCGTATGCTGTGTCTGTATGTAATCATCTCCTATATTTATTACATATAAAATACAGACTAAATAGCAATAATTAATATCACTTTGGTAATTTTTAACAGGCGAGCCATGCGGCTCTGATATGTATCGTTACCTTGGTTGTGTCTTATGTTTAAGAATTGCAACTCGATTCGGCCGAACCGAATCGAATCAACGCAAATGCAAAATTACTCAACAAAAACAATTTACATATATAAATATTTAAATGTGCAGCGACTGCGGTGCGTTCTGTGCGACGCGCGCGGCTGCCGAACCAGCAGCACCCGAAATGGTTTTTGTGCAACTTTTGATATGTAAGCGATATTGATGCCGCCGCCCACGAAGGTGGCTGCCGCACGCGGCACAGACGACCAGAGTTGCCGCGTCTAGGCGCTAAGTTCGGTATATAAATGTGTGATATTTGTATGGCCTATGCATCTAAGCGGTAATCTTTGGTTTTACTAGCTTTCTTTTTTGCTGAGAATCTGTCTCTGTTCGCTTTCTTTTTCTACTTTTGTATGTACAAATGCAAAACTGATCTCAAATCATAAGCGAGCGGATGAGTGGATTTGTGAGAATTAACATCCACAACAACAAATACTGGGTTGTGAAATGCTGGTGCCTTGTACAGGATATGGCATGAGGATATATTTTCTGGGGACTGTATTTTTTCACTGCCTTTTCGATACTGAAAAATTTAACTAAAGAAATATGGAAAGTTTGGCAAAGTCAGAATGCTTTTCGACTATTCATGTTTATTTTGATGATATTTTGTCTTCTTCCACCAAGCAAGAACACTCAGGGTTTCTTCGAAATTGAAACTCAAAACAATTTACAAATTGTTCGGCTGTGCAAAGCCAGGCCAAAATAAAAAAAATTTTCACACCGGAAAAAATCCTTATGGGCGTGAAACTAGAGACTAAACATAGTAATACTGCCTACTCAGTTTTTCATTTCTACATCCTTTGTCCATTTCAAAGAACTTAAACATTTTGAAGGGGATAAAAAATATAAAAAATACTTAACCTCGTTAAAATATGACGATATGTATATCATATGAAAGAGAAAAGGCTCAAGAATTTAAATAAAATTTATTTTTTATCTATTTGTAAAAAAAGGATATGAAAAAGGTCCTTTGAAAACTTTAATCCTTTATATCCTTGAAAATTTTTATAGAATTTTCTTGAAAAGTAACTATGTTAAAACCCAAAATCTCCTTGATCACGTGTCAAAATTTCATTATTATCGCTTCATTGATTTTGTTTCTTTTTACTATTTAAAATAATGGTACTCAAATAAATTAGAATTTTTGTACTTCATTAGAATTGCAGCTTCCGCCTTTTTTTTAATAACTTTCGAACCAATAAATTTAGAGTAGTGAAATTTTGAGTACGCAGTATTACTATGTTCGGTCTCTAGTTTCACGCACATATGGATTTTTCCCGGTGTGAAAAATGCTGTCGCACGGTGTAATAGTTTCACACAGTTTCTCTAAAGTTTTGAATGCTTTACTTATGAACGTTTCAAGTTCTGGCCGTTTCTAGTTCTGGAGATTTTAGATTCTTCCAGCAAGTGGGTCACTGAGGACCTCTTCGAAACTGAAACCAAAACAATTTACAAATTGTTTGGCTGTGCAAAGCCAGGCTTATATAATAGATTAGGTAATAGACTCCATTCCATTGCTTTGTGTTGTCATGATGAATGCTTTGCTTCTGAACGTTTCGAGTTACGGCCACTTCTAGTTCTAGAGGCTTTTAGTTTCGACTGCTTCGATATCTGAGCGTTTCGATTACTGATAGTTTCGATTACTTATAGTTTCGATTTCTGATAGCTTCGATTTGTGATGGTTTTCAATTCAGTTTACTTTTCGACTTTTGATTATTGATAGTTTTGATTTCTGATAGCTTCGATTTGTGATGGTTTTCAATTCAGTTTACTTTTTGACTGTTGGCTATGTCAGGTCATCATGTGACTGATTCGTTTTCTGGTCGCTTCGATTTCCGATTGCTATGAATTCTGACATTCACATTTTGAATTCTTTGAGTTCTATCTGATTCTAGTTCTGACCATCTTGAATTCTGACTACTTCGTTTTCTCAGCGCTCATAGTTCTAAATATTTCGAATCGCTTTCACCTCGACCTCGATTTCTGATGGCTTTGATATAAACACTGCAAGTTCTGATCCTTCGTATATCTCATTGTTTGGAGTTTTGGACCATAAATTAAAGAATTGGCTCCAACTACCAATAACACTTAATTGAATTGATTTTCAAAGTCTTTACCAGAGTTAATTCTGTAGTTAACTACCACATACATAGTTCTAGTTTTAGCAGCTAGACTCGTGTTCCTCGTTTTACAGAAGCCAATAAAAAAGCTTATTGCCCGGAAATTCTTTTTATAAGTACAATTTTTGGGACCTGAGTGATCTTTTCTCAAATGTGACTGACAATATTTAGAATTTTGAAGATCTAAGATCAGATATTTTTTCTAATCAAATTGACTCGTTTTGTTTTATTATTCAAAATTTGTTCTTCAAATTTATGTTACGAAAACTTGACTGTGAAGTAAGCTTTAAGCCCAAACTCTATAAAGCGCGTTTCAAGCGTAACGTCGTTTTTCGCGTTTCGAAAAAAAATAGAATCAGTGTATTTGTATGAAGCAAACTCCATGACTTGACGTCGATAAGCCCGAAACGCGTCAAAAGTTTAACTATTTTCACCTTTTCTCACGCGTTTCTCGCTTAACGACGTCAAACAGCTGACAGAGTTCCTAAAGATGACATAAATTATGTGGCGATGGTAAAGTCGATAACAAACTTGTGTTATCGAAAAAGTCTAATGCATTTATTTTACACAAAAGCTATTAAATACAGTTAAGAAACATTTGAAATCCAATATTTTGACATAAAATGGGAAGAAATTCCTAAAAATTAGCATAATTCTTTGACAGACGAAACTTAGTCTTCGCTGTATTGGAAATTTGATAGCTTATTCGTTGTATATCGAATTTTGCTCATTCCTGTGAAATAAATTGCTACAAATTGAATTCAACTGAATTTTTTTTTTCATTTTTTGCAATGCTCGATATGCATTTATTGTGTTTAAAATTAAATCAGTAAATTCTATAAAGTCTACTATAACGTCGTATAGCAATTTCATTTCGTTCTTTTTCTCAATTTTCCTTGTTTTCTCAAAGGTAAGAAGAAGAAGCAGACGCGTGAAACGCGTGTTATGGAGCATACAACATTGCGAAGCGAATAACGCGTGAAATGTCATAACGCGACAAAGCCTGAACGCCTGAAACGCGCTTCATGGAGTTTGACCTTTAGGGTTTTTCAAAACACAAACACACAAATGCTATAAACAAATAAAGATTTGTAAGAGAAGTGATTTAAGGCATTAATGCGATCGCATGTTCTTTCAATATTTCTTCGGGTCCTACTTGGAAACGAATATTATTTTTCATTTTATATGCTTCCAATAACAGTTGCGGCTGTAATGTCCCGAACACATGGACGCCGGCAGCGACACGGCCAGGCAATAGCAAGTTTCAATGGTCGCGGTGTAGTTGGAAACGTGTTTACAATGATGGCGACAGCAGCAGCACAACAATCATATGTTTTGTGACGCTTTTTTCCAATTTACCAAAATAATAAATATTACGCATTTGGTGCATGAAGCAGTCAGAGTCTACACTAGACTATATACTAGACCAGACTATATAGACTCTGAAGCAGCTGAGCAAAGTATGGAAACTAGAAATCGATGTTGGCAATTTAAGCAGTGAGACCAATTGCTTTCTTTGCTTTTGTCACCTACGAAATAGAGATTAGCTCTAAGCTTGGTGACAGCGACATGTGTGTTCAGTGTTCGTGTTGTCGCGCTGTCGTCAAAATAATCGTTCCCATACGATTGTTCTGGTTCTATATTTTGACAGATGCAGTCGTATCGCTGCCGTCGTCTATGGGTTCGGGGCATAACTGAACAACGACTTTGCATAGCTACCTTCATATTCATTTCTTTGTCTATGAATATGTATATAAACAATATTTCTAGTTATGAAATTTTTTAATATCGATGAGACAGTGAAAATTCGCATTGATTTTACATTTCTTGATTTGAAACTTACAAACCCACATTTGTGGTCACATCAAGTTATGTGATGTGATATTCTGTTCTCTCCTGAATTAAATAATCTTCTCTTCTGAGCGAAATAATTTATATTAATTTATAAATATTGAACTGTTTGTATCTTGAAAACTTGAACCACCGACAACTCGGATATGTTGTCTGTGCTTGAACTATATTTGTGTTTTTGTGTCAGTTCCAAGCCAATTGGATATGTTTGGCATGTTGATTTGGAATATTATTTGGATCTTGTGTTGGGATATGTTGCGTTATCATCAGTCGTGCTGTTGTAAAACTGTAGCGAAGCACTGCCAAAAATATCCATACAAGTGGGCATATAAATATATAGTTTTATCCTGATTACTTTGTTGCCTGCAATGTGGATGCGCGCCTTGAAGCATTCCACACAGTGCCAACACTCATGCACATCTAATCCAGTATCTGTAACTCTATATTTGCTTAGGGTTCTCTGTTTGTCTTGCTGTCTATTGGGATATGTAGCTAAATATTATATATATGTATATTGTATGCATGTAGTTTCGATTTACGTGGGATACGCTTCGTTTTCGTGTATAATACAAAAAGTTGCTTGCACTTGAAATTTCTTAGCTAAAGTATTCAATTGTTGTTATCTAAGTTTGTTTTCTATGTATCATATATGCACATCATATCATATCATATGTATGTATGTATGTATGTGTATATATGTGTGTAATGTTATAAGTGGTGCACGATGCACCGTCAGCTTATCTTTGTATTTGTAGTATTTCTACTAGCCACAACAAAAATGTACACACAGTGTGAAAATCAACGAAATATATATACTATGCGATCGAAGATATATAAACAAACATATATTACCGCTAACTTTGTGTAAGACAACTTTTTAAAATCCTTGTCTAAACGGATTCGCCGGGCCGGCGGCCGGTCTGCTGCCGCCGCTGGCGTCGCTCTTTTGTTGCTGTTGCTGCTGCTGGAATGGATTTGCAACGCGCTGCTGTGGAAGATGTCGCGATTCCTGCTGATAGCTGCCGCCCTGCTCCTGGTAGCCCGGCTGGTACGATTGATTTTGCTGATAGCCAGCGCCGCCGCCGCCGCCGCCCGCCTGCTGGTAGCCGGCCTGCGCCTGGTAGTCGTAGTTGGCGTCGTCCACGTTGGACTCCTGCTCCTGCTGGTACTGCTGGCCGTATTCGAGGTGGTTCTTGAAGTCGCCGTCGACCGGCTTCTGGTCGTGCATGACGTACGTCTGGTACTCCTTGTTCGGTGGATCCTGCATCAGTATGTTGGCCTCGCTCTCGAAGGGCTGGAAGTCGTAGATGTTGCGCAGCTTGCGCAGCACGGGCACGTACAGCAGATTGGAGATGGCAATGAGGAAGTTGAGCGCCGTGAAGCCGATGGCCTCCACGACGCCGCCGGCGATGATGGGGCCGACCGCGTACGCGATCGAGTAGGAGATGTCCGCAATGGCGTAGATGCTGCCGTAGACGGACACGTAGCGCACGTCTACGAGGTAGCCGAGCGTGGGCAGCAGCGCGGTGTCGATGAGCGCAATGCCGAAGCAGATGATGCAGATGGGGATCATGAGCATTTTGTAGGAGGTGGAGAAGGGTATGATGAAGCAGGAGAGGCCCTCCAGGGCGAGGCCCACGGCCGCCATCAGCCACTGGTGATGCGGGTATTTTCTGGCCATCTTGACGGTTATGATGACACCGAGCACGTGCGGAAAGAATGCAGGCAGCCAGACCATGCCGATTTTCCAGTTGTCCGTGGTCAGATTGTCCTCCATCCACAGCGAGATGGTGGGCTCTAGGAAGGCCAGCGCCACATTGGACATGGTTAGCGCGCCCGCGCACACCGCAATGTACGGATCCATGAGCAGGCGCCAAATGGGTATGGTCTGTTGCTGCACCTCTCTGCTTTGCTTGATCTGCTCCTTCAGTGGCTTCATCACCAGCAGCAGCATGAGGCCGTCCAGCAGGCACACGAGCGCCAGTATCAGGAACGGCACCTCCTTGCCGGCGAACTGGTACAGCGCCCCGCCGAAGGGCGGCGCCACCAGGCAGCCGAAGCTGATGAACGCGAGCGCGATGCCCAGCGCCTGCGAGCGCTCGTTCTCCTCCGTGAAGCGATCGGCGATCATGGCCAGGCCGGAGGTGTCGGCGAACGCGGAGCCGGCGCCCTGCAGCGAGCGCGCGAAGAACAGCACGCTGTAGCTGCGGCCGCAGGCGAACACGGCCGTCGAGAAGAACATTATGGTGAGGCCGATCATCATCGGGATGTCGTAGCCGATCTTGTCGATGAGGCCGCCGGAGAACGGGTTCACCATCAGCTGGACGATGGCCTTGGAGGCGAACAGAATGCCGGTGGCCGAGTCCTGGCCGTGGTGGTCGTGGTGCATGGGTATGGGCAGGCCGGTGATGTTGTCGCGCAACAGCGGCGCCGGCGGCCCGTCGTCGAAGCTGCCCAGCTCGCGCAAGTAGTCCGGAATGATGGGCACGATCACCATGTAGAGCATGTTGTCCAGCAGCAGCGCGATCGAGACGATGACCAGAATGAGGCGGCGCTGGTTCACCGGCTCCTGTATTTTCTCCCACACGATCTCCTTGACCTCGCGCAGCTCGAGGTTGACCAGCGGGATCTGGAACGAGCCGGCCATCGTGTGTGCGGCTTCTCGGTGCGGCTTAAGCTAACGTCGGAGGCGTATGTCCCCGCCTAATCGTTCGATCGGCTCTTGCGTTCGGTTTGTACTCGGGCTGGGGCCCTGCTGACTGGCGCTCAAGTGTGTTCCGCTTCGTGCTTGTCCGCTGAATCCTCTGCAGTGTTTACTATCCGGCAAGCTGTGCCTTCATGTTGCTGTTGTTGTCGATGCGCTTTGCTCTTCAGGCAGTCGTGCGGTGCGTCTGGCTTTTGTTGTTCTTACTGCTGCTGCTGTTGTTGTTGTTGTTGTTGTTAATGTTGTTGCGGTTGTGGTTTTTCTTCGTGTTGTTTCTAACAGGCACATTGTGTTCCCCTCCTCCTAAAAGTGTTCATGCACTCCTCACAAAACTGCTTTGGGTGGTCTGCTCTGGACTTGTAATGCTTCTTCTCTACATTCTAGTGCGCTTGATGGCATCCGTCTGGACAACCTTTAACGACACAGAAACAATATTCCATTATGTTAGTTTTCAATGTCAAGTACTGGCCGGGCGGCTTTACTTCTTCTTTAATTCTCATTCAAGTTAATTCGCAATTTCGTTTATTGGTCAAAGGATGAAACGTTCGGATTGCGCTCGGCGCACTCAAGATGCTCTCAACATTCAAAAGTAAAGAAACTGGCACAAGATTTTATGATTGAAATGTTGTTTCTGTGAAGCGAAAGGAGGTCCACTTGGCTTAAATGTGTTACTTGAAATTTTTTTTTAAAACAAAACGCTCGATAATTTACCGCTCGCTTGTCTTGTCGCAGAAAGTCGTAATTTATTTAGTCATCAAACTAAAATACGCAACTACTTTTCATTAATCGTGACTAGTGTTAAAATATGTTGGAAATTGAACAAAAATTATGCTAGCTATGCTT
The DNA here is from genome assembly GCA_964056695.1 of Melieria picta. Taxonomy (NCBI): domain Eukaryota; kingdom Metazoa; phylum Arthropoda; class Insecta; order Diptera; family Ulidiidae; genus Melieria; species Melieria picta. The sequence goes on from OZ057398.1 coordinate 128,040,397, forward strand.
TGGATATTTGGCTTTGCTTTGGCTTTTCCACTAGTCACACACATTTCAATCATAAAACAAATACTATGGTACAATAAAATAACAAAACGGTGTTAAAAGTGAGTATAAGACTACACTAAATGCTTTCAAGAATCCATTCAAAAAGTGCTTCTTTCGTATTGGAAACAATTATTATAAGAAATATGTACATTTAAATTTCATTCGAAGGCCCCAGAGAAGCTTTAACAGAGTTCAACCAGAGTTCAGAAGAAACAAGTAAATATATAAAGAGCTGAAATAAAGTCTAAATTTGTATTCACTTTAGTAAATCACAAAAGTTTAGATTTCAATTTTATTCCCATTAAACACAATGCACAGTGATTCGACTCCATACAACCGCAAAGGTTGGAGGAGTGGTCCGTCCAAATTAGAAGGAGTGGTCCGTTCTTCATAAAATTTGGTATACGAGTTCATGTATCATGGTCTGCTGAATTGAAATCCCATTTTGTTTTTCTTAAACTTTTGTAGTTTGGCAATGGCCTGAGACTTAAATTTGCAATTTTCGTCATTTTTGGAAAGCTGTAGCAACAAGTGTATTGGCTAGATTTTCCAGATTTTACATTTAATCGATAACGTCAACATTGATTATTCCAAAGAGTAACAGAAATTGAAATGGACCCTCTGGTTTTGCAATAAAAACGATAATAATAGATGTACTACTGTGTACAAAGAATACCCGGAATTCGATTTCTTCGATTATCGTGGTGTTGTGCATTATGAGTTCCTTCCGCCGGGCCAAACTGTCAACAAGGAATATTACTTGAGCGTTATGCGTCGTTTGCGTGAAGCTATTCGCAAAAAGAGGCCGGATTTATGGAGAGACAACTCTTGGTTTTTGCATCACGATAATGCACCATCTCACACGGCATTGGTTCTTCGTGAGCATTTCGCCAACTCATATCGTTCCACAGCCACCGTATTCGCCTGATTTAGCTCCTTGTGACTTCTGGCTATTCTCCAAACTCAAAAGACCACTTCGAGGACACCGTTTTGAATCGATTGAAGAGATTCAACGTGAATCGCCGCGCGCATTGAAGGCCATACCGGAAGGAAGGACTATTTGGCATGCTTCGAAGATTGGAAAGTCCGTTGGCATAAGTGCATTGCATCGGGGGGGGGGGGGGACTACTTTGAAGGCGATGAAATTGATTTGGAAGAATAAATAAAGATTTTTTGAATTATAAACAAATTCCGGGTATTCTTTGTACACAGTAGTATGTTTTGCATTTTTGCAGATTTTACCATTTTTAATGCTGATTGCATACTTTTAGGGATACATAAAATAAATTTTGTCGAAAAATACGTGTTTAGACCACTTTTAAAATTGAATTATTTTCTGAGATCGGAAGATATTGGAGGATGTAATTACATTATCCGACAAAGAAAGAATGCTTCTTAAAATAAAAAAAAAAATCCAGGAACATACTTTCACATACTTTTTAGATATTTTCCTCTAAGTTTTTCCAATTTTCAGGTTTTTAATTTAGAAAAATATTTAGAATTAAAAGTGAAGTAACAGCCTACGCTTTGTAAATTTTGAGAAAACATTAAAAGCGAAAATGGCTACATCATTTCTTATTCTATATTGAAGGTTTGAGGAACTTCTTGATAACCATGTATTTTTAAAATTTTTTTACTCAATAGACTAAAAAACAGAAAATATGAGTTTAAATTTTTTGTGAAAAAAGTTTCAACTTTGAGCCGCTTTTGCAAAGACACTAATTAATTTTTTGCACAGATTTTTTGGGGTTTTCTTAGTTGGAGTTATTTCTTTTAAATGACATCAAAATCGTTAAATTCTGAGACCATAAATTTTTGAATTTTGTCTATGGAACGAATCACTGTGCAATGGGCCAAATGGCCTAAGTGATGCTCTAGAAATCACTTCTCACTTATCCTTTAATCCGACTAAGTGCAGTTCTTGCGAGAACATCATTGTTTTTGTTCAAAAATACTGAATAAATTTTGTGTTCTTTTGAAGGTTTCGTCATTGAATTTTAAAACATTGCACCGTGTTGCTTGTACAGGGTGTTCCATCTTGTGTTCCATACTTGACACATGAGAACTTTGAATAACTTAGTGAACAATTTTTATTTCCTCCGGTTAAGATATTATTTGATTCAATACAATACGGTAGCCGCCGTGGCTCAGTTGGTTAGTGCGTTGGACCGCGAGTCGAAGGCAGCGACCCAGGTTCAAATACTGCCTGTAATAACACCTAAAAAAAATAACGGGAAAACTTTTTTTCTCTTTCGGTGGCTGTCCTCTCAGCTGGAAATGGCAAACCTCTGAGAGTAAAAATTGCTTATGAAAGAGCTCCCAACCTGCCGTTTGGAACCAGCATAAAACTGTAGGTCCCTTCCACCCGCGTACAAATTCACACGCACAACAAGGGTGGTTGCGGGAAGCTAGGCCTTAGTCTCGCGTAAGCGGGCTGTCGTGCCAGTCAATTATTAAAAATTACAACTTATTAATCAATGAGCGTAAACAACATCGAGAAGTTGGTCACCATTTCCAGTCACACATATTTGGGCTCTTGTTTCTGCATTTTTCATGACATTTTGTGCTGAATAGACGTTTCTCAAACGCTATGGAAGAAGCAAGTCTGGCGGCAACGTTCAAAGTTATTCATAGTTCTCAAGTGTCAAGTATAGATGGAACACCCTGTACAATAATAAAATCTGTGTTTTATCTTGCCTTGCTCTGTTAAATTTTCTTTATAGTAGTCTGACCTCAGAAGGTAATACAAACACTATTCAATGAATAAAAACCATATTAGTTATGGGATTAAAGTAGTCGCTCCTGAGAGCGGGCATTAGCTTTGAAATCTCTAGATTTAGGATAGACTTTTGCTTTTAGGGTTGACTTAAAAACAGTGGAGAAAAGTTTTAGCTTTCACCTCTTCACTAGACTCGTAGTAAGTATATCAGTAAATGCTCAGCTCTCGTATGTTCCAGGCACGTATGCCTTGGCAAGATGACTCTAGTGAACAATGAGCTACTGAAACTCGAACTGCCGGAATTCTTTCGCCTTACAAAAGCGACGGGCTGGCTAAAAGAGATTCAGAGTCTCTGGGAAACTTGATGTCAATAGATGCCTATTGGAGGCCGCAGAATCTCCCTACCGTGGGGCTGGCCAGATCTACTTCAAGCAGTTGCGAACATGGGCACTTGCTGATCAAGGGGACGAGACAATGGTAGTAATGTCTACATGCCTGGGTTCATTTCCACCAATATATAATAATAAAACCTTGCGACAAAAAACCAATTTTGTCGAGACTCATCCAAAAGATTATATAGGCTTGAAACTAGAGGCCATTCATAGTAACATGGCATACTCAGTTCATTGTCTGACTCGATATCCTTTTAAAAAAAATTTTAAATTTTAAGGGCATGCAAATTTCAAAGAATTTATTTAAATATTTGCTGTCATGCAATGATGTAGTTATGGGTATCAAATGAAAGAGAAAACTTGTTGCTTTTTAACTATATTTCCTATTTGGAACCCAAAATATATCAGTAAGGTCTTTTCAAATATGTATCTAGCGATATCCTTGAAGTTTTTTAACGAATCCTTTTGTATAATACCTCATTTTTTCTATCTCTATTGGTTGAGAGTTCAAAAAATAAGTTATTCATAAGCCAGAAATTTGTATGGAATGCGTAATCAATTTTTGTGCAATAAAATTAGATAGAAAAATAAAATTTTGGGGTATTATATTTACTACATATTACATTAGCGCTAAAAAAGAGCGCTTTGAACAAATTTGGATTTTTGGTGCAAAAAATTTTTTTTGTACAATGTTTTCCTATAGTCGTTTAAGTAAGATTGGATTGGACGGGCATTTTAGTGTTAAGTTTCAGAATAGCATTTTTTGCACACAACAAATTCCTTTGACAGCAAATGGTGAGAGAGGAACTTCACAGAGTCAATTATTTTACACTGAGGGGTTCGGCATTACCGAGAGAATATGCTTTGATAAAATAGATATGGCTTGAAGAGGGGGACTCGAACGCTCTGACTAGTTCAGGTCTATGGATCAATCACTGAACCGTGACAACCCCGTTGTATTGTGTCATAAAATAATTATAAACATATTTACGCAATTTTACGTACATATATACATATGTATGTTCTTATTTGTATGAGTGTGTGTGTAAAGTGTCATTTTAAATTTTTTTACAATTTCATTATACGGAACAATCATATGTATACCTAACGACCTATATGCCTACATAAATATATATGTATAGAATGTATGTGTGTATGTATAAACTGTAGGTTGCTGAAATATAGAATTACTAAACGAAATGTTCTCATCTCTGCTGGCAACACCAGATTTCAAAAGCTTAATTGCTATCCGAGCGAAGTAGGAAAGCGGAAGCAAGCGCGGGTGCGGGTGCACGGATAGCAGTAAATTTGCGTTTTTAATTGCAACGCATTATAATGCGGATTGCTCAGTAAATAAACTTCCGCAAACACAAAAGCCGCAACTTGCACAACGCTGGCATTTGCAGATGTTCGCCGCCGCCACTTCGTGTCAAAACAAAACCGCACCAGCCCCAAACAATGACAGAGTGAATGAAACAAAGTCGCGCCACCGTGCAAAGCCAGCAACAACAAACAGAAACAACAACAACAAAAAAAACATCCAAGGATAACGCACAATACGAGGGGAAACTAACAGGATATAAAATGAGGAAGCAACACAAAGAGATGAAAACGCAGCGAGGCCGGGCGCGACGAAAAAAGTGCGCGAGCACGCTTGAATGCGAGCGGCGGTGAATGCCGCTTGAAAGGAAGCGAGCGCGGACGCAGTTGACTGTGTGCACCATGAATGCTCGAGGGCTTAAGGGCGCTGGGGGCACGGCGGAGCGCAAATGCTGAATGCTGAACATGGCAAATTTAATTCGAGCGGATACAGTGAAAACATGAAAAGGAATGGAACATGGAGTTGACTGAGGTGGCAAACAGACAGACACACAGACATACATACATATGTATAGACAGCGGCAGCAAAAGCAGAGCATGACGGCACTGTGGGTATTGTCTGTAAGTTGGGAAAGTTTGCAGGTGTGTAGCTACTTTATCCATTTTGTGTATTTGTATTTTTTTGGTTTTCATTCTTGAATGTTATGGCACTGCGATGGAAGGGAAATCAAAAAATCAATAAAACCGAAACAAGCACGTACAATAAATATGTATCAACAAAATTCACGGAGTAACTATAGTTGATTCAACCAAGTTGGCCAGGAGCAGATGGAACGTGGTAGAAAATATGAAATATGTAAAAATTATAGAAGTAAATTTATGGATATTTTATTGCACGTAATAAAGATCGGATATACAGAAAAAACAGCAATAAAAATTTAAGCACAAATGACTGAAATGGTAAGTAAAATGAGAAAAATATCAAAATTGAATGCAGACATGTTTCGATTTAGCTTATAAGGTCTTTAAATGTTAGGAAAAAATTTATACTTCTGATAAAGCGACACTTTGGTGTGAAGATTATAGACTCAGAAGAAATCGATGCTTCAAATTAAGATATGCTTTGGTTTGAAGTGTTTGAACTTATTGTAGAAAAAATCGAATACTTTAAAGGAAGTCACACTTTGATATGAAGGTTTTAGACTGAGAATAAATCGCTGTTCTAAATAGAATAGGTCTGAAGATTCTAATGTTAGAAGAAATCGATGCTCCAGATAAAGCTACAGTTTGGTCTGAAAATTCTAGACTTATGCCCCGTTCTGACTATGTCATATATGGTGTCATTTGAAGTCAGTTAAATGAGAACGGGTTGTCATATGGTGTCATTTGCGTTTGCCTGCATGTATGACTACGATTTGCCATACGAAACGACAATCAAATGAGAACGATCGAATTTGTGTCGAACGAACGATTTGACTACGTTTGACGAGAAAACAAAAAATGTCAACATGCTGGCAAACCTTGACATAGTCAGAACGGGGCATTAGAAAAAATCGCGACTTCAAATTAAGCTACGTTTTGGTTTGAAGATTCTGAACTCAGAAGAAATCGATGCTCCAGATAAAGCTACGCTTTGATATGAAATTCTAGACTCAGAAGAAATCGATGCTCCAGATAAAGCTACGCTTTGGTATGAAAATTTTAGACTCAGAAGAAATCGATGCTTCAAATTAAGCTACGTTTTGGTTTGAAGTGTTTAAACTTATTGCAGAAAAAATCGAATACTTTAGAGGAAGCCACACTTTTGTATGATGGTTTTAGACTCAGAATAAATTGCTGTTCTAAATAGATAGAAGATTCTAGTCTTAGAAGAAATCGATGCTCCAGATAAAGCTACAGTTTGGTCTGAAAATTCTAGACTTAGAAGAAATCGGGACTTCAAATTAAGCTACGTTTTGGTTTGAAGATTCTGAACTCAGAAAAACTCAATGCTCCAGATAAAGCTACGCTTTGATATGAAATTCTTGACTCAGAAGAAATGTATGCTTCAGATCAAGCTACGCTTTGGTATGACAATTTTAGACCAAGAAGAAATCGCGGCTTCCAATTAAGCTACGATTTGGTTTGAAGATTCTGAACTCAGAAGAAATCGATGCTTCTACGCTTTAGTCTAAATATTTTACATTCAGAAGAAAAAAATTTTTAGATAAAGCTATGCTTTGGTTTGAAGATTCTGAACTCAGAGGAAATCGATGCTCTAATTAGGGCAGCGCTTTGGTCTGAAGATTGTAGACTCAGAAATCGATGCTCCAGATAAAACTACGCTTTGGTCTGTCGATTCTAGACTTAGAAGAAATCGTTGTTCTAAATAAAGCAGCGCTTCGATAAAGCAGATAAAGCTACGCTTTGGTGTGAAGATTCTAGACTTAGAAAAAAGCTATGCTTGAGATAAAGCTACGCATTAATATGAAGGTTCTAGATTCAAACAACGTTTTGGTCTGAAGATTCTAGACTAAGAAGAAATAGATCCTAATATTTTACACTCAGTAGAACTCCAGACAGGCACTCCAGAAATCGATCTTCCAGATAATCCACTCTCTGATCTGAAGATTCTAGACTAGAAGAAATCGATGCTCTTCATAAAGCGTATCTTTGCTTGAAGATTCTAGACTCAGAAGATATAAATCTGAATATTTTAGACTTAGAAGAAATCGATGCTTTAGAAAAAACATCGATCCTCCAGATAATCCACTCTCTGTTCTGAAGATTCTAGACTAGAAGAAATCTAGACTAGAAGAAATCGAGCCAGAGAAGTGCGAGTATTTGATCTAAACTTGATTGAGTGAGTACAAAATTATCAAAGCCAAAATCAGATCAGTACTAGAATAAACAGAATTATGAACAGAGATGCAGTCTATATACAAAACTATATACTATACAAGTAGGTATATACTCCCAAAACAAATTCTTGAAAATACACACTTATGCCAAACGATGTAAAATACAGTCAATACAGAGAACTCTGACCTAACTTAACAGTAAACTTTCTTCTTTTCATCTTTAAAACTAACCAATGCAATGGTCCGAATTTACGCAGATTTACAATTCAGGGTTGAAGCAGACGCACGCCAACACTTTGTGTGCGAGCACGTTTCAGCTCTTGACTTGATTTGGCATTTGTGTGTAAATGTACACGCACATACAAGCAAGTAAAAATATATAATTGCAAAAAATTGCTTTTACCTGTCTACACTCAGCTCACTCAACAACAAAAGCAAAACAGAAATTAAAAATGTAAAAAAACATACAATACGAAGTGGCAATGGGCTCCTGAGTTGCAATAAATGCGCCGTGCGCCGCGTCTGCTGTGTGGGTGTACAGCAAAAGCAAGTAATTGACTCAAGTATGAGCCATGTGTTTTGGGGTCGACTCGAAGCGCCCAGCCATGCCGCTCGACCCGAAAGTGGTCGAAAAGGGCGCATGACTTGGTCATGAAAATTTAATGACGCAACATCGCGCCGTCGCTGAAGCGTAGAAGAAAAGCACAGAAAATGTAGTAGTGGAAAATAGGAAAGCAGCAACAACAAGAAAAAAAAACACCCTCGCTTGTGGTCTGTTCAACGTCAACCGAGCGGCAGGCAGGCAGGACGGCCCAAAATCATGTTGCGTGCAAGTGAAGTGGCTTTTTGTATGGCAAACTGGAGTATGGACAGGCGTCCAAGTGCCACACACTCGCACAGAAATGAATGTGCAGCGCGCATATAACTGTAGGTATGTACAGGGTGGCGCAAACGTGATCACCTTATCGGCAGATGCTATAACACCGTTCGACAAAAAGTAAAAAAAAATTTCACACCGGAAAAAATCCATATGGGCGTGAAACTAGAGACCAAACATAGTAATACTGCGTACTCAGTTTTTTATTTCTACATCCTTTGTCCTTTTAAGAGGACTTCAAAATTTTGAAGGGGATAAAAAATAAAAAAATATAAAAAATACTTAACCTCGTTAGAATATGGCGATATGTATATCAAATGAAAGAGGAAAGGCTCAAGAATTTAAATAAAATTAATTGTTTATCTATTTGTAAAAAAGGATATGAAAAAGGTAGTTTGAAAATTTTAATCCTCTATATCCTTGAAAATTTACATCGAATTTTCTTGAAAAGTAAGTATGTTAAAACTCCAAATCTCCTTGATCACGTGTCAAAATGTGATTATTCTCGCTTCATTGATTTTGTATCTATTTATTATTTAAAATACTGATACTCAAAAAAATTACAATTTTTGTACTTCATTAGAATTGCACCTTCTGCCTTTTTTTTAATATCTTTCGAACTAATAAAGTTAGAGTAAGTAAATTTTGACACGTTCTATAAAAATTCTATATAAATTTTCAAGGATATAAAGGATTAAAATTTTCAAAGGACCTTTTTCATATCCTTCTTTTACAAATAGATAAAAAATCAATTTTATTTCAGTTCTTGAGCCTTTCCTCTTTCATTTGATATACATATCGCCATATTCTAACGAGGTTAAGTATTTTTTATATTTTTTTTATTTTTTATCCCCTTCAAAATTTTGAAGTCCTTTTAAAAGGACGAAGGATGTAGAAAGGAAAAACTGAGTACGCAGTATTACTATATTTAGTCTCTAATTTCACGCACATATGGATTTTTCCCGGTGTGAAAAATGCTGTCGCACGGTGTAACTTTTGCAAATGGCGGCAAAAGTAAATTTTGCTTTGACATTCATTCATTCATTCATTAAATTATTGATTCATTCATTCATAACAAATTTAAGCCAAAGAACAACTTTTGCGCTGCGTGGCAACTTTTGCGTCACCCTGTATTTGGTCGAGTGTAGGAAACGGCAATAATTATAATTATACTTGCGACGTTTAAGCAACCTTTTCCAGTACTCGTAAATATGGATTTATGTATTTGGAATTCTTTGTCAGCGCTGTACAATCGAGCACGAAGCGCTTTTGCTCGACGCCTTTCAGCTCCCTTTGTACGCGTCAAGAGCGCTTCAAGTCGGGGTCGGCACGTGCACGAAGCCTGCTGAATTATAAAAAAAAATAAAATGCTCGTCAGCGCATTAAAGTAATTGCTTAAAGGTCAATTGAGGTTGTGCGCTCCATACACACACAAACACACAAACACATTCACCTCATGCGGAATATCTGCCTTGAAGTACGGTTCAATTTTTATTGTGCAATATTTATACAATTGATTGCTTTCTTTGGCCCTACTCCTGTCCAACATTCCGCTTTACGTTTGGCTTTCTCTCAATTTTCTGCCAACAAATGCCGCACACATGCAGCGCCAAAAAAAAAACTGTCAAACTATGGCAAACCCTCGCAACTGGTGTTGCAAACGAGGCCAGAAATTGTGGCAGGTGTTTTTGGCACAAGCAACGGAAATGAAATAACAACTTTTTACTTTGTACAATCAAACTTTAACGAGCAGAAAATCCACAAGTTTCTTTTACGACAGAATGCGACAGATTATCACAAACCCTGCGCCACACTTCTTATGTCGTTTCACCACACTTTGACGTTGTTTATTTTGGGCTTAGTTTCTTGGTGGTGAAACTTGCCGGCTTACTGGTTTGAAGCTGAAGAAACTTTGTGGTCACGAGTCCAGATACCAGCTGACGAAATTCTCATCGAAACACCCCAAGGGTCCACACTCTAAAAAAATCCGCTTAAAATTACTGCAACGATTTAAGGTGCTCTGGTGCCAGCTATCTACATTTGCAAAACTTGTTTGTACTCTAAAAGATTTACAATTCGTATTCAATGGGTCCTATAGGCCTCAGTGTGCTGAACATAAACTACCTACCATGGAATAGGTTGACTGTAGAAATTTTTTTAATCAATAAGATTTAAACAGAAGTCTTGCAATTTCCTACTTTAGCTTTACCTAAAATAATAGGAAATCATAAAGAACCAACAGAAGCACATTTACTACTTAAGTGCTTTGCTTCATAGTAACTTCCCCGACCATCTGACTGCAGCTTCAGTTACCTCACGGCAACCTTATGTACTCGGATGCAGCTAACATTTCAAATGGTTTGCAAACAACTTCTCGCCTGTCTCGGGCAAAGCAAATATGCCTCTGTCCAACACGTATCTACACGTAGCGTCCTTGAGTTGTGCGCCAATTTTTTCGAGTGACGAGCACACTTGAACAGCGCAAAGATTGTATTTCGAACTTAAATTTTTCGTGCCATTCAGATGAGTTCGGTTTGGGTCCAGCTCACTCCAGTGCGAATCGAATTCGAGAGCTTGCTTTGTTGAGTATCAGCTTACAAATTTACTTCAGTTAGCCGTGCATTGCTTGTAAGCTTCAAGTGTCAGCACTTCAGGTATTGGCAACATTTCTCACTTTACTATTTCGTAATTGAACTTGATTCGCAATAATTTCGCGCAAAGAGATCATATGTGCGAATATGTACATATGTAAGTATGTATTATGGATATGTAATATTTAATGTATAGCAAAATTATGAATGAGTGAATTGCAGGTAGCTTGAAAAAGCTTGAAAATGTTAGCTGAATTTAACTATTTACGAAATTATTTAGTTATAATATACTATTTATATTCTTTTTTTACTAATCACTATTAATTTAATTTACTATTAATTTATTTATTTGGACAATTTAATTTGCTAAAGATTTATTTGTTAATTTTAATTAGTGGAAATAAAATGTTGAAACAATTTTGTTTCAGATATTAACATTTAGTAAAATTGAACTAATGGGTGTTTTTTTTCGGCAAGTTTCCCCACCTAGAACGCCACTTTAGCAAACTTAACCTAACTTTTGAGGTTAAATAAAAGTTTATAATTAAAATTTCGTTTTTTTCTAATTTTTTTCAAATTTTTGACATTATTGCAAAATATTGTAATAGTAAAATGTAACTATTGAGGCTCTTGCTGTATCAAAATGATCCCACTGATGGCCTATATGTGTCATTCGAAAAGTTTCGGGATTCTCACAGCCACTTTAACCTAACCTAACTTTAGAGGTTGAATAAAAGTTCATCCTTAAAGTTTCAGTCGTTTCTAACAATTTTTGACATTATAGCAAAATATTGCCATAGTAAAATGTAACTATTGAGGTTCTTGCTGTATCACAATGGTCCCATTGAGGGCCTAAGTGTGTCTTTCGGCAAGTTCCCGCACCCAGACAGCCACTTTAACTTAACCTCACTTAACTTTGGAGGTTAAATAAACGTTTTTCATTAGAGTATCGGTTTTTTCTAACCATTTTTTACATTGTTGCAATAGTCAAATGTAACTACTGAGGCTCTTGTTGTATCAACATGATCCCATTGATGGCCTATATGTGTCTTTCGGCAAGTTTCAGGACTTTCACAGCCACTTTAACCTAACCTAACCTAACTTTTGAAGTTGAATAAACATTTATCCTTAAAGTTTCAGTCTTTTCCAACAATTTTTACCACTATAGCAAAATATTGCAATAGTAAAATGTAACTATTGAGGTTCTTGCTGTATCACAATGGTTCCATTGGTGGCCGAAGTGCGTCTTTCGGCAAGTTCCCGCACTCTCTCAGCCACTTTAATCTAATTTAACGTAACTTGAATAGAATTTTGTCATTACAATTTTAGTTTTTTCTGACCATTTCTTACTTCATTGCCTAACTCTACTTGCGAAATCCACATTACAGTTGTTAAGTAATGGTAGAAATAATTCAATTTTTTTGTAAAATCCCAACATTGTTGAAAAGTATATCAAAAGCCTTTCCTCAGTGTTCGCTACTGCTCGTCTATGGGCGCAAATTTCACTTGTTTTCAGGGTGAGTTATGAGTTTATGAAATATTCATATCGTTATGCAGCACTTTAGTTGTGAATATTTCATGAGGTGCCACATGTTACGCAGCGCATAAAGAAATCATTAAGCAGCCGGAAATCGACAAACTGTGCGAGACGCAAAGCCACGTGCGCTGGCAATGAGTTGAGGTAAATCAATTCTATTTCCAACGTTGCTGGCAGAAGCAAGCGAAAAATTGCAATAACAACAAAAGCATAATAGGTGTGTCTGGGGAAAATTACATGCTGAATTATTAAAAATCAAATAATGGTAAATTTTCGTGGCTTTTGTACATCCTATGGGAATAAGAAATTATACTAATTACTTTGTATGCTGTATGACGATTAATGATTACAAGTTTTACGATTTTAATTTTTGTATTTGGTTATTAATAAACACAAAAAATAAATAAGTAAAAAGGAAAATGGGGACAATACATTTTTTTAATTATGCGCATTTTTATTACGTTGCTTGCTTTTAGCCATATCTTTAAATCGAAAGAGTTTAATTAATTGTCCGCCACTGTGAGTCTAAATGCTTAACAATTACATGATTAAACCAATTTGATGAATGAAAAAAGCTAATTGAATCATCGAGCGAAAGGAGGCCATTTGTAACATCAGTTGTGCACACTTTGAGTGAATGAAGTTTTTATAGTAAAATCGACCTTTGAATTGCGTGTAAAGCGAAAGCTGATCGCTTTTATAAATATTAAATTTATATTTATATATATTTATATATTATATTAATCATTAAACTTTTATTTCGTGTCCAAATCGTATTTGTTTGCATTGAAATTAGTTGATGTTTACTTAGACTTCAATTAACATTTGCATGTAACATATCGCGAGCTAAGTATCAGAGTTGAAAAATTGCCAAACGTTAAAAGTTTTGGTAAATATTTTTGCTAGTCGATTTAGTCGATTTTTAGTCGATTTTTGCTAGTGTGCTGTCTGTGCACTTTGAGCTCATAAATGTAGGTATAATAGTTTTAAAAAATGTTTCTTTTCTTAACGATAAATAACTAGAAATTGGGTTGGCCAGAAGTCATTGCATGAGAAATAAAAACACAAAAACCAGAATTGCAAAAAATCCTTTTTTATTTATTTTCAAATTTTTATGGTTTTGTAGATTTTCTAAGAACAATTATTATTATTAAATTATATGTATGAAAGTATATTAGATTGTTAAAACTGTATTTACGGATAAATAACTAGAAATTGGTTTGGCCAGAAGTCATTGTATGAGAAATAAAAAAATTGTATGTGAAAAAAAAACACAAAAATCTATTCTTTTTGGTTGCAAACTGCAAAAAATTAATTTTTTATTAATTTTCAAATTTGTATGGTTTTGCAGATTTTCTAAAAAAAAATTATTATTATTAAATTATATGTATGTAAGTATATTAGATTGTTAATACTGTATTTACGGATAAATAACTAGAAATTGGTTTGGCCAGAAGTCGTTGTATGAGAAATAAAAAGATTGTATAAGAAAAAAAACACCAAAATTCATTCTTTCTAATTAAAATTGCAGCGATTCTCAATGAAAATGCAAAGGAAATTTGTGTTTTTTAAATTTTCAAATTTGTATGGTTTTGTAGATTTTCCAACATAATTTTTATTATTAAGTTAGAAGTAAAGTAAAAAGGGGTTTTTCAGATTTAAAAAAAAAAATTTTGATAAATTGTTGTATAGTATATACTTGTAGGAAATTGTTTGTCCTAATTGCAAAGCATTTAAAAGCATTACCACTCAGCCTAAAGTGCTGAAGCTTAAATATGAAATTTGAGCTGTAGGTTTGTTTTAGAAAATTAACCTCAAAATCCATCAAAATATGACGGGGTCAACAAAGGATTAAGAGGAATTTCATTTATTGGGCTTGTTGACTTTAGATTTGAAGTAAGTACACGAAATAATAATGATAACAATTGGATTCATAACAATTCTTATTGGATCCATTGACTTTATCAGACATAAAAGTAGTTTTTCAGTGTTCGAAAATGAAATCTACAATCAAAACTACAATTTTGTTATGAATTTAACGAAGCATAATTTAGTGGAAAGTATCTTAAAATGAGTAAAGATAATTTCAGTGAAATTAAATGAAAAAATTGATGCATGCAAAACCGCTGGGTCCTGCTAGTGTTAAATAAAACTGCTAAAAGATGAGTTAGTTTAGGAACATTTGCGTTTCTTTGCGCTACAAAGACTCATGAGGCTCTAACCACTTTATTTTAAATTTAGTAAGTTATTTGTTCAGTTAGCTGATTTAGATTTGTTTGTTGGTGTATTATTTATTTGTGTTTTGAAAAAAGGGGGGAAAAAATAAAAAGTCTAGTTGAGGAAATCGGCTGGGCACATAAACTATTGCAAAATGTTTACTAAAACTCCAGTTGAGTCTAGCTAGCAGTGCTCATAATTGTGGTAAACTAAATGGGACAATGGATGTTGCAAAAGGACATTTTCTTAAGCTTTTCGCTTCTACCTATTCAGCACTAATAACCTGTACAAGGCTTAAGGAATCAGGCCCTGAATCAACTGCTGCAAGTAAAGCTTTGAAAGTTTCTTTAGTTCTTGAATAAAAGAAAATAGATTTAATGCATTATTCATGAAAACATAACAAATACAACCCAAGCAATAAGTTTGTGCAGATAAAGCACCGCACCTGTTTCTTTTACATTTTATTTAGGCTGTCATCTCAACTAAAACTTAAACTGATATAAAGAGAAACAAATACATCTAAAGAATAGTGAAATAGAAATATCCAATAAATCTCATACAAGCATGCGAACACTTTGCAAATGTCTTTTTCGTTGATCGCCAACCTCATTGTCTGGACCAAATTCAAAGGGGTGGCAACACCGCCCAATAAGCCACCTGGCGCGGGGCTGTGTGTTCAGTCAGGCGCGTTTATTGCAAGACATTTGTTATTTTTTTATTGTATACAGATAAGCGGAGGGCGTAGTAAGACAAATGGGCAGAATTCAAGTGCCAAATTTATTGCGCAGAAACTTTGTACGACCACACAAATGGCCCGGAACAAATCAATGAAGTGTGGCTGCAATAATTACAAAGCGTTTCGAGTGGCAAATTAAGTGAATGAATGTGAGGTCTATTACTGTAATTATTCAAACATCAAAAACGAAAGACTTTTGGCAAACAGAATCGAGTTTAATTAATGAATTATTATGTTAATTAATGAATTATTATGTTTATTATGTTTAAGGAATTATTATGTTTTTTTAATTATTATGTTTTAATTTTAATTATTATGTTTTAATGATCTTTATACACCCTAACCAGAGAAGACGAGATAATCAGCAGAAACCAATACTGGAAAAATCAACCAGGCTTAGAACATTCCAAGGCGATTATTGGTTCATATAACAAGAAAAGATTCGAGGAATTTATGAGCCTTTCAAAGAATAATTCGAGGATTATTACAGGCATCCTGACAGGGTATTGCAGTTTGAACCATCACCTGACTAAATGAGGAATTCGTGAAGACGAAAGTTGCAGGAAAATGTAACTGCAATACACAAACATTTTAGACAGACATTTTAGACATTTTAGTACCAATTTTTAATAAGTACGAAATAAACACTTAAACACATTTTCATTTTGTGTTAAATCTTGGGGTTCAAATTAATTTCTTAGCTTTGGTGTATTCGGAGACCTATAGTAGAATTTTATGGCGAATATTTTCGTGGTACATTTTGTCCTTAAAAAGTTCTGTTTTACAGGACATTTTTGGCATTTTAGAAAAAAGGGTCAAATTGACCCATGCAAATAGGAGATACAGGGTTAAAATGCTCCACAAAAATGTTCTCCGTAGTATTTTACATCAAATTGCTGAACACATCATATACCTAAAATGTGAGGTTACATGGTTTTCGTATGCCGATTCACCATGTGAATGTGCAAAAAGAGGAAAACTTTGACCTCCCTAAAAAAAAATTCAGCCGTAAACTTTCAAAACGCCGATACACGTATATTGTTTTTTGCCCCCTCTACCAGAATCCGCTGTCAGAACCTTGTTATTGTTTTTTTGTTGTACAGTGTAATTAATAATAATAAAAATGTAGTTCACTTCAAGATCCTATCACCAACATATAAGTACAATTATCCATACATAGAGAATGTTTTTGTATGCCAGTATGCGGTTCCATGTTTGCTGAAGCGTGAATGCCACTCCGCCCACTGGTCGCTCATTACTGCGGGCGTGCATAATTCCCATTTGCCACTCACCCCCCTTAACCTTGAACGCGCGCCAAACCACTTTTACACGATTCCTCGTGCTGTTTCTTTCGAGTGCATCCCTTGTTGTCGCCGTTTTTTTAAATGTTATTCTTTCCGGTTTTTATTTTTTTCCAGCGGCCTTTGTCATCGGCACCCCCCGGCGGCCGTTGCACATAATCACACTAATACATACACATGCAGCACAGTTACAGGGCGGCACCCCTTTCATTGTTCTTAGTGTACTTGTCGTACTTGTTTCCGTTTATGCTTTGAATTGGGAGCATAGGTTAAGCTTTATTTATAGCCGGCACTTCAACGATTTGTCGCTTAGCTGGGAGTGAGCGCGACTGTGTTTCCCTGCTTGTTGCAGCCTTCTTGGCGTCGCTCAAACGGCCCATCGCTATTTGTTTCTAAGGATTCCAATGACGTACGTGTGTGTGTGTGTGTTGTAATGTTTGTATTAAGAGAAAATAAAAATCGAAAACAAACGTCTCGATTGCGCTCAACATGTGCTAAGCTATTTTTGAATTTACGCCAATAAGCTTTTTAATTACAAACACAGTGAACACATTTGGCATTTAGTCGGGCAAGTGGTCGGGTTTCAAGTGCAGTTGAGTGCGGCTAATTTGTATACAAACACGAGAAAAGTGGGTTAACTTAATTGACGGTTAGCATTTGCCGAAGCTTAGCTGATTTGTTTGTGTGGTTCTGCGGTCGCTTTGTATCGATTAACTTTTTAGTGCAAAGTGAAAAGAAGGAATTGCAAAATGCATTGGTTTGGAAAAAAGGCAATTGAAAGTTGAGCTATTTAAGTAATTTTTATTATTATCAGTTCTTTTTAATCATACAGTTTTGGATACTAGAAAGACAGCAAGTTTTCCATGCCTACAAAGATTACATATCATATCCGCTGATATCTCGAAAAGTACACATCGGATTTGGCTAATTTTTCACAAAATAAATTTTTTTTTAATATAAGATTTTCCACGATAAAAAAATAAAAGTCCCCAAAGCAAACTTTGACAGAAATTCTAAAGAAAACACAGATATTTAAAAATGAAAACCGTCAAAATGACCGTAATGGTCTTTCTAGTGTTAAGACTTTTTTTATTTTATATTTTCTGTAGGCACTAAGTCAATGAAGGTCCGGCGACAAAGGTGTTCGATGCGATAGTTGGAGGTCGATGGCGAAAAGGGAGACCGTGTATCCGATGACCGATGGAAGTATCAAGTATAGGACACCCTATCATCTCTCTGTGGGACCAACTTCAGAAGGAACTTTTGCGGCAGGCAGTGTTTTTTAGGAAATTAATTTGTTCTTGTTTATTTTTAGGTGGCCATGGCGTTTGACTTTGGTTCGAGCTACTAAATACTTATTACCTAAAATTTATATTTTCAAGAAATGGGGCTTTAAATCCGTTGGTTTGTTAATGTTTGCACTACTAAAATGTTTAATTTGTTCAGAAATTACATGGATATGGATTTACTGTACTCTATTTTACTGTAGTTTCTCTATTATCTGCCTATAATACTTGTAAGTCCTTTTTTTATATCTTAAACTAATAAAGCTAGAAGGACGAAATTCAAGGATTTAGTAGTGTACGTATTAGTCCTTAAGATATATTTAAAAAAAAAAACTATTGGAAATTTGCAAGGATATTCAAGGATAAAGTTTTAAAAGGACATTTTCAATACCTCTTCGTCCTTTTGCACCAAAACATTAAATTTTCTAAGATTCTAAGGATTTTTCTCTTTCATTTGATACCCATATTGTTAATCTACAATGCGCTCAATTTTTAAAATAATAATAATAAACATGACCTTGAAATTTCAAAGTCTTTTAAAAAAAATTCTGACGTCAGAGAGAAAAACTAAAAACGCAGTTTTACTACATTTGGCTCCTAGATTCGCGAGTATATATAGTAGATTTTTTCGTGTGTTTTGAAATTTTTTGATTTTTGTCGCACGGTGTTATTAAACTAACAAAAAATGTTTCAAATCTGTATAAATATAACAATATTTTATTAGTAGTAAAATTGTGCTTCAAATCGATTGAAATAGGTTTGAAAATTAAAAGTCATGCCCAACCAGGTATTAATTTTTATTAGAATGCAACACAACAGAATTTTATAATTAAAGTCTTGTTGCCAAATATTGAGTCAAATATCGTAATTGTGTATTGATAAAGCGTCAACCATTGAAGAAATTCAAGCAGGCAGCAAGACTCGCAGATAAGACGCTGAATTTCTTAGAACAGTCTTTATCAATAAGAACGTGTCATGGCGAAAAGTACTCGTGACTTTTTATTATTTTATTGTTTTTTGATTGTACAAGTTTCTGCGCACTGATCAAATTTATTACTAATATTAAATTTTTGTTTGTGGAATTTATCTAATAAATTGTTGCCATGTTAATACGATGGTCCCAGTCGATTCGCATTGACTCGATACGTTTTCGAGGCAGGTGTTTATATATTGAAATGAAATACATCTGAAATGAATTGGATGAAAACGATTTGAAAAGTGTGCTTTTCTCTTTCTTTTTTAATACTTTTTGGGCGTCTAAGGAATATCAGCTGTTAGTGTTGATTGCTTTTTTCTTGAAAATATACAAAAGAGCTAAGTGTGCATCACCATTAGCCAATTTTCAATACTTAACAGTTCATAGGCATTTTCGAAGCAACTTGAAAATTTAAGAACTCACATGAAACGCGTATTGAATGGACTTATTGAATCGATGCCAATTGACTCATAGCGACTTAAACTGCCGTATCAATGGGGTATCTATGTGTTTCCTTATATTTTTAACATCTCAATTAACAACGGCTACATGACTTTGTATAAAATGAATGCTGCCGCAATTCCACATCATCAAAATTTGACATAAAATCATTGCAAGCTTTTGAGAGATTTTCTTCTAAACACTCTTCGAAGCCAAATCGAGGCAAACTGTTCTCGCAAAGTGCAAATTCAAGCACCTCATCGTGTGCTGTCGCTGCTTAATGTTTTTATTATGTGCACGCATTGATTTATGTGCGAATGGCGTTTATCCTTGAAACACGATGCGATACTATTCTCGCTGCCGTATCTCATATCACAACATCGCTGCGGCACGTCAGTACGGCGGCTCTTGCATGTATAAATAGGCAGTACGACAACAATGAGAACGCTGTCGATGTTATCGCAGCAGCACCGGCAGCAACCACAACGATACAATAATAAAGAAAGCACTTAAAGTCAACCATGATGCAAAGCATATCCTTTGGGAGTGGCGTGCGACTGCGTTGCCGGTGGCAGCGGCTCGCAGTGAAATGTTTAAATTTAAAATTTCCATCATCCACGCGGTGGAACGTGTTGTTTTTAATGCAAATGCCAACAAGCTAAGCAGCAAATGGCCTATCGATTCCCAGGGGATGTGAGTGCGGCAGTGCTTGGCAAAAGGCAAACGTTGCTATGGAATGCCAAAAATACAAATTCAAGGCGGCAAGTTGCTCAGGCAATGGTCACAAATTTCAATCAAGTTGAAAAGAAAATAATGAAAAGGTAAAATGTGGACATAGCTTCACGTTGGGGGGGTGGTGGCCGTTGCTGGTGATGGTGACTTGTGTTATTCGAAAATTCGCTTAAGCGGAAAAAATCATGCACAAACACATAGACACGCACACATGACATGAATCACAACATTTAGAGGGCGTGTCGGGCATAATGAGTGCAACATTTCTTGCAGCTAATAAAGGAAAACCTATACATACGTCTATATGCGCAAACATATATGTAGGTATGTCCTTTAGTGTATGAAGAATATGTTGGGTTATCCCATGAGTAATGTTGCTTTTTTATTTTATTTTTTATTTTTTTTTAATTGTCTTATTTTTGTCATTGAACGGAAGGAAAGGCTGATATATAATTTTGAAATTCCAGTGCGAGAAAAATGGAAAAAAAAAATAGCAAAGAAATTTTAAGAGAACACAGTAATACATTTAAAACATTCGATTCAAAACCGAACTTAGTAATAAAAAGAGTTGGGTAGGTATTATAGAAACATATCTGATACAAAAGTAGATGATAGTATGGTGCATGGATGGCTCCTTAATGGAGGAAGGTATACGTATACGGGCCGAGGTTGAGATACTTGGAACATACGGTTAGGCACACTAATATTTTCCAGGCTAAAAGCTAAACGAACTTGAGCTCTACAATCAGGTATGGGTCCTCTGGGTTCCGGATCACGCTGGAATTGAAGGAAATGAACAAGCCGGCAAGCTTGCAAGGATGAGCACTTCTACAACCTTCGTCGACCCAGAATCTTTTTGTGGTTTGAGAAAAAGAACTTTATCCATCTTAACCAGAAAAGACAAGATAACCAGCAGGAATCAATACTAGGAAAAACAACCAGGCTTAGAACATTCCAAGGCAGTTATCGGTTATACAGCAAGAAAAGAGTCGAGGAATGTATAAGTCTTTCAAAGAATAATCTAGCGATTGTTACAAGCATCCTGACAGGATATTGCAGGTTGAACTATTACTTAGCTCTTTCGCTAGTTTGTTACCATATGGCAACATGCTACTTTGTGGACGTCTGCATCCTCTATGGTTGGAAGAATACATTTTTTTGTTGGTCTTTAGAATAGTTTGAAGTTTTCGGAAAAATACGAAATTAATAAACTGAATATTTAGGTTTGAAGAAGAGAAGTATACACGTTTTTGTAATGGTATATCTTGACATAATAAAGGAAGAAGAAGCAGAAAAATTTGAGAACTTTTTAATTTGACGTTTTCTTTCAATTTAGATACTTTTTTTTTTTAATTTTGGCTAAAGTAAATGAAGAAATATTCAAATTTTCGTTATGCGTAAAAAGTTGAATGTTTAAGTAATTATTACAGCCACAACGATGTGGTTGCTCTCATAGAAAAACACTCTAAAATACAGGGTCCGAGTATAAAAATTAAAAAATTTCTTATGGAATGTTGCTAATATAACCACATAGAAGCCTAAGACGTAAAATTTAAAATAGTAACTTTTCCCAGTACAAACCTGTAGCGAAAGGGTTAGGTGGTAGTGGCAGCTCTCATATGAGAGGTTAACTAAACAAGGAATTTGTGAAAACGAATGTTCCAAGTTCTGCTTGCGGGAAAATAAAACTGCTATAAATATACTAGGAGAATGCCCTGCACTTATGCAGGGGCGAAGGAAACTCGTAGGGGATTACCTCATAACAGGTGCGAATTCGGATTCCACAGGTGATATACTAAAATAGGTGATATATGTACTAAAATTCCTCTTGGATGCTGGGCTCACTGTCGAACTGTGAGTGCATGAAGGGGGCACAATAGATCTTCTAGGTCGTAGTGCACTATCCCCGCCAATAATAAACAATAATAATAATATAATGTATGAATTCGAGTAAAGGAAAAAGGTGTATGTAACAGAAGCACTTGGAAACCGGTGATAAAGAGTGTTCAAAGTCTGTAATAAGTTGTTATGGAAGTTTGATTCTTCAAGATAGTGGACCATTCCATGGAGAAAGCAGAAGCTCTCAAGTTCTGGTGAGTTTCTGTTCCTCAGAGGTAAAAGGGTTCTCAATGGGCCGTTCAGGTTCATGGAGAGTGGAAGTGCCATCTGTATTGCACACACCATGCTTTACCTAACCAAGCCGAACCTAATCGAATTGATAAATAGGTCTTGTTCACTATTGCATGCTTAACCTCTCAAGAGCCGCCTTGTTTGTGGAATGGTCTAATGTTCATTTATACATACATACATTTCTATATGGACCTGCAAAGTTTTGTACTTTTCGAAGTGTTACTGTTTCCAATTGATTTTTACATAAATTTCATTTAGCATTTATTGCCTTACATATTTAACTTCTATCAATATAGCGGTACTTGTACGCGGGAAAATGTGTAGCCTACATACAGGCGTTTCACCAATAAATTCGCTTTGCTGCGCCCACCTACGCGCACGTAACACATTCATAGCTCTGTTTCGTATGTATTAGTGTATGGATGCGTGCCTTGAACGTGCCCGTTCAAAGGTTCAAAGAACGGACGTATCTCGCGCCCTCTCCGGGGAGCAGTTAATTTTCGTTTCATTTATTTGCCGGCGCTGCACTCCATGCAACGAAAAATACGATGTCAGAATAATTATGAGATTTTGTGCAACTGTTCATTGCTGCCTTGGGACAGCAGAGCATACACAAACAATACACACACACACACCCACACATACATAAGTGCACAAGACTTTTTTACGTTGTAGGTATGTTCGTTTGTAATTCGCCTTTAAGCCACCACTTGAGGCAATTTCCATGCTGTGCTCGCTGCACGCTGCTCACTGTCCGACTTGTCATCTGAGAGCCCAATTCGAAATGGGATTGTGCGAAATATTCGGCTTAAAATCCGTTCACCATCCAAACGAAATAAATTAACATTTGCTGGGCACCGTTTCGCTGTTGCCACTCACCGAAAATGCATTAACATTAAATGCCGAAACGGCGCTCGAAGTTTGCCCAGATGGCCAAAAAACAAAAACAATTTTTATGTGCGTGTGCTTTTTGCCTGCGGCAGTTACTGTTTCCGTTGCTATTGTTGTTGTTGTGGCTGTGGCTGGCAACGAGAAAACCACCCTCATCCCTGCCACAAACAAGGAAACAAATTTCCTCGGGATAACATTATCAGCCGACAGCAAGACAAATGCGTAAAGTGTAGCAGCGCCCTGCTTAATGTCCCACTCCGCCGCACTGTTTTGACATAAAACCGCTATGAACACATCAAGATACAAACACGGATACAAGCAAACAATGCGGTCGCAGCACACGAATGCTGCTGGCGGCAGCGGTGGTGGTGGTGGTGGTGTTGGTGGTGGTAATGGTGCTGATGATGGAGCTGGTGGTGGCGTTGTCGACGATGCTGTGTGTTGTAGTTGTGCGTGTTGTTGCTGGTGTCTTGTGCCGTAGGTAGTGAAATTTATATTTATTGCCTTTGTCATGACGAGAAGAAAAGAAGGAAAATTGCAGCGCTTGTGACCAGCGAATTTGTGGACTGTTTGGGCTGGCGGCGGGCAACATGCTGGAGGCATTATAAATCGGTATTTTACGGCAGCGGCGAAAAGTGATCACCGGAAATATTAGCCAATGCATGAGAAGCGTATTTGGGGCTTAACTAATGTCGGAAGAATGTGAAAATATATTGAATGGTTTGTTGAGAAAATTGGAAGGGCATTTTTAGTCGGAAGATCAGCGATTACAGCGGGAATTGAAAAGTGTCCGAAAATGAATAAGGTAAATTTTTTAATCAAACTTTCGTGTACAAGCTGAAAATTACTTTTATGTGGTGATGCATTTTACACTTTCATTGTTAGCAGAAAATGTGTGGACTTTACTATAAACTAATTCAATCAATAATGAACCTCAAAATACGAGGTTCGTATTAAAAGATTAGCAAGTAATGACTTCTGAAGATGCCAGAGGCTGAACACATCGTCGCCGCAGAAAATGAATGTTGTATGTTCCATTGAATTTAATAGCACATATGACTAACGTTTTCTCAGGCGACGACATGCAGGATTAGCAGATCAATCTGTCCGATATACGATGAAAACAAATTGATGGAAGTGATTAGCAAAAGGCGAGGTGATTTGGCCAAACTGTGGCCACTGGCCCATAGGAGAGCATAGGACTGCCGAGCTGCTGCTTTCCAATTGAGATATAAACTCTTGAAAACTTCTTCTATATATGCTTTGGAAACGCTAGAGAAACCTTTAACCCTTCCGACCCCGAATTTTACCCTGTGTCTCGATATTACTTTTTGGTATTTAAATCATGAAACACTTGCCTAAGAAGTGTGCACATGACATTTGAATGTGCCACGCCTCTTTGTTAGAGTTCTAGACCTAGTTTACTTTTGAACAATTTTAGCTTAAAACGGGTTAAATAAATATTATATTTAATATATTTATATATTTATTTTATATTTATTATTTATTTTATATATTTATTTTATATATTATTTATTATATATTTGATATTTATGGAAAAATACAAAATTATCACTTTTTGATTTTATTTAACCATTATTAAAGAAACAGGGTTTTGATCAAACGCGCCCAATACGTAGACTTCAATTAGAACACAAACTTTCCCTGATATTGCTGCAAATTATTGGAAATTATTTTGGGGATAACAGTAAAATTTTTGTAATTTGCTTTGAATTCACTTCTAAAAATATGAATTTGTTGGTGCCTCCTTAAATTAAACCCATAAATCAATCGTAGCTTTTGCTATAAGATGACAATTAGGTGCAGTTGCTCTCAGGCAACTTTGGGGTCGAAAGGGTTAAACCAGGGATATCAAAGAAATCTCTAGGAGGAGGAAAATTAGCCATTGTATGGATTTCAATAACCCCACAAACTGGTTGTAAAATATTCAATTCAAGGCGGGTTCGGAACGGTCTGAAAGACTGGCAACCTGCAAAATTTATCCGAGAAAGTGGTATCAAACAGCGCCAATTAAATGTCAGGGACATTGCCACCCTAACTAAACAACCAATGACTTAAAAATTTAATCAAAGAAAAACACTAAAATTATTTCAATGTTTCGATTCTTCTTTCAAAACGATTTTTTAAAGTTTTGCATATCCAATAAACATTGTTCAAGTCAATTTCTTAAAAAAATAATGTCAGCATTTTTCTTTTTTATTTTTTTGCTACGTTCAAAAATATTTTTTTTAGCTCAGTATTGGATAATAAATTACTAATTACTGCACACACTGGTGAAATTTTTGACATCCCTATAGCTGTCAAATAAATCAGCTTAAGCCTCGAATATAGACAGCAGTCAACGCAAATGCGTCAACACAATCACCGCCGTTGAGATAGCAAATTTCTCGGAACCACCGATAGCGCAGTTAATTGTCTCATTTTTGCTGAAACTTTAATTTTAATTTTTTTTTTTAATTTGCAACAGAAGCGCACCGAGGCCACAGCATTGCTGTCAATTTTCAATACAATTAATTAAGTAGGTGCGTGTGTCGGTTATCGGCCTTCGCAGTTTGTTTCCTTTTTAATTGCTGCATTGTTAATTTAATAGGCTTTCATTGTTTGTTTTTTCCTTTGGCATGTCGCTCTTATCGCCGCTATCAGTTGCCAAGAATTTGCAATGTTATTCAACACGCGACTATTTTTTGGCAGGTATTTCCAATTTTGTTGTTGTTTTGCTTTGCTTGTGTTCGGCATGTCGTCGTTTCCGTTGCTGCTATAAATTTCCTGCGTAATTTGGTGAGACCGCCACTTGTTGTTCTGCTCTTCGGCGGGAAGCGAATGTGAAGACGGAGACTACACCGAAAGGGGAATTTTGTTTTTATTTTGTTAAAGTGTTGCGGAAATTTGTGCTGTTAGAAAGTGAACGATATGCCCCGAACACATAGACGACGGCAGCAACACAACTCTATCTGTAAAAATATAGAATCAGAACGTTTGTGTGGCGACGATTATTTTGACAACTGCACGACCACCGACCGCGGTTGTCGCTGTTGCCAAACATAAAACTATTTTCTATTCCGTAGGCAATAAAACCAAAGCAATTGGCAACACTGCTTCAAAACAGATATTTTTTTAATGGAATTTTCCTTACTTTTTCGGTGTGCTTTGAGCAAGAATTACAAATTTGTTAGGATTTCGGTTAAAATTTAACAGTTTTAAAAATTATTAAACATTGTCATTTGTTTTAAATTTATTGTAGAACGATCAAATTAATACTTATAGACGGATGCTTAGTGAAGAAAGTGTGCAGGCACTTAAAAATTTGTTTTTGTTGCTGCCGTTGCCATTGTAATCACGTAGTTGGCTACACGGCAATATTCGATGGTCGTGTTGCTGCCGTCTTGAATGTGTTTGGGTCAATAGTTGTTGAGAAATACAAGTATGCAACGAATAAAGTAAATAACTCCGGGAAAATGCTTTGTAGGCCAATGGCAAGAATCATTAGCAAAATTTCATTACACAGTTTTTAATACGTTGTTGTGTTTTGCAGTGTCTAGTCCAATTTTGAAAAGTAATGACTAGATAGAAGTTATAGATAGATAGACTAGATAAAAGTTATAACCGGATATTCGTTGACTAAAGAAAACTTGTAGAAATCAATTGGAAACGGCATGAAAATTATATACACTTTCCAGGCACAAAAGTGACTGTTGAAGAAGACTAAGTAAGGCTTGGTCTGTTTATAAATTTTGGCATCAAATTTTTAGGTCTAAAGTCACTAATGGTTAATGAAGTCAAATAAATGCATGAATATCATGAAAAATATTAAAGCTTTTGGAGGGCACAAAAGCTTTAAATTTCGTGTATCTCCTGAATATAATGTTTTGTTTTAGCTTTTTCGAATTAGAAGAAGTTGTTAGCTTTGTTTAAGCACAAACAACTTATCCCTTCATGAGTTATCTGTGGTTACAGTCAGAACACCAGTTGTGATTATCATCTGTTTTTTTTTTAGTGAGAGGAGTTCTCTAAAACGACGGAAGTTTAAGGTTGGCCAAACTTATAAATAATGAATAATGATATGAAAAAGTAAAATTATTCCTTAAAATTTGCATTCCTTATTCCTTAAATCTCTCTTCGATATCGACGAAAAAAAGGATTTAAACACTTTTTTGAGCTCAGCCGATCTTTTAAGAATCCAAGCTAACTGTTAGATATGAAAACCGCTTCACAAAATTTACATACAGAATAGGCTTACTAAAACTTTCCCCCTATTATATATTTTATTTCCCACTTTGCCACTACTCGTCAAATATAAAATAAAACTTTACAGAACTATGATCATTGATACTTTTTTTTACTAACTGTATATGTATACTGATACTTCCTCCCTACAGTAAAGTACTACAAGTAAATCTATTAAGATCAATGCAAAATTTTATAAAATAAATTATGTATTGCTATAGATTTATAATAAAATTTTGCATGTATGTATTGAAAAAATACGAACTTTTTCTAAAATAGTTTTTCTAAGCATTGCATAAGTTCAAAAATTCAGTTCAATAGTTTCAGTTCAGTTCAGTTTTTCATGAACTCTTTGAAACATGATTAAAGTCCTTAAAAATAGCTGAAAAAATTATGTCAAAGCAGATTTATGTTCCAGCAACAACGAGTGAAATACAGTACTTTTCGTTTATAACGAACCCGTTTAAAACGATTTTCCGCCTAAAACGAACCAATTTCAAAAGTATGCGCTGTATGTTTTCGCTTATTACGGACCCCTTTTAAAGCGAACCATTTTGCCCAGTCCCTCGAAGTTCGCTTTAAGCGAAAGGTACTGTATGTATAAAAAATTTAAAATTTATTTCAGAATACAATTTTAGATTTTAATTCAATCAAGATTTGCCACTTTTTTGACATTTCAAATTTTGCCAAGAATTTCTCTACATGAATTCAATTTTAAAATTTATTGACTTTTATTGACTATTTAAATTAAATATAATTCAAAGAATACATTTTTGTTTCAAAGTTTGCATTTGCTCCTTTTTTTAATTAGTTTTTTTTAGCATATCGAAGTTTTCTAAGAATTTCTCTACATGAATTAATTTGTCAAACTAATTAACTAACTTTTAATTGTAGCTCGAAATTGCAATATTTAAATTAAAATAAAATTCAATAAAGTCATTTTTGATTCTAAATTTGAATTTGCTCCTTTTTTTAGTTAGTTTTTTTAGCATATCGAATTTTTCTAAAAATGTATCTACATGAATTAATTGGTCAAACTAATGAACTAACTTTAAATTGTGGCTTGAGGTTGCTGTATTTAAATTAAAATACAATTCAACAAAGTAATTTTTGATTCTAAATTTGATCTTGCTTCGTTTTTTAGTTAGTTTTTTAGCATATCGAAAATTGCTTAGAATTTCTCTACATGAACTAAATTTTAAAACTAATTAACTAACTTAAAATTGCGAGATTGCAATATTTAAATTAAAATAAAATTCAATGAAGTAATTTTTGATTTTAAATTTGAATTTGGTTCGCACGGCACAAAGTTGAAGTTGATATAAGACTTGAATTTTTCTATATTCTTGTTTGAAATAATTCAGACTTGTGTTGCATACTTTTATCATTCGTTCATTTCTTTTGCAGTTGTAATTCTTATGTAAGACATTTCTAGTTCGCAAGAGGCAGTGTTCCAGTTCCACTGTGTTCCTACTGAGCAAAGCACCTCGCTCAATGAATTGACTTCTTTATCACCGCTTCTTGCTCTTTTAGGAGCTGATTTGGTGTGTAAAGTACACAAAAACTATTTAGATATTTTTTATTTTTTGAGAAAATATTTAATTTTTGACTCTTCAAGCTGCTTGTAGTTATAAACATAACTCTTGAACCAAAGATCGGTTTTAGCTGAGTAATTTTTGCTCATTAACAATTTAATCTGACTTTGCGTTAAGATTAAATGTTTTCTATTGAATCTGATGTAAAGAATTATAGTGCAAATAATAGCCAAACTTTTAGTCCAAACTGTGTTTTAGAAAAACTGTTGTTTTAGAAAAAAACAATCACAATGCTGTGCTAGCAAATCTTATTGAATTTTAACCCAAATGTGCCGAAATTCTGCTTCTTTCGAATTTTGCAATACAATTTTTAAATTCTGCTTCTTTCGAATTTTGCAATACAATTTTTAAGTTCTGCTTCTTTCGAATTTTACAATAAAATTTTTTGCGCGATTTATTATGAAGCATAATGGAAAAATTAAATTTTTAAGTGCATATGAAGTGTGATCATATGGTCACACTAGGCGTTATCGAGTTAATGGTTTGATCCTTCTTTGTCATAAAACAATCCATTATAAATTCTAGCTTTCTAGACTTGTTTCAAGTTGTATATAATCATAGCTTAAGGGAATCGAAGAAGCCAACACGATTTAGAAAAACAGTTCTTTTAAAACTTCAAAGAGAAAAACTTGAGAGAAACTGACTTTTATAATTTTTTTTTTTTTTAAACACGAACAAACGCGCAGGGGATGACCCCTATTAATGCGAGGCATTGCGCTGGTTCAGGAAGGATATAAAGGTTAGGAGATAGGAGATAGGAAAAGTAAAACAAGTAAACAAAGTTTTGCATTCAACTTTAAGACAACTTTCATCACAAAGTTGAAAAAAAAATTTGTTAACCTTAGCAGCGCTGAATTCCTTGAAATATGAGACTAAACGATTTCTAACTATTCATTTTCACAAACCCCTCTTTTCATTGATGTTTGTTTCTGTGAAAGCAAATCCTGCTGACTTATAGCATCGGATTACATAAATGCCGCGCAAGTGTGCAACACAGTTTTGCTCAGAGCTGCTCGCTCGACGCGAGGCGCTGCGTGCTGGCCAAGGAATCAATTTTCCAAATGACCTGAGTTGGCCAAACACTAAGACGAGTCGAGTCGAAGTCACGGACGACTCACCTGTATCGCTCGGTGTGATATTGCTAAGGCGATGCGATAGGAAGCCGCGCAGATTCGAGACTACGCGCTGTGGCGAGTTCGGGCCGCTGCCGATGGAGAAGCTACGTAATTTGGAGAACAGGGCGGCAGACTCACTACCACCGCTGCCTGCAGCGTTGCTGGTACCCTCGTTGGACGCCACTGTCGGGAATTGCGATTCCTATTTGACTCTACAACAAACACGCTGCCCAAGTTGAATAAATTCCGTTTGACTTAAGCTTTCGTATAGGTTGAGAAAAATTTAACGCGGCAATGCGTTTTTACACGCGACCACTTTTCGTTTGTGTATTTCAATTTTGTAACACTTTTGTAAGGAGTAATTTTTTTGGGGGCTTGCGCTTATTTAATTCGGAGGGTACTATTTTTGTTGTTGTAGTTGTTAGAAATTTAGCCGTTCAGCACTCAACAGTCGCCACAAGAAGCAGTTTCACACTGTAACAATTTGGATATCTATAACTTTTAGCCACTTTTCACCACTGCAGTTTGCACAGCGCAACGAAAACGAATCAAAAATTCAAACGAAATTTCACTAAAGTTTGGGAATTTGTCTCGTTTTTGGATTTGGTTTGTTGTATTTTGTCGAAAAACGAAAACGAAAAATCGACCGTGTATTTGCTGGCAAGAATTGACTACTGCTGCTGCAGAAAATTCCTGCACACACACTTGAAGTGTTGGTGAAAAGTAATTCACACCAGACGACGACCACCGTGCATCGTCCAGGCCAGAGCAAAGGTAACTTCTGTCTGGCAGCGCTCGCACGGCGCATTGCCAACGTGCCTGTGTATACCGTTGTCGCGGTGTTCGGCCTGGAATTTCTGTACCAGCCAGTGCCACCCACCACTAACCACCCGCCAGCCGCCATCCGCCAGCCAGCCAGACCCGCCGCTGCTGTGCGCCTTCCAAAGCGCTCGCGGCGCGGTGCGCACCAACCCCCCATGCCGAGTGGCCCGCCAAGGTGCTTCGTCGCTGCGCCACGGTGCCATGTGGGGCTGCGCTCGTCAGCTGGCGCTCTCTGCGCCAGGCATGCGCATCCTGGCCGCTCGCATGTATCCGTGCGTGCGTCCATCCAATTGGCTTGCCAGCCGCCGCCACAGCCGCTGTCGCCTTTCCCATGCACATTACGTTCGCACAGTTGAGCACATTTGAATACTTCCGTTTGAACGTTCTGCGTGTTTGTATTGTGGAAATTAATGCGCTCATCTGTGCCCACCACCTGCAGGCGCGCCGCCATCGCAAATATCCTTTTTCGTTTGTTCGTTCATTCTTCACTGTTGTGTGATTTGGTTTTGTTTCGTTTCGTTTTTCGATTCAACTCAACTCAATTCGATTCGATTTGATTCGATTCGATTCGATATGTTGTGTGTGTATTCGTTGGCTCGCCATTGTGTGTGTACCTGTGCGAGCGGATATTTACCGATGCGTTTGTGTGCGAGTGAATGTCCACTGTTTGCTTTTTACCTTTTCAATTATTTAGCATTTGTCTTTGGGTGCGCGAAATTCTGATTTGCCCGGTACTGCATTTGTTCGCTGTGCAAACAAATGAAAAATTCAAAACTTTTTGCTCAACTCAAATTAAAATTTACACACACACACACACACACCCAAATTAACCCTTTCCGGTCAATTTCCACATTTCTTGAGATAAAAATTTTTCCTTCAAAATATTGACTTTCATTGAACATTTTAGCAATAAAATACAAAAAAATTTCAAAAAAATCATTTTGGTTGAGAATTGCAGCTTCATAAATTTTTTACGATATATCGTACAATGGTGCACAAAGGAGTAAAAATTCATGAATTTTTGGTTTCGGTTTTTTAAGTTTTATGAACAATTCATTGATATTTTTTGTAGAAAACATAAATTATAACAAGAAAAAAATCAAAACGTGATTTTATTTTGATCGAAAGTTATATAAATTATATACAGTTGAACCTCGATTATCCGGGCCTCCATTAACCGAGAACATCTATTAACCGGGATGCTGAGTGGTTGATTTTATACCTCTATTAACCGTGATTTACCTCTATTATCCGTGAAGCACATGTACTTGTGTTTGTTTTTTTCCGTATAACACACATATAAATATATATATTTATTTTAAATAAATGCATTTTTTGAAATAGAATAAGATTTATTGATGCAAATGTACGTTTATTGAAGCAGTTTCACATGTTCTTATAAAAAATAAATAAAAATAATAAAATTTATAAACCTCTTTTAACCGGTATTTTCGATTATCCGTGATGAGCCCGGTCCCGAGCAACCCGGATAATCGAGGTTCAACTGTATATAAACAATGGATTCACATTTATTCGGCCTTATAGTTATAACCGTTGTTGTTGTTGTAAAGCCCTTTTCCTCTCAATAAAACACACAATCACTTAAAATTCGTACAGTTTTACAGAAAGGCACTGAATATAGCCCATTCTTATTATCGTAGTGGGAGTGGCAAGTACGCATGTCTAACCTTACATAACCTGTGTCTGCCCAGTAAAACGGAAACCCGTCTAGTAACTCTTATTTTTGATCGAAAATTGCAGAATAGTCGATTTTTATTAGTCACGTGGTTTACAGA
The DNA here is from genome assembly GCA_964056695.1 of Melieria picta. NCBI lineage: Eukaryota > Metazoa > Arthropoda > Insecta > Diptera > Ulidiidae > Melieria > Melieria picta. Next base: position 128,072,995 of record OZ057398.1, read on the forward strand.
TGGGCGTGGCATTCAAGCAAACGGAAAAATTCTGTTACCAAACCCATAACTTTAAAAAAATGCAAACATAACTTGCAACCTTGGCTTTCCATTTGTACGATATATCGTGCAAAGCTTTGCAACCCTTGTGGTCATTTGTACGATATATCGTACAATTTTTTTAAAGACTCGGGAAAAATATTTAGACGCAAAAAATTTTACATTTAGTAAGTTCTATAAATCAACTGAGATTCAAACTTTGAAATTGTTTCGCTTTTTGGTACGAAAAAGTATTACATATTAAAAAATTCCTACGCAGAAGTACCGTCATTTGCTGGTTTTTCAAATTCTTGCAAAAAGCTACTTACAAAACGCACTCATACTGTGTAGCCACGGCTATTATGATTTATATTTGTAAACGGAATAATGCAACACAGCCTACTTAATGAAAATTAAAAAGCTGTTCCATAAAAAGTGCGTTCGCTGTCACATAAAAAATCTTCGAAAAAATTGTACAAATTTCCGGAAAGGGTTAATGAATTTGTACCATCGAAGTCACATTTATTGCCATCCAACTGCAAATTATTCCAAATGCATTACATTCCATAACTTAGATTATTCCTTCAAATTGCTTGTTTGTTAAACAAAATTGCCATAATCGTTATTTATGATGTCTGATTCAAACAAAGCTGACCTACAAGTTTTGAATTTTAATATATTTGTAGTATTTTTTATTTTATTTTTTGTCTATATTTTTGTGTATGTATATTCTTACTATACACATATATTTTTTTATTACTCGTGAGATTCTCGACGCTGTGGCGCATACAAATGATTTCAGGATTTTTAGTTCAGACTGCATGCAGCCGATTAATATCTGCTGACACGTCTCGAAATGGACGGCAACAAAACGTCAGTGCGCTTATGACAAAACACATACATAAACACATTCACACATACATACCTATACATATATGTATGTCTAGATGTGAAAATACTCATACTTGCCGCTGACCAAGTGTCGTTTTGGTCTCTTTTAGTGCTGCCATCGCTCATGTAACTACACACACACACACATACACACATACACATATGTAGATCTTTGTATATAGCACATAATAAATATATTTGTATGTGTACAAGCAGTTGCAGTAGTCGTGTACCCCGTAATTTGCCAATTCCATTGTAATTTGTCACTTGACGGGCATTTGTGCGCATTTATCAAGATTAGATTTTTTTCGTGGTCGTACGATAAATGAAATTGACATCTAAATTTTACGCGAATGCCACCAAAATGCAAACAATGCTTTGTGGTTCTTTGCGTTGAACAAGTTTTAAAGACTTGAAGAACATTGAAGGTCACATGCGTAGTAGGAATTAAATATTCTAAAAAAACCTTATAAGTTTTCATCAAAAGTAAACCAATACAAAAAAAAAAATAGTGAGTACGGATATATTCAAAAATTTATACTTTTACAACTGCCAAAGACACTTCTTAAGCTTTGATTATGACAAAAAAGAAATTTAGATCATCCAAAGACCATAAGAGCTGAGAAGTAAATCATCGCGAAATTTATAAATGCGTAATGATATTCAAAAGTGCTGTCTTTTGCATTACTTAGTTTTTATTTTTTCCCATGTGCCTTTGAGAATCCAGTATGATCATCTACTATGGTAACAAAACCTACAAAGCAAACTATGGGAACTAGGTCTCGAAAATAAATAATCATCGAGAATAATCAGACAAAGGATTTTCAAGGATTTCAGTTTTGAAAAGTTTCTCAAACGCTTCGCTTTTAGACCTCTTAAGCCAAACTTCAGCTTAGTTCAACAAGAATATTGGTGATAAAACCACTTGTCGTATACAGTAGACGCGCTCAAGTTCGAACTCTCACAGATTCGAATCTTCCAAAAATTCGAACCTCATATTTCACAGCATTGAATGCTCGAACTGGCGAGTGATTTCCTTTTTTCCCCTCCCTGTTTTGATGTTAATTTTGCTTACACAAAACGTTCATGAAGGATTATTACGTATGTAAACTTGTAAGAAAATATAAATAAATATCTAAGAAAAAATTATTCAAATGTCGAATAAACGTAAAAAAAAATTTTTGACTTTGGACGTTAAAATTAAAATCTTAAAACAGTTTGATGAAATTTTTCAGGCAAATAGCTTAGCTATGGATTTATGGATTATATGGAAATTTTAAGCGACTATTAAAAAGAGATTAGTATGCCAATGAAACATATTACATTTTTTTATTGGGAAGAAAAAATGGCATCATACTTTCTTTGTGCTCTAACCATGTCAACTAACTGTGTAAATTACAAAGCACCTCAGCAAATGAAATGAAATTACAAATTACAAATATACATTCACCAGACATTGCTCCTTCCATCTACTACGTGTTTCGATCGATGGCTCATGGCCTTTAGAAGCACTTAACTTTTAAGGAAGAAGCCAAAAATTGGGTCGATTCTTGGATCGCCACAAAAGACGAGGAGTTTTTTCAACTCGGAATCCGTTTGCGGCCTGGAAGATGGAAACATTTGTAGCTAATGATGGACAAAACAAAAAATACATATATACAAATACATATATACAAATTTCTCTAAATAAAGCTTTAAAGTTACGAAAACCCCTCAAAACTTATTTGTATTCCAAAAAGTTATGCTTTAACCATTAGTTTCATATATAAAATTAACTTACAATGTGTGGTAGTTAGACGTTTTTGGCTATAGTCCAACTCCAACTCTAATTCTAACTTTAAGTCTAAGTCTAAGTCTAAGTCTAAGTCTATGTCTAAGTCTAAGTCTAAGTCTAAGTCTAAGTCTAAGTCTAAGTCTAAGTCTAAGTCTAAGTCTAAGTTTAAGTCTAAGTCTAAGTCTAAGTCTAAGTCTACGTCTAAGTCTAAGTCTAAGTCTAAGTCTAAGTCTAAGTCTAAGTCTAAGTCTAAGTCTAAGTCTAAGTCTAAGTCTAAGTCTAAGTCTAAGTCTAAGTCTAAGTCTAAGTCTAAGTCTAAGTCTAAGTCTAAGTCTAAGTCTAAGTCTAAGTCTAAGTCTAAGTCTAAGTCTAAGTCTAAGTCTAAGTCTAAGTCTAAGTCTAAGTCTAAGTCTAAGTCTAAGTCTAAGTCTAAGTCTAAGTCTAAGTCTAAGTCTAAGTCTAAGTCTAAGTCTAAGTCTAAGTCTAAGTCTAAGTCTAAGTCTAAGTCTAAGTCTAAGTCTAAGTCTAAGTCTACGCCTACGTCTACGTCTACGTCTAGATCTAAGTCTAAGTCTAAGTCAAAGTCAAGTCAAGTCTAAGTTTAATGTTAAGTGCACTAAGGACGCAGCCATTCACATGACGCTGCGGGTCCAAGTTTAATTTAATCTAGTTTAGTTATAATTTTAAAATTTTTAGGTTCATTATGTCAAAAGATTGAGAGATTGAGGTCTTTTACTATTTAAATGTATGTCTTTTTGAAAGAACATTTTCCATGACTTTAACGATTTTTAAAGCCTTATAAAATATAAAACTTAAAATTATTATTAATAACATTTTTAACATGATTCCATATGAACATAAAAGAATGGTTGGATTGACTGGAAATACTGGTGTTAGACTCATTTTGCGGTTGACTTAAATGCTCAAAATTTATTTATCAAATTTAGTATTATTTCTTGTTTAATATAACTTAGTGGATAATTGAAAAGACTTAACCATTCCCAATTCTTTCATAATGCCTACAAACATTCATCATTTCCAATGGTTGAGAAGCACTTTGCCGCCACACGTTCTTGCAAAACAACTCAACAAAAATACTCGAAATACGCCAGTCTATGAATTATGAAGCCAAACAACTAATGGATAAAGTCGAATAGTATAATAGAAAAGGGAATTACGTTTGGTACGTGCTCCATTAGTATTTTAGCCACATTTGCACGAATGATCGACTGGTCCACTGACCATTGGTAATTGCCAGCAATTTTCGCAACAGAACGGCACAATAAAAACAGTCAAACTTGGACAGAATGAGAGCGAAAACAATGCTTAAGTAAATTCATATATTTATTCGATTATTTTCAGCGCCGTGTTCCGTGTGCCATTTCTATGCAATCAGCAGGACATTCGTTTCAAGGCTGAATACAATCTCGATCTAACTTCATGTTAAGCAACGCCTTGGCTGCAAGTTCGCAGCACGCATTTCGTTACACAATATTGGTTGGTGTTAGTTATGCGTTTCGTTGTGAACTGCCGCGGAAACTATGTGTAGGGGCTCTTGTCGCGCTCGACATACGATCGATATTCTAAGGATTCGTTCACAGTTATGTGCGCACGACTAAAGGCTGCTCTAAGGCCGCACTAATGTTGCCACATAACACTTATATGCGCGCGGGTGCGTGTGTGTGTGTGTTCGTATTAGTGCAGGTAGACTTGCCGTGGCTTTACAAGTGGCCCGCACGAAAGCATTTTTCAGCTGGAAGTGGGCGAAAACAAGGTTACACATATAAATTATACGGCAGAAGGAATGAATAAGGACGGCATAGACGCTGAAGCGCAACTATGAAGAAAATGTCGGCTACACATGCAAACACACTGCTCGCATGTACGAGGCGGTATTCGAGCGCACACTGGAACCCACCAACGCCACCACCAATTTCAATGCGTACCGCTTCGAATTGAGCCAACCGCTTTCGTGCTAAGGTGAGCGGAAAAATGTAAAAATAGTTGCAGGTTTTTTTCCGGTATGAAAATAAAAAGTTTCCGAAAATGTTCAGCTGTGCTGAAACAGTTTAAAGTCACTGTGGTTGCGAGTCACTACAAGGCGACGAACAGAAGAATAGACAAAAATAGATTATGTGCATTTAATGGCACCTAACATGAGGTCACTATGCGTGCTATGTGTTTTATCATTTACAGACAAGTTTCATGGCCCGGACGGGAATGAAGGATGACGGGAAGAACGTCGGCTAAGGCAAAGAAATATTGATTTCCTTCTTGCCAAATGCGTATTTGATTATGTATGAAGGCACATAACGAGCCATACGTGAGTACGCCGAACTTCTGTTCGAAATTGTTGCTGAGGTGTTACGCAAGTGTTGACTTTTGCTCGGCGAAGCACAGCGGAATTATGCAACGATTTCCGAATTCCGAAAATAGTCGGCCAGGTGGCCTCGAGTTGGAGTCTCATTAGAAGAAGCCTGAAATGGTAAAGAATATTGTTGGCTTCGGGCTTTGCTATTAAAAGACGGCCTGCAAGGTTGGTTGAAGAGGCTTGAAATAGTGTCATGTCTATTTGTAGCTTTTGAACTACTTTTATTAATGAAGCCATAAGCCCACAATTTCAATATACAATTTTATATTTGGCTTACGGCTGTAAGGTTAACTGTCAATAACTTAAGAATATGTAGTTCTTAGGGATTGCAATCCTGGATCAGTTTTACAATCCCTGGATTTGCGGGACTGAAAATCGAAATCCCGGGATTTCTTTGGGATTGATTATACTATTTTAAAGATCTAAATAAGAGGTCTTTATGAATCAAATAAATTGTATTTTCATGTTAAATACAATACAGTGTTTTTACTTTAAAGCTAAGAACAAAATATTCATGACAAATAACATCAAAATGAAATGAATAAAGAGTTAAATTTCTGGTTTATTTTTATTTTTGGGAGCGTAAGTTTCTTTACTACCCCTGATTTTAGCTACCGGAAAATTTTAATGGAAAAGTAGATACCCAAACGGAGATAGTTTGTACAAATTTGTAGAGAGCTATTGTTGCATTAAAACTTAAATAAGAAGGTTTGTCTTTTTCCAAATTACTTGTCAAAATTATTTATAATTATAATTTATAAATTATAATTTTGTCGAAATTATTTTGTCACCTAAAAGCAAAGAGTGAGCTATTTTTATGTTTTGATCCCGGGATCAGATTTTGTCAATCCCGGGATTTTTTGAGACTAAAATTGTCTGGGATCCCGGGATTCGAGATCTCGAGATTGCAATCCTTAGTAGTTATTGGTGATGGAAAGCGACGATACTTTTGATAATCCAGCAAGAAAGTTGTTCGTCTTAACTTTACCTTGGATTGAACTATTTATGTGCCTCTTGGAACTTTACCATTTATTTAATTTGTTCTTAGACGGGTTGATTTAATCATTTTGCAATGATAAAATGCTAAATTTGAAAATCCAAATAAAACACCAAAACCGATTAATCCGTGCATTAATGCAATGTTGTCTGTTAAGGCAATGGATTGTCCGAAACAATTTTGCAGCTTTCATTCTTTTGGAATATGTATGTTCGATATTCGACTCCTTTCGTACTAATATTTCAAGGTAAATGAATGAATACTCGATTCTGGGTACATTTAGGTTCTAATCATTTAATTAATACTATATATCTTTTGGAATATATAAGATCGATATTCGAGTCTTCTTGTAGCAATATTTTTAGGTACATGAATACACCATTCTGGGTACATTTAGGTACTGAGAATTGAAGCATTCAATTATACTCGTAGAAATCCCTACCATACCATTATTTTATTCTTTGGAATATACCATATACATATTTTTTGATATTCAAGTAACAATTCTTGTAGCAATATTTTTTCAGGTAGATATGTATATTAATACTTGATTCAGGGTACCTTTAGGTACTCAGAATCGAATCATTCAATAAACGAATACCATACCGTCATTTGATTCTTTAGATTATTTATATAAGTTCGATATTCGAGTTTTTTTGCAGCAATAATTTTTTTCAGGTAGATACATGAATACTCGATTATGGGTACATTTGGGTGCTAAGAATCGAATCATTGAATAAATGATCACCATCCATACTTTCAAATACTCAAAATCAATAACAAAGCAATCAATCAAGTTTAATCGATTCTTCTGAAATTTTATTATTGACTGTTTCTGATTCTGCTCAACAAATTGCCAACAATTTTTATATTTAAATATTTAATTGTTCTTTTCAGAGTTCTAGCAAATTACCAAGAAGTCATTGCATTCTCAACTGTGCACTCACCTGAATGTATCTGGAACATTGATTACGGCCAACTGTTGATTACGTACATTCTCGCTGTGCCAGTTAAGCTATTCTTGTATTGTTTTGCCCGGCCGCAGTATCTGCATTACAAAAGAAAATTACAATTTTAATTTATATTTTTTTTCGTTGCTTGGATTAATTTCACGCCTCATAGTTCTATTTAAAACGCATGCAACAACAACGAACGTACAAAATCGTATGTGGAGTTGGTGCGCGAAATGAAGTCGACTGCGAGAACACTGCTAAAGATTTGATTCTCAAAATTGCAATCATGGATTTAATGCGGACAGTCTTGTTACAATTTGTTCACCACATCTACGTAATAAGATTGCTGTGTTTTCATTAGTTTTCATATATTTTTGGCAATAATTTAGAAGTATTTACTTACTGTCCCTAAGAGCACAGGCCAGGAAGAAAATCCCTCAGCGATGGCATTACACAACTGTAGGAGGTATCAACGAGGAATGTAAGAATGCCCAGTCGAGGCGAAGAATAAATATATAGAAAAAGGAATATAGATATATTTTTTATAATAATAGTTAGTATATATGTATCTATACAGGAGTGTCGAGGAAACCGCGAAGACCCCAATACACCTGGACGACGCAAATAAAAAATTATATGAAACAGGCAAACAATTTAGGACGGAGGAGCTTGGAGTCTACGTACTAGGAGAGCTGACCCCAAATGAAAAGTAACAAAATCTTGGAGGAAGAAGAAGATTTTTAGATACAGTGGACATATACTCTGTCTGTCTGTCTTATATTAAATGCTTTGAAAAAATTGAATCGTCATACAACTATTGGTTTTTCTATTCGTGTATAAATTCACACACAGAACTCAAAACTGTTGGCGCGGAAGTTACTCCTTAGTCTCGTGTCGGGCTTTTGATTTAGCTATTTATATATGTATGTACATACATATGTATGCACATATCTATGTGCATCATTCATATTCTCATACACAAAAAAGCCAACAATCGATTCATGTGGTATTGCGTGCCACTAAGCTGGGTGCGTCAATAAGTAATAACAACAACACACATACACATATTTTAAGTACGCAACTTTCATGTTTTATTTTGACAAATATTTTAAATCAACTAATAAATGAATAATATTAAGGCCCGATTTCATAGTGGTTGGTTAACCGTCTTTTAACTTTAACCAAGAACCGATGCTTAACCATTGATTAAATAGTTTTAACTTTCACAGTGGCTGGTTATCTCAAGAGCTGATTTAGAAATTATGTACTTATGGCGTCACTGCTGAAAATTGGTCACACTGCTTGCATATTATTGGCATCATTGTTCTAACGCTGTTGAAATCAAAACAAAACACATTAAAAACATAGATTTTTCGTTTTAATTTTTGGGTCCCTCGATTTTTTTAACCTAAAAAATTGCTAAACTTCTTTAAACAAAATGAAAAGGTAATCATTTTTGAAATCCTCAATTTCAAAAGTTGACAAGTATCATAAATTGTGAATGCTGTCAAATCAGCTGATTTTTTTCTTGGTTAACCGATGGTTTAACCATTCAACATTAACTGGCCAACAATTGGTTAGCCAGAGACTATGAAATCGAAAAAGGAGTTAATCATAGGTTAATGGTTAACCAACCACTGTGAAATCGGGTCTAAACCAAAAAACAAATTTTAAATTTAGAAATCAATTCTATGTCTTGTGAATAAAATAAACCAAAATTCAAAAGGCGACGACCGACATTTTGAAGACGGTGGATACAAATGGTGACATTGTTTTTTTGAGCCAAATCACGCAAAAACCACTAAACCAATTTAGATGAAGTAACTACTAAACGATTTTATATGTATGTACCTACATAAGCTATATGAGATTTGTTGACGATATGAGTATCAAACGATTCAAATTAAGAAAACGAAACTACAGCACATGCTTGTAAATCAATGTGGATATCAAATGATTGTGTGTGTTCATTGACAATGTTACAATGTGTTACAATGGAAAAAATCAGCTATGGTATGTTTGTACAAGACGATATGGGTATCAAATTAATCAGCGTTTCAATATGGTAATCGAAAGCTATGAGACATTGCTAACGCTAGGCAATTCATGCACAGGCAATTTGGGTATCAAACGATTATGTGTTTCATTGAGGCAGCCATGGGCTTTTGAGTTTGGCCACACCTATCTGACACGTCTACTATGGAAACTAGAAATGTCTCCGTCGTATTTACATACGAGATTGATCACACCCACCGTCGGCTTTTCGAAAATGATTTACCAATTACACCGTGCGACAAAAATTAAAAAAAATTTTCACACCGGAAAAATTCATATGGGCGTAAAACTAGAGACCAAACATAGTAATACTGCGTACTCAGTTTTTCATTTCTACATCCTTTGTTCTTTTAAAAAGACTTCAAAATTTTGAAGGGGATAAAAAAAAATATAAAAAATACTTTACCTCGTTAGAATATGGCGATATGTATATCAAATGAAAGAGAAAAGGCTCAAGAACTGAAATAAAATTGATTTTTATCTATTTGTAAAGGATATGAAAAAGGTCCTTTGAAAATTTTAATCCTTTATATCCTTGAAAATTTACATCGAATTTTCTTGAAAAGTAAGTATGTTAAAACCCCAAATCTTCTTGATCATCGTGTTAAAATTGCAAAACTTCAATTGTTCAATGCTTTTGTACTTCTTTCGGAATTCACTTGGTGGAATTCACTATTTTCTTAAGTGTGAGTGTGTGGACACGAGGTCAAATACTTCTGGCAAATTAAAGTTTATTTTATTTAAAAACAATTTTATCTTAAGCGATACTTATTACTTGATAAATGATAATTTGCTAAGACTAAATATTATTTTTTAAATTTTTATTTTTGTATCATTAATTTTTAATTAAGACTAAATACTATTTTTTTAATTTTTATTTTTGTATTATTAATTTGTACAAATCGCTAGTGAAAATTTTCATAATTCATTCATAGCGTTCAACGAATCGCAAAACAAAATTTCTAAACCATAATTTCATAATGTTCCTCACTTAATTGGAGTTGTGTTTGTAGACTAACGAAACGATGGCAAAAATCAAGGATGACGTTTTTTGGGTGCTATTAAAAAAATAGCTCGTGCAGCGACGACACAGCGACGCGTATGGGCAGGTGAGGTAATGGCAAAGCATACAGCGTGAGCGCCCATTTGCCGTTGCGGTGGTTAAGCCACAATTCCAATTTGGTTGTGTTTATTTTCAATTATGATTTCGTTGTTAGCGGGCCACAACAACAAAACCAACAACATCACTGAGCAGCAGTCAATGGCAACAACATCGAAACCGAAACTGTAACACCGGCAGCGGCTTCGAGTGTCCACGAAAAAGAACAAGCAGCGGCAACAAACAACAAATGCCGAGACTAAGCAGTGTGAGAAGCGAGAAGCGAAGAAGCGAGCCAAGTGGCAGCCGCCGCCATGTCAGCGCACCAGCAAAGCGCAGGCAGGCAGCGTTTTTCTGGTCGAGTTGGGTGGTGCGAGTGCGAGGGCGAGTTTGAGGGCGATAGTGCCTCTTGGCAATTAGCGTCGAAAACATTAGAAGCAATTCGAACTCACTACACACGTCCACCTCCTGCAACGCCCCTTCGCCCTTTGCCAATGCCTGTGGGCAAATATATTTGTGTCCGTGTGTGTGGGTGTGTGTGTGTGTGTGTGGGTGCAGCGCATTTTCACCTTTTCACGCGGAACACGGGGGCTGTAGAGGTTGTTGTAAATTTCGACGAAAAGTTGCCACTCGACCTCACGAAAAATCGATTTTTGCAAATTCGTATATTTTGTTTTCTTTCTTGTATTTTCAGTGGTTGTTCTTGTTGTTGGAGTTTTGCTTTCGGGCACGCGTAGGGTTGAAAATTTCGTTACAGTCGTTGATGGTTCGGTTTAAAATTGTTCGTGTATATGTAACAACGTGTAAGTGCTGCACGCGGAGGTGTTGTCGAGCAGCGCTCAGTGTAATATTTATGTGTGCGTGTGTGTGTGTGTGGGGTTGTACGCAGGGTAATCTGTTTATTTTTAACGGCCAGCAAACGTGCAACTGCACTGGCTGTAGTTATGCGGTGCTGTATTTGGGCAAAGGAAAATCATTGGCACTGCTGGAACGTAACTGAAAACAGACCGACGCGTCGTGTGGTAATGAGCTGTGAGTGCTTTTCATTTCTGAAGAACGAAGAAATTACAAAGAAAATGAGAATTTACAGTGGTTACAAGGAAAATATTGAAAGCAATCACAATGGAATTGTATGGCATTCAAGAGAGAAAATTATAATAAATGCAATAATGCTGGTATATAGAAATTTTTTGTACATATTTTGATCAAAACATAACAAAATATTATGAAAATATTGTTTAAAAATTAAATTAGTAGCTGCTTTTGCAATACAGTTGAATTTAGAACAACTGTCATGGTGGGATTGAGCTCAATTCCGGAAATTGAAATAAAATAAGAAGAAAACCCTTTAAATATAAAATATGATGTGAATAAGATATTAATTGTATTATGTAGCCAACTGTTGTGAAATATAGAACGATGAATCCAAACGAAACTTGAACTAATTGAATTTTTCCTCAACGTTGCCGTTGAATGCTGAGATATTCAAATTTTAGTTTGAGTCAAGTCAATTTTTTATTTTTACCAATTTTGCGGTAAAATCTTAGTGTTAAGACTTTAATGTACATTACTTATGAATTCTGTCACTCCTATGGTCTGTAAGGTTTTCTCCGTAGACTTGATAAAATAAATAAATAAATAAAAAAAAATCTGTGATTAAATCTTTTAAATGGCATTGCTTAAGTTTTGGGTTACTTTCAGTTTGCTGGCATCTGCAGATGAGAGACTAAATAAATAAAGGTTTCAATTGTCATTTGAGGAAAATTGAAAACAGATTCTTTGTCGTGGCGTTTCTCAACTTAAATAGATATATTTTTGAATATCTGAGACTGTTTTACCGTAAAGTAAACGATCTCGATCTAAAAAATTACTTCTTATGACAGTGGTGGATTCAGGGGGCGGGGGGAAGTTTTAGGGGTTAAAACCCCCCGAAATATTAGGGTCGACTTTAAAACTACATATGAATTAAAAGGAATTTTTGTTTTTTTAATGGTTTTTAAAAAATATGAAAGAATTACTTTTTGAAACCGGCTCAACAATTTTTCTGAATCCGCCCCTGCCTTATGAGTAGAACAAGAGAACTTGTATGGTCTGAGTGCTTCCTCCAGGGTGATTTTCTTTCACACTTAGTTGGCCATAGTAATCTGTTTCGGGTTCGGGTAATCGGGTTTCCTACTCTACTCTAAGTCATTCTTCATTCTTCAAGGAAATGTCTCCTAATCTTTAAATTGCTTCCAGACGTTCATGAAGGTTCGTGAAAAAAGTATTTCCTTTAGGCGTTTCTGTTTCTGACAGAGATCGCAAATACTTTTTATTGATGTCTTGAGGAAGAGGTTTAGATGACTGCCTTTGTATGACACATTTAGGCCTATATGGCCTATTGTGATACTACAAATTCCACTCACTTAAAATGCGTTTAAAACACTGCTTTTCCAATATGTGTTAAAACACACATTTCAAACGAATGGGGGAAGGAATTTAACAGTTTAACGTCTACTTCGATTATCTGCCAATAGGACACTTGTGTGTTTCTTATAATTCTCATCTACTTTTTATGAATAAAAAATATGTAAACGATAGTAAACAAGATATTTGTCATTTGTGGCCATGAGTTACAAAATATTTTATACGTTTCAGATAACTTTTAGTTTGTAATAAATACATTTTTAAGTTAAGATTGGTTGTCTTTAAGACAAATTTAAACTGTTGTCTTTTACTATTTTTTACTCATCTCATTGTAGTTTTAGAGTTTTGAATTATTTATTATTTACTAAGCTCCCGTATGGACGATGAAGCTCCGGCGAAAAAGGTGTTCAACGCGGTAGTTGGAGATCGTCGGCGAAGAGGGACACCGTCTCTCCGATGCAAGGACCAAGTTGAGGACGCCCTATCATCTCTCAGTGTGAATAATTGGAGAAGGTACAAGTTAACCCTCTAGTTCCCAAGTTTTTAATCTTGTTAAAAAATTACCAGTGATAGTTTTGTGGTGGAGAAGTAATGTTTGTTCGGGGAAAAAAATTGCATGTCAATAGGAGGCGTGGGTGTAGAAAGTAGAAGGCCTGGAGGCCTGCTTGGGAAACAAAGCCAAAAAAAAATCCCATATGAAATTTTTTTTTTTAAATAATTACAATTTTTAATTTTTTTTTAATATATGTAAACATAATTAACGGGTAACAGTTTCAGTTCATACGCCTAATAGACATTAGGTAAAAAGGGGTAGGGCTAAGGCGAGGGGTAATGTGTCGTGGGGTAGTTTATACAATACTTTTGGGGGGTGTATAAACTAGGAAAACTAAAAAAATCGGTATAGGTATATATATATATGGCGGATCTTAATTTTTTTAAAGCCTTGTTATCTTTTCACACAGATGTCGACAAATCTACTCAATGAAATAGAGGACTAGGGGAGACTAGTTCTCTCATCTACCCCCGCGGACTACGCCTTAGTATAAATTTTTGTATTGACATGATCTTTTTTACATTGCGGTGTATCAAAATTTCGGTTCAAATAGAAAAATAATGCTTAAATAGCGAAAAAATATCATCAATGACCGTCAAATATTTACGCTTTTCATCCCAAGCAGGCCTACAGACACTCTAGGGTTCGGGTTCGGTAGGAGGAATGTAACAACGTTTTTTCAAAAATTTTTTTTTTATTTTCTCAAAGAACACATTCACCAGTAATTTTTTTGGTTTTATTGAGGCTCACAATTTATTTAAAATAATTTTTGTTTCTCACACAATTTCAAAAATAATTATTTGCTTACTTTCTCACGAAACTTCAACTTTGTCTTACAATTACTGCCGTTGTGCATGTGGCAGCGTTAACTGACTACATTTATTTTATAAAATGGAGATTCCCCTTTTCATAAGTGGAAAATAAGCTAGAAAAATCGTAAGGTGTAATTTACAGAATTTTTTTAAGCTTAGGATGTCTACAGGCCTTCTTGGGAACTAGAGGGTTAAGCAAATAAGTCAGTTAAGTGAATAAGTGAACTGGAGATCTATTGACTTTGCATATATATTACTTAAGCAGTGACAAATTCATGCTTGTTATCTGCTCCTTAACTAAGATATTATAAAAAAAATTTGTCATCCAACAATCAATCGATCTCAAATAGATTTCACTGTGAGTACCAGTGAAACACTCGATGCTTTAAAATCACAGCATTACAATGTTTTGAAGTTATAGAAGGTTTATCCCCCAACTGTCTTCTTCCTGTCACATCTTGTAGTTGCCAAAAGCTTTGGTATTATTTTAAAATAAACGCGCTGCATTACTTATCGAACGTTGCCTGTTCAGTACCCTCGTCATTTATATTCAGTCGTGTCGCCACTTGTTGGGTCTTCGTGGTTTTAAATGAAGACTCATTGTCCTTGAATGGAATTAATGAACTTAAACATACTTAAACGGAATTCCGTGTAAGCTGTCAAAGGACATGCTAAAGCCGACCTGCTACAATTTTCGCAAGTGCGTCGAACAATTGTGTCGCGTCGGCTGAAGCACGCTGAACTTGATTGAATAATTTATAAAGTTTGTTGATTTTGTGCCTTTCGACGCGTTGTCCATTGTTTTGTGTGCACATTGTCTTTTGACTTTCTTATGTTTTTGCACATAAAGTTGATGGGTCATAAAAAGGACACTTCTGGTTGTTCTATAAAGATAAAATGTCGCTTCCATTACAAATATAAATACTTGTATTCAAGTGTCTACATTGTAGTGGCATAAATTTAAGAGTTTTCGAGGACAGTGTACATGGAACTTGATGTAGAAATGAGCAAAATGAACCAAGTTTTTTGAAATTTATGAGGAAACTTTAGTTTTTGAGAATGTTTAGCAAATATTCGTAATGTGAAGAATAACACTCAAAGAAAATTGAGACTTACCAGAAGTAGAGTTTGTAATATCTTTGAAATGTGAATTAAAGCAATCTGCTGAATTTGCTTCTTTAAACGAAAAATTAAGATAGTATTAACAGAAGTTAAGTTTATAGGAAATGCATTTGGAAAGAAATCAAATAACAGTTCTAAGAAAGCAACATAGAATCAGTTTAACCATTTCTAGCAAGTTTGCGTCTCTTTAGGACAAACTTTTCAAAGCCCTTAAAGTTGGCGCAAATTACGTAATTCACGGAACAAAGAGACCAGAGGGCAGTGACAGGTCAGACTTAAAAAAAAAGTGTAAAAAGAGACCGAAAAGAGTTTCTAGTGCCGCTGTTTTGAGCATTAAGTAGGATCTGTTTGAGATAGAAGTGGCGGATTCAGGGGGTGGTTTTGGGGGTTGAAACCCCCGAATTTTAGGGTCGACTTTAAAACTACATACAAATTTAAAGGAAGATACATAAACATTTATGAATATTAAAGAATTACTTTTTAAACCCCCCCAAAATATTTTTCTGAATCCTCCCCTGTAATATGGTGACAAAAGTTTCTTACAGACCATAAAATAACCTGCAATATATTTTTTTTATTTTTATTAATCAAATATTCAAATGACTCCAAAGTTGGTGAAAATTCAAATTTAAGGCTCACTGCATCACTCAAATATTAAGTCTGGGCAATTGTTGTTTGAATCCTTTATTACAAAACTTTGAGCTAATAGTCATCAATTTAAAGTGTTGCAAAGTTGTTTGTTTGTGAAACTATACTCAATGTTAAAACTGAATTCATTATACGTTCCAACGTGAATTCAAATGTTGTTGTTGTTGTATAGCACCAAACCACACAACAAATGAAACCCCGAAAACATTTTTCATATTGTTTGCTCGTTAATCACTGAAAACTTTGTGAATGTAATAATTTCGATAAATATTTAATGTACCAACTCGTAAATATGCCCAGTCAACGAGAATTGCCGAAAAATCGCTGAAACGTAGCGTCGGGAATAGCAAACGGCGTGAGATGACATCGGTGTCAGACCCGCCATCCATCAGAAATGGCCCTCAATCCGCGATAATGCGGATGGGTGTGTGTGTGTGTGTGTGTGTAGCGAGGATAATGCACGCTTACACAAACAAAGCGCCAAACATTTGCACGCAGAATGAAAGACAAATTGACAAGCAACAAACTCTGCTCCGAGTCGTTCCAATCTCAGTGCTGTCGGTTGCCGCACAAACATACACACATACATGTAGAAAACAATTATGTTGCTACATGTGTGTGTGTGTGTATGGAGCACAGTTGGGCATAGCAGCTGAATGGAACGTTGAGTGGTGGAATTTGGAGCAGCCACAAAAGCAACGACAATAACAGCAACAACAACAATGTTATTTGGCCAGCCGAATTCGAAGCGGAAAAGTGGCAAAATGGCTGCCGAAAGTGTTGAAGAGAAAACTAAAATGGCAGACATCAATGGCAAATGGAACAGGCGTACAGTGAGAGAAAATCTCGGCGCAGAGATGAAATGAAATGTTAATGAATTTTTATAAAGCATAAAATAATTATTATTTTTTAATTAAAATTTAGTTTATTGTACAAATATATAAAAATTAATTAAACAAATTAATAAAAAATTATTAAAGCTAACAGTGAGATTATTTATTTCGTATACTAAGCTGATTACAATAATCAATTGTTGGAACTGATTTAAAGGAGTCGAAAGCCCTGGACGCCAGTTCAGGCGTGAAGTTGACTTTAACCCTTTCGCTACAGGTTTTTACTGGGGAAAGTTAAAATTGTATATTTTACGTCTTAAGCTGTGGTTATATTAGCAACATTCCATAAGAAATTTTTTAATTTTTATACTCGGACCCTGTATTTTAGAGTGTTTTTCTATGAGAGCAACCACATCGTTGTGGCTGTAATAATTACTTAAACATAAAACTTTTCACGCATAACGAAAATTTGAATATTTCTTCATTTACTTCAGCCAAAATTAAAAAAAAAGTATCTAAATTGAAAGAAAACGTCAAATTAAAAAGTTCTCTAATTTGTTCTGCTTCTTCTTCCTTTACTATGTCAAGATATACCATTAAAAAAACGTGTATACTTCTCTTCTTTAAACTTAAATATTAAGTTTGTTAATTTCGTATTTTTCCTAAAACTTCAAAATATTCTAAAGACCAACAAAAAAATGTATTCTTGCAACCATAGGGGATGCAGAGGTCCACAAAGTAGCATGTTGCCATATGGCAACAAAATAGCGAACGGGTTAATATAAATGAGTTGTTTAATTTTGTGATTAAATATGAGAAAGAGAGAGAGAATTTAAAGACAAATAATTTATATGCAATAAATCAATGCACAGTGTGCTTATTTTCAAATCTAGGAGGACAAAAATCAGTAGCGCGGCAAAATGGTACAAATTTTAATTTCATTGCTATTAAAGAAGTCGTAAGATATTGGGATCAGTTTAGAAAAATAATTATATGTAAAAATGTATTAGTAACAACAAAAATCATAAAAATAGTAAATAAGCAAGTAGACCTTTTGATATTGGCAATGGCGCACAGAGGATTTTATTTTGGGGGGAAGGGGAAGTTTGCGAAACATTTTTGAGCTTAGTTCCATTTGAAATCAAATATTGCACCAGTAATTTTTGTATTTGGTGTATTTGGGGAGGGTTTGAATCCCCAAAACCCCCTTGCTTGCGCCACTGCAATAATTAGATCCACATAGGTTAGGTCAGGTCAAAACAGGTTGGGTAAGGTTATGTAGTGACAATTTTCTTCTAAAAAAGCTCACATAAATACAAAGAAATGTTGTTTTGTACGTACACAGGATTCATTTACGAACACAACTTTTGACCCCAACTTTTGGGGGTTAAACCCCGAAAACCATTCTTGATTGCGCCACTGACCCTCGCTATATCCCTGATATCTTGATTTGAAAGCTCAATTAAGCCGATATCAAACGAGGAACCTATGAATTTTAGTCATCTACTGGCCAGGGACGTACATTGGAACAACAATCACATATAATTTCATTCTATATTTATATAGAATAAATATTTGCAAGTACTTTGTTATACTTGTACCACTACAATTGCATGTGGAATGCCACTAACACATATGAAGCATATTTTTCGTTGGCAGACAATCACCTCCAGTACAACGTCCTTCATATGCAACGCCACTACCTAAACCAGAATGCAGTGTGGTTTGGGGCGTATGAGTGATATCCCAACGGGCGTTGCAATCGGCCAACACAAACACACAACTCATACATTCATCATATGCATGAATGCATGTCTTATGTACTCAACTACACATTCATACGCATCTATGTAAATGTGCGTGTCCGTGCGTGTGTGTGTGTACACTAGAAAACAATTACCGTTGTGTTAAATTGAAAATGCAACTTTTGACATTTCGATGACCTTCCTTTCGCTACCAACAGCATTTACAACGGCAACAAAAACAACACAAACCACTTCCAAAACCAAAAACAACAACAGCAACACCACCCCCGCAACCACTAAAAGCAGCAAACAAAAACGGCAACACGAAAAAAAACACACATAGCAAAGCGGAACAAACGAACAAAAAACCATCATTAACAACCGCAATGCTGTGAAATTGTTGTTGTCAGCAATTGCACTCTTCACGCTGTCTCTGAGCTCACGTCCTCACGGTCGCATGGTCTCACTCTCAATACCAACACCGCTCTAGTATCGCAATAACAAAAATAAGAACAACAACAACAGCACTAACCCAAATTTATTGCATTTGCGAAACATTGTGGAAACATCATGGAACGTGTTCCGGTCGTTGCCACTTTGTTCCCGCGCATATCCTGCCACTGAAAGGGCATATAAAGCGGTTCCGTATCAAAGGAAGACGACAAGTGTGCTCAAAATTATCGACCGCTTGGTGCCCGTCAGCTGAAAACTTGGTATTCCATTCAAACATGGCTGCGTGGGAGTGGTTACCGTGCAGCATACAAACGCAAAACCACAGACACACACACGCACCCAACACATGCACACATACAACCACGAAGCACCAACACTCTCGCACGCCGCACGTGTTTGAACGTTGAAAAGGCGGAGCCATTGTTTTTAAGTATTGATGGCACCGCTGCCGCGCAACACTTCCTGCCAACGCAAGCAGCGTAGCGCAGCTGTCGCTTGTGGCATAGGGAATGAACCCGCTTCCAGTGGGGGTGGCAGGCTTCCTTGCACTGCTCACTGGAAACCCAACGGAGCGCCGCGTGTCCTTAGCATTCCACAGACATTCCTGCGCACACGACGCGAGAGCGCGAGCACTCTCACGTTGTCCGTCCTTCCACCGTAATCATTTATCAGCTGTTGTTGTCTGCGACCCAGCGTTCGCTGTGATATGGTGATAGCGCTGGAAAATTCATTTGTGCCTGTCTGCGACTATGAATGTGTGCTTAGCTGTCGTTGCTGGAAAACAGTCAGCGAAACGAGCTTTTTTGCATTCAAACTGGAGAAATTCGAAATTCTCTTATGGAAAGACGTACATTTCACCACTCTAGGAGGGGAAGATTATGCTTACAGGTGCAAATGTGTGGTTTTAGGAATAATCCAAAAAATAGTATCGTCTAGAATTATTTCAGGTTGATGAGATGTAAAACATTGGGGATACAAATTATGATTTTTTAACGTTTTGTACTCCCAGCGAGCAATTTTAGAATGCATTTCACTTGAAGGCATAACAATCCCTTTGTGACTCTGCATAAATCGGGTGTCCGAATAAAAGTGCACGAGAAAAATAAATTCCATATTTATTGAGTGATTGATGATATATTTTTTGCATTGTATGTAAAGTTAGTAGACATGATTCGTTTAAATATGAAGTGAAATATCCGACAAATGGCTCCCGTGACTCTGATCACAGGTTTTTGCTTTTTTTAGATTTTTGATGAAATTTTGAAAATTGTGTGGCTCCATCTCAGCGAACACCGAGCTCAGAAATTGTTTGTGGTTCATTTGTACAGACAAAAGATTTGACAAAACCGCAAGGAAAGAAATCGTACGGCGTTAAATTAGTAGCCAGTTGATATGGGAATTTCGAGAGATGATGGAGACTGGAGAAATCTCTTCCTGCGGAGCACAGAACATTGACGTAGAATATGAAGCGATGTTTTTGTTCTAGCTCACACATCTTGGAGGATATTTCCATATTTTTGAGATGGTACCTAAGTGAGCAATGTTCCGTTAGGTACTCAAGGAGGATGCGAAAGTCCGTGGAGGATATCCTCATATTTCTGAGATAGCACCTAAGTAAGCAATGCACCGTTAACCAAGTAAGGAGGAGCACAAGGAGATTTACTCTCAGTCATAGCTTTAGACGATAGGTGCCACATTTCATAGGTGCCACTACCACAGAAATTGCATCTTTGCTCTTTGTACTTTTACCGAATTAACTTACATAGATCTGATTCGACTTCGTTGTTTTGCAGATCTAATACGAATGTTTGCTATATTTGCTGGATTAATCTGAAACCTTGCCTACAGGATGCGGAGCCAATGTTACGAAGAAGTCAGTGCCTCCATTTCCTTTCTAACTGTGATGCTCTTGAAGCCATCAGTTGACCTAAGGCGTAATTTTAGAAATATAGACCAGTGACATAGTATGGAATGGTAACTTCAATAAATAGTCTGCCAAAAGTATGTCCCAAAGATAATCTACTTCGTGTTAATATGTTATGACTTGGGTTTGCATTGATAATGTCGGCCACAGCGCAAGGTACACCACACTACAAGTCGGTTCTTCTATGGCAGAGCATCAATATGTCAGGATATATTGAAGCCCGTCCTTCTTTTTAAGAAAGACTCAATGCCAGAGATTAGAAGTTATATGAAAAGAATTCTGATCATTAACCCAAGCTGACTTAAAGTGGACAAAGCAGTAATTTGGTTTAAAACAAATTTATAATTAGCCCTCATTCTCGCCATCAATATTGTTAAACCTGACCGTAATAACAACAAATTACTACTAAATAAATCAGCAGCCAAACATTTTACCACCACGAAGTATTTCAATTTTATTTTTTAAAATTAATTTTCGCAAAACATTAGGGGTATGCAAACCAGTTACTGAGCACCCTTTTTGAACTATGTAGCAACTTTTCTAAAGAGCTACCGAAACCGCGGTTTTTTGTTTACTCAAAACATTGAAATTCCAAAACAATTCAGTTTGAAAATTTAAAAAGTTTATAAATAAACAACAACAAAAAATGTCAGAGAAGTTAGAGTTTTAAATTTTTGATGTGGCAAAGTAGCAAATTAGCTTCAAAAAACTACTCAAGAGGTTTGGTGTAGCAAAAGAGCAAACATTTAGCTAATTTACCCCAAATGTATTTTGTTGTTGTTTAGAGCTAATCTGCTCTTTTACCTATTTCCCAGACCAGTTGCTCTTTTTACTGAATATTCCTATTGATAAAAATTCTTACTGCAGTTTCTAACATAACAAATCCGTAGCGACTTGAATGAAATGAAAATAATTACTAGTTAGGTTGAGAATTGATTAAGATTAGTTCCGTTCGCAAGCCTAATGGCCCCATTGTAAGTCACGTCATGTCTGTCCTTTAGTTGAATCAATACAATTTTACTAATTTAGAGTCGACGCACATAGAAACGACTTTAGTACACAACATATTAAATATCAAAAGTTCCTTTCAATTAGCATAAGTCCACAAGCGGCATTCACGTATTTACTGTGTAAATGCAATTAAATGTAATGTAATGTACAATAGTCCTATTCACAATCTTGTGCATTTGAGATTGCAAATCTGTGCAATAGCAAACAATTGCCATCAATTTTGAGCGGTCTTTTTCTGTTTAGTTTGCAATATTTGTGGCAAAGTGCCAGGGGCCCTTGCAAAGTGTTTGCTAAGAAGCGGCCTTTACTTACCTCTATTTCGGGTGCAACTTTGGTATTTTATTTATGTTATGTTTATGTTTTCCTTACTCCGCTTTTTAACCCTAGAAAGGTAATCTTCGTCGATTCGACGAACACCACATACATTTCTTCAAATTTCTCTTTATTCTCCGATCTGATTGCTTTCTCTTTTCGTGTGATCTCAGTTGCCGATATGCTTTCGCGATATACAAGGTTTTGCAGCACGACCGCAGCGTAAGTTTTCTTTTTTTATAGAAAAACAAAACTAGGCTTCGTCGAAACGACGAAGAATACCATTAACGTGAATTTCTGCAACTGAATACGAGTACTATACATTGCATTTCAGTATTTCAAAATGTCTCGGAATTCCGGGTTATCGGAAGATTTCATTGAAAAATTTTTTGGAATTGGTTAATTAATTAATTATTAATTAGTTAAGTTAATTAGTTAGTTAGTTTATTAGTGTGCAAGTAAGTTAGTTAAATAGTTAATTCGAATTGTAAAAAATTAGTTATATTTATTGATTTTTTTGCTTTTTATTCGTTTTTTAAGGAATTGTGTTTCTGTCTTCATGAAGAAGCTATGTATTGTTCTTCACTTTATTTTAATTTTAATAATTTTTTTAATTTCTGATACTCATTCCGATCTCAAAAATAAATGCACCTCAACACAAATTACTGAAAAATACACAAATAATTTTTAAAAATATATACGGTGAGAATTATTTACAAAGAAATGTCTAAGTATAATTATATAATGAAGTTGGAGTTTATACGATTTCTAATACTTCCAAAAATCGGAGTTGAATACGACTTCGTCGATTCGACGAAGATTACCAACAACGTATGTAAAATATGATTACCCTTCTAGGGTTAATTAGTTTTTCCTGTTTAACTCGTTTCTTTGTTTTTCATGTTTTCAATTTCGTTTTTCGCCTTTTTCTTCTCTTTTCAACAGCTGGAAGTTTTGCAATTTGGTATTGCATTCGCATGGGAAATATTTACAAAGGTGTAGCAAAGGCATCTCTGTGTATTTTGTTAGCGTAGAGTAAAAATATACTACACCAATTTGTGAATACAACGACGCAAGAGAGTTTGCACGAGACTGTGAATAGGGCTAATGTAATTAAAAGTTAATCGGAAAGCATTCACTGGGCGAAAAAGAAGCGGCACGACTGGTCGCGCAATAAAGCTTAAGACGCGGTTTTGTGCGACTGAGTCCAGATTTTCGGTTGCGTGCTGGCAAATACTTTAATCGTGCGTTCAAGTGATTTGCGCGCTCGTCCCTATGACGCGCTGCTCGCTGGTCATTGGCGTAGCGGTGCGTCCACCCGTTCGCACGTGGCGATGACATACTACGGCGGGTCAAAGCACATTGCATGCAGAGCTGGCGAATACATTTGCGTCGCAAAATTTCACTCTCGCCACGTACAGCCCGATCGGGGCGAGCGACTGGAGCGGCGAATTCGTACAGCAAAATCGGCAGGTTCGATGCGCGTCCTTGATGCTTGCTGGCAAATTGGTTGGCATAACTTGTGGCGTGTTGGCATTTGGAAAATGTGCGCCACAAAAATAGCCATTCAGATTGGTTTGTCAGCGCGCAAGGGGTCACAGTGCGGTCAATTGGCGAAGCAACAAAGTAAACTGTAAATCGCTTTCCAAACGCTCATTGCGAGCAAATAAGCCGATTATGGCAATAAACTAGTTTCATGCACTGTGGGCTGGAGCCGCTGGTGGGGTGGCCATTGTCAATTATTCAGCTGCGTGAATCGTATTTGTGTTCCTGTTTTATTAATGCGCGTTCTGTCAGCGGCAATTTAACTTGTTTCACACCAATGCACATAAATACATGAACACATGAACGTGCTGGAAACGCGACACCATGTGCGCGAAATACATATCTACACTTTCCAAATTAAACTTTGTTGGCTTAGCAAGTGGCGCGAGCGCGTGTCAGTGCTAAATGACGTGACGTCAGTCGCTATTGTGGATTACGTTGGCGTGCGGCGTCGTTGTTTTGATTGAACGTGTGCCGAACTTTCAAAGAACCAAACATACAAAGTTGACATTCTGAGATATGTTCAGGCCAGAGGTGCCATTCATTAACAAATTGTTCCAGTTGTTGAAAAAAATTGCTCGCTCCTTCATTGTTCTAATGGATTCGACATGAAACGGAATTCTTTATTGTGTATGTGAAAAAAGTGCATTTAAATCTGAGAAATTGCTATGACGGTGCATTGTGAAAAGTCACTTTGTATTGAGCCAACGCGGAAACTCTGGCCTCGCCCTCTGACATATACTTGTTTTGGCGCCCGCACAATGTGTGGCGGAGGCCAAAGCATAGTAAAGCCAACACACGCCACGTCGCACAGTGGGGTAATTGGTGCCGAAAATGCCGATTAATTCACCCAGGCTATTTAGATATGAAATAACTATTAGGTTTAGTTAATCGAACATTAGAAAGTAAAAAACAAATGTTTTTGGGTATACTTCAGTGGAAATTTTTTTAAAAAACGGTAAAAACTAAAATAGTTACAAAAGATAAATCTTGCACTATTCTAATGAAAGTTAAGTTGAACAGTTTAATTGAAACTCTGGTAAAATATGCCAACAATTTTCCACAAATAATTTTTGCATCGACCGCAAATCATATCGCATGCTTTGTTGCCAATCGGCCAACTGCCGGAAGAAGCTCAAGAAGCACGGAATAACGATTTCAAGTGTTGCAGGGAGAATTTTTTACGAAAATATTTTAAAAAAGATTTTACAGTTTTTAATCTATATTTGCGAAAGTTTGCTATATCGATTTTATGTTCACTAGAAACAACCATAAAATGGTGTGAATGTTTTTATTCAAGTCTATATCGATTTCTATTATTGATGCAGATATTTCTGCATTTTGAAAAATAATAAAAACAACAATAAAACCTTTTGCTTACTTGTTTTCATCTAAAAAATAAACAATTTTAAAAAATGTATTTTGCACATGTCTATTTGTTCTCATAATCGAAAAATTGAAATGCTGGAAAAGTGCGCAACATTCGCGCAACTTTTTTTTTTTCATAAAATGTTACTGAAATATCTAAGCTATACGCTAATAAAAACAGTTTTGCTCGATCTCACAAGACTCACAACTATATGTCTATGAAAAGGTCAAAAATTGAACAATTATTAAGCTTTTAACCCTTAAATGCATGGGGCAATTATTTTCGAATCAATCTAGAGCAAGCACAAACATGATTTAAATTGATTCAACAGATGTACGAAGGATTTAGGATTGTACCATATATGGTACACCATGCAAAACAAAATACACACTGCATTACTGAAATACCTGAACATGAAGGTTGCATAATTAATTTTTAAATACTTTTTATAATCAAAAAAAGAAATAGTTTTGAAGTAAAGAAAAAAACGCATTTATCGCTGTTCGCACAAAAACTGAAAAGAACTGTCAACTTTCAGAGTGCTTTGCGGGAAAACGGTAAACTATTTTGCAACAACTCTTGCACGTAGTGATGCAGAATTTTATTCACTTTGACCCGGTACCAAAAACATATTTGTATCTTTTTTTTTCGTTTTTGAATTAATCGGCACTTTACTTATAAATTACCCCACTGTGCATCGCGTCGCCTGAATAGACGGCACACGTTGCAGGCGTTGCCAGCAAATTTTTTGTCTACTTAGTCAGCGGAAAAGGTCGTTGGGTACAAACAGCGCAAAACACATGCAAAAAAAAAGAAATTTATTTAAACAAAATAAATAGTAAAAAGCATAAAATATGTACGCCGTGGTTTGAAGAGGGTCAACTGTTTGTGTCCACATCCATTCCGCACAACACAACACACCTGGCCCGTGTTCGCTTTTTGCTGGGCGACTTTGACTTAAGTGCAGTCAATCAAGCTGCCAGCACTGGCGATGATAAGCGACTCGCCTGTTGGTTGACGAGAGCATTTCTAATTTGGCCCACTGCCAGATCTTCACGCACAATTTCCGCTGGCGATTAGAGCCACATTCGCTTGATGGCGAATTCAATTTGGCAGCAGGAAACTGACATAACTGCAAAAGTGTTAATTCTGTGCCATTTGAGATTTGAGAATGTTGCACTGTAGCGTGGATCAGTGAGCTGTGCTAAGGTGAGGTTAATTAGCTAATTGTGGTTTTGAATGTTTAAGTGAAAACAATGGCGGCATTCACGATGCCAGTTGCACTGGCTGAAATGCAAAATTGCAACATTGTGGAATAGATTCGGATTGTGAAAAGCACAAAATGAACCAAAGTTAAATTGCCTTCAACCAAAGAATATGAAGTGTATGAAGTGCATATTTATTTTCTTTGCTTTAACTGGGTTTAGTAGTAATTCACATGACACCTGCTCAACCAATTCTAAAACTACTAAACCGTTTTCAAATCTTCTATAGGCTCTACGTAGCTCTTCATAACTGTCCATGACTCGTTTTCTTGAATCGGTCTGACACAGTGTTGCCAGATACCTGAAACGACTTTCTCCTAAATCTTAAACAAAAACAGAAATTTTCTTCCACAAATTTTAAAATCTCCTAAACATTTTTTTAAAATTATTTTCGTCATTACGCATTAAGGAATTAAACTTCTCATAAAAAATATATTCATTTTTTTTTATTGCAGCCTTTTTATTTATTCAGCTTCAGCGTAACAACAACTTAACACAAACAAAACATATGAAAAATGAAATCGGTATGAAATTCTCTTTTGTAAACTTCCTTTATTCATTGCATAAATTATACACTTTGAAGAATAACATTTAATTTAATTAAATTGGACACTTTAGCTTTTAATATTCAAGGCTTCAGTGTCACTAATGATGTCAAATGTATCACCATCAAAATCTCCTAAACTTTCTTCTAAACAATTCTTCCTCCTAAAAATTTTTCTAAAGGGCCAAGAATCTCTTAAATCTAAGAGGAAATCTCCTAATCTGGCAACTCTGGTCTGACTTTCATTTCTTGCTGTTTAAGTGGCTGGTGCCCTACGAAGATGCATCAACGATCCACGGCTACGCTGGCTTGGCCATGTCTGCCGTATGGACGATGAAGCTCCGGTAAAAAAGGTGTTCGACTCTACTCGACTCTACTTCGACGTTCCCCAACTACCGCAGGGGGTCAATGGCAAAGAGGGAGGCCGTGTCTCCGGTGGAAGTTGAAGAGGCCCTAACATCTCTTGGTGTGACCAACTGGAAAAGGCGCGCGCAAAGCAGAGACGCCTGGAGAGAGCTTTTGAGACAGGCCGTGATCCGGTAACGGGTTGTTATGGCCAATTAAGTAAGTAAGTAAGTAAATAAGTGAGTAAGTAAGTTAGTAAGTAGGTAAGTAAGTAGGTAAGTAAGTAAGTAAGTAAGTACAACGATTTCTTGAACAACCCAAGCAGCCAGCCAGTTCTATGTTGAGACTAGGCTTCGGAGACGCACACAAAGAGAGTTTTAAGGCTCAAACCTCTCCGAATTGGGCTCAAAAGTTATGTGCCCCACTGCTGGGCCTTTTACCGAGAAAGTTCGTGCCTGACTCGTACTAAATATTGTGGAAAAAGGCTCCCAGCAACTATCCAAGTAAAAAAGCTATAAGCTTATTTTAACGAATTTTTTTTTAACGTCACAATCCCTAACGTCAATGCCTTTTCCGTTGTCGACTCTATGCTTTCCATTCTTTATGAGCTCACATACATCCGTTGCTCGTGGATTTATTTTAAGAACAGTGAAACAAAAATATTCTGCTTCTAAAAATATAATACAGAATAACTGAAAGGAAAAAAATCATTCGCCTCTTTTTTGAATTTGGCCTCGTATACGCCATTAAGAATCTAAAGAAATATATACCTACAATTTTTTTTCGTGCCACATTTTGAGCGCCCAAACCAAAGGCAATACCGCACAACATTTTGTTAATGAATTTTCCTGCCCGTTCAATGTGAGGTTGTTTTAATGAGTTTTAATTTAACATAAAATCAAATGCAAAATTCACATTAATTGCTTTTCCACATAGAAGCAACAGTCGCTCGCAGCGGCAGATTCACACATAAATTCAGAAAAAATTCGCTTGAACCACATTGGTGGCACAAACAAAACCGCACGTAACGAAATGAAACACAAAAAACGCGCAACTATCAATTATTGCCAACGTTTCCATAGAACACCGACTGCAAAGTGGCAATCAACAATGTTAGTGTAGCAATTAAAAGCGAGTTGTGACATTGCCAATACTTTGGAGCGCGGCACATGTGTCGCGCGGCCATCGCTCATCCGCTCGCCACTGTCGACTTCAATGCAATTCGGCATCGAAGCTGTGGAGGCAATTCAGCAAACAATCTCGACGTACTAATAAATTACTGATGAGCACAGCTGCCGGTCGAGAGCGACTTTTGGCTGGCGCTGTTGTTAGTTTGATTGGCGGGTGATTGTCTAAATGTCGCCTGTGACACTTTGACGTTGTGCGTTCTTTTGTGTTGATGTCACAGAAAGTTCAGGACGCATGTCTCCGGAAGTATTGTAGCGGACTTTTGTCGGTTCTCGTGTGGCACAAAGTGGCACAAACAAAGCATTGTGCCGTGCTTGGTGGCATGAAAAATGGATGTCTTGCTTTATTTTAGCGTAGCGAAAGTGAAAGCTGTAAGTGTTGAGGTTCAAGAGTTCCCAAGTATTGACGCAAAATGCCACTTTGTAGCTACAAATATCTTGGCATAAATTGTAATAATTCGTATTAATTGATGTGGTTTTGGCATAGTTGTGACAATGACATTTTAATTCTTGCATAAATATACATTAATTTTAATCAAACGTTCAGTTCCATAGCGTGTAGCGTGCAATTTTCGAATTACTAAAATTCACCTGAATGCAAAAATATGAGCGCTGTGCTGCACAAATCTGCAGCCAGTTTTAATTATGCGCAACGATTACACACTCGAACAGGGTTTTTACAACAAAATAACCTTAACATATCTGAATGAATGTATGGTGAAGCTGAAAGATGTGCATGAGTTGATCAATTTTGACGAATGTTAGAATCACGGTTGCGACTGGAGCAAAATTTTGTTAACCAGAAAAGTAACCAAAATGTAGAAAATGTAACCGTAACTAATCAAAAACCGAGGTTTCGGTCGTTCTTTCCTGTAGCCGATCAACAAGTAACCAAGTAACTAAACACAAAAAAAATTAACCTATTTTGGTTAAAAGTAACCAACTGTGGCAAACGTGGTTAGAATTGGCGTGAATGAAGTTCGAGTCTAACATGTCTCAGTTTTTTATTTGCCTCGGTCTCTCTTTGCATCGTCAAAGTAATCGCCAGATTCTTCTTCTTCTCAATTCTTCCCATAACAACGCGTTATCGGATTACGGTCTGACGCTGAAGCTCTCTTCAGACTTCACTGCCTTAAGCGCGCCTTCTCCAATTGGTCACACCAAGAGATGATAGGGCGTCATCCACTTGGTTCTTCCACCGGAGACACGGTTCTTTACCTCAAACTACGTGTCGAACACCTTTTTTCTTCAAAGTTTGGAGTTAAACAAAGTTATTACCAGGGAAATGATTTTGTGGAAATTGCCTTTTTTGTTTGCCGCTAGATAGAGCAATTCTGATTGAAAATGAGCACGAATTAGGTCCTTCTGATTAGAAATATACCACTTTTATTTTGCCTTTTTTTGCCTTAAAAAGCCAGTTTGCCTTTTTCACCCATAAATGCCTTTTTTAAGTGCCTATTTTACCTATAAATGCCACAACATGCCATTTTCAAGATTTTTCGAGCGCCTTTTTATTTTTCTTTCGGTTTTAATATTTTCCCTCTTTTGTTTCGCAAAAATACCTTGAAACTAAAAAAAATTAAGTATCAACATTGCAATTTCGTTAACTTATCGATGTTTTTACATTGATTTGATCATTCCTAAGCCGTTATTTTTTGTTGTGCAGTGGAAAATTTAAAGAAAAAACATGCCAAAATCAAAAAGTTCGGTTAGCGCAAACATTTTATTTAGTTTTTTGTGATACAAGTACGGCTTTTATGCTTTTATATGAGAAGTTAAAATATGAATTTAAAATATGTGCCTACATTTAAATTAAAATATCTTAGTTTTAGTTTTTAACTATCTTTGAAAACCTTGATGTTCCTTTTCTTTTACAAAAAACGAGGTATAAATATTGTATGTTGCATACGTCAGATGAAATAAAATTATTAAAATATACATACCGTCCCCCCTTTTTTTTTAGATTTTCTAGTATTTTTTTCTTATTTTTAAATGCCTGTTTTTGCTTTTTTAACAGTTTTTAATGCCCTATTTTGCCTTTTTAGGCAGTTTTTAGTGCCTTTTTCTGCCTTTTTGTCAGTTTTTAGTGCCTTTCCGTGCCTTTTTTGTTATTTTATTTTGCCTTTTTTATAGGTTTTTAGGTCCTCAAAATCCTTTCCCTGGTTATTACTTATAACAGGATGGGCATGTTTTGTCCTTTCTTGTCATGAAATTTTTCATTTTACTACTACTACAATTTATTATTTTATTAATTTTTTTTATATTTATATTTTATATTTATATTATATTAATTTATTATACATTATATTAAACATATGTACTTCTATATACATATATATGTAAAAATCATTTTTTTGTATTTTTTAATGTAGAATAGTTTCAGCATTATAAGTCACACAACATTAAATCCAGCATGGAGCTGGATTCCGCATAATTTTAATTAAATGTTGTTTTTTATTTAAGTGGTTTCTTTTTATTTAAATGGTAGTAGATTTTGAAAATAGATTTTATTAAAGCCAATTTAATTGATCAGCCATTCTATTAAGGTAAATTGATTATGCTAGCTTAGACAAAGCCATCGTTGGACTTAGTTTGAGGATTTCAATATTGTAAAGTCCCCAAGGAAACTTCGACAGATTTGAGTGGCTGTGAAAACAATTCCGTGCCGTTTTACAGAGTCTATTACAATGTGAAGAAGACGAACTTACATAGGGCATCGATGTCAGTCAAATGTGCGGCGAGCTACTTCCCGTGAAAACCGCACTGATGACCAGCGAGTGACAACTAATGGAAATATTGTGAGGCTTACACCGTATACGAAGCGGCTAATACATATTATCGATCTCAATAAATTGGAGTTGGAAATTTAATTTGGGTTAATATTCACTTATGAAGGGTTACATTTACCAATATTTTTTTTGGTGTTATACAGTTCACCGGGTCATCTAGTTATATTTTATTATTATAGTAGAAATTTATTTTTTGTGTGCAAAGAATCTCCATGTAACAGGGAAAAATTCGGCACACCTATGTCCGTGTCATACCAATTAATTTGAATGTTTCTAAAACGCGTAAAGAACATTGCCATAAGTTTTTCCCGTAAGTGGTTACAGTCGAGTCCGCTTCACTTCAAGTCGATTTTTCCGGCCCTTTAGTTGCAGTTAACCGGTGTTTTCAATTAAGCGACCTCCGGTTAAGTGAAATTTCTTTCAATTAAGCATACTTCGAATGAGTGAAAAGAAAAGACATTATAATTCCGAAGTTTTCTAATATCACTGCAATTTTAAAAGCCAACCGCACCAACTAAGGAAACCAGCTGTGGTCACACTAAATATGTACTCAAAAAATTAAAAAAAAAGTGTTTTCGCAAAATTCAAAAGAAAAAGAATTCCGGCACATACGGGTTAGATGATGAAATGTGGCACAACATTTGTGGACCTAGGCGGAGTTTAAATAGAGTAAATTTCTGTTTTGGATCCAAAATATTCTTTCACTTAACCGAATTTTTCAGTGATATGAACTTTCAGTTAAACTACCTAATTTTCAGGAAAAATACCAAATAAAAATGGGACCGAGATTTCTATTTTAGTTAACCCTTTCGCTACAGGTTTTTACTGGGGAAGGTTAAAATTTTTAATTTTACGTCTTAGGCTTCTATGTGGTTATATTAGCAACATTCCATAAACAATTGTTTAATTTTTATTCTCGGACCCTGTATTTTAGAGTGGTTTTCTATGAGAGCAACCACATCGTTGTGGCTGTAATAATTACTTAAACATTAAACTTTTTACGCATAACGAAAATTTGAATATTTCTTGATTTACTTCAGCCAAAATTAAAAAAAAGTATCTAAATTGATGAAAACGCCAAATTAAAAAGTTCTCTAATTTTTTCTGCTTCTTCTTCCTTTACTATGTCAAGATATACCATTAAAAAAACGTGTTTACTTCTCTTCTTTAAACTTAAATATTCAGTTTATTAATTTTGTATTTTTCCTAAAACTTCAAACTATTCTAAAGATCAACAAAAAATGTATTCTTGCAACCATAGAGGATGCAGACGTCCACAAAGTAGCATGTTGCCATATGGCAATAAAATAGCGGAAGGTTTAAGCGGATTTTTTGGTTAAGTCACTTGCAGTTAAGCGGTTTCGACTGTAGCACTGTAGTGAGTTGCCATCAACTCATCAACAAATTATATATTTATTTAGTGATCATTCTTTCGAGTGTTTTGCCTATTATGACACAAGAATTCTTGACCAGAAAATTCAAGGAATGTAGTCGAAAAAGTTCCATGAGTCTTACTTACTTACAGACAAAACTTGTGGCAATATCTTTCACACGTTTCATTAACATTCAAAAACCGTTTAGTTTCATATAAAGTAAAGTCTTCAGAAACTCTGCAAAAAACAAAACTCAATAAGAAACGAAGAAATAACCAATTTTGTAATTAACTATTAATTTTATTCATCAAAAAGCTTCAGCACAATGTTCTTCTTCGGTCCTACGCACTGTTTACTCTGTTGCAAACAAGACACTTGACTTTAGTTGCGTTGTGTTGTAGAAGGTTACATATTTTTTAGTAATGACCATTAAAATTGTTTCTATGCATTAAAAAAAAAATGCAGTTAACAAAAATTATTCCAATTGGCTAAAAAATTCGCCTTCAATGTCAAAAACACATCTCGCACGATTTGCAATGATTGCATAAAATCTGCGCATTAAAAAGCATCAAATAAGTCATCAACATTTGCATTTTCATGTTCCGTCCAGAGTATATTTCAGTCATCTCTATAGAAATCCGCTTCGAGTAGGTGCTCCATTTTAGCTGAAAGTGTTTATTCGCCGCATTCCCTCGATTGCATAATAAATAGAGGGCAAAGTTTTGAATGGCGCCGGCGCCGTTTTGAATGCGTCCAATACTTCAGTTTGTGCATTTTATGTAGCTAAGTATGTACAATTTGTATTTATTTAAGTGGCGAGGTAGTGGAGGTGGCAATCTGATGATTAGTTGATTTTAGCGTCTCCGGAATGCAACCGTATCGCCGTTTTGAACTCTTACACAGACAGTCGTGAGTTCAATTTGGCTCTTTCGAGTTTTACTATTTGTTGTCTTACACTTTTATAAAGTGCACAAGTGCATTGTGCAGAAGTGCTATTTTGTTATTTATAACCATTTAAAGGCTGTCCTTGAATATTGAATATATTGAAAAATACAAATTCAAAAACAATTCATTGGTCATAAGCCACAAGAAACGATTTGTCTCTCACAATAAAAAATGTGGTTCACAAGCCTACCAATCAATATCAAAATTTATAAATATCAATAGGGCAATATCGGACAGCTTGGACAGGTAGAAATGTTTTAACTATTAAAACTATTGTTATCAGATTAGGCAATTATTGGCATTGGTAATAATAAAAATAAAATTTTACTCAACATCAATGGAAATAACACTTGTGTCATTGTTGTTGGAGAGTTATTGTAGATATGGAAATTGTCTCAACAATGTATTAACTGTGTTGTTAAAAATGAGTGGAAAATAAGTAGAAACCTTTTTTGAACTGAATACATTTTAAAGGCCATAGCCGGAAAATACGCTTTTGATTTTCACCGATTTTTCTGGTAATGCATCTAAGCATATAGCATTAGCATTATAGATTAATATGTCTCAATCTTATCTAAATCGGATGACTACTTAAAAAGGTAACATTAAGTTTAACATTTTTTAATATTAATTCTGACAGATCGGGGATTAACTATTATGGACTAAAACCAGGGACCGTAACAGTTATAAGTTTTACTATAAAAATCAATGTTTAAGAGTTATTTTTTGACTTTTATTTAATGATTCAACAAATAACAGTTATTTTTTTATATTTTAAAAATCTTATAATAACAATAACTTCTTATTTTTTTTTATTAGTCCACATATAACAGTTTTTTTTTAATTTTCATTTTAGTTGTCCTATGATAACAATTATTCGTGGCTTTTATTTAAAAAAGTCATCAATACAAATCAGTCAGTGACTTTTATTTTTTAAGTCAATAAAAATAAGTCAATAAAAATCATTCAGTGACTTTTATTTATAAAAGTCATCAGTAAAACTCAGTAAGTGACTTTTATTTATAAGTCATCAAAAAAATTATTCAATGACTTTTTTTTTAAAGTCATCAATAAAAATCATTCAGTGACTTTTATTTATAAAAGTCATAAAAATCATTCAATGACTTTTATTTTTTAAGTCATGAATAAAAATCATTCCGCGACTTTTATTTTTTAAGTCATCAATAAAAATCATTCAGTGACTTTTATTTTTTAAGACGCAATATAAAAGTCATTTTCATTAATCACAGTACTGGATTTATTAAATATCGAAATGTATATATATTCTTGATCGACTCAACAAGGCCTGACTTGACAATTCTGTTTTCTGGATGAATCATAACTTTTGCATGCATTAATGAAAATTACTTTTATATTGCGACTTAAAAAATAAAAGTCATTGAATGATGTTTATTGATGACTTAAAAAATAAAAGTCACGGAATAATTTTTATTGATGACTTAAACAATAAAAGTCAATGAATGATTTTTATTGATGACTTGTATAAATAAAAGTCACTGAATGATTTTTATTTTGATGACTTTATAAAAAAAAGTCATTGAATAATTTTTTTTATGACTTATAAATAAAAGTCACTTACTGAGTTTTATTGATGACTTTTATAAATAAAAGTCACTGAATGATTTTTATTTATGACTTTTTTAAATAAAAGTCACCAATAATTGTTATTATAGGACAACTAAAATAAAAATCGAAAAAAATGTTATTTGTGGACTAATGTAAAAAATCAAAAATTATTGTTATTATAGGATTTTTAAAATAAAAAATAATTCTTATATTTGAATTTTTCCATAAAAATTCCAAAAAAAAAGTTTATTACCAAGTTCGATTCTCGGTGCGAAAAGAAATGTATTGCTATATTTCATTTACTTGTATGACATTTCCTTCATAGTAATATTTTCAAATATAGTTTTCATAAATAACTGTTATTTCCGGTCCCTGACTAAAACTGTGGAAAATGGTTACCTATATTAATACTAGTATTAAAAAAATATAACAATCAAAATTGGCCGGGAGCACTCTGCCCTTCCTTATCCGGCTATGGCCTTTTTGCTGTTGGTTTCAAGTTTTTGTATGAATTAATATAATTGAATACTCTCACAATTTGAGGCTCTATAAACTCAAGTTTAATATTATTTAACATAATTAAGTTTGAAAAAGATACATCCATCAAATAAAAACAGCGGATTTCCAAATGAGTTAAGTATTGCATTATGCTTTCAGAGATGTTTTCTTTATTTATTTTTTTTATTATTAGTATATTTATATTTCTTAGTATGATTCAAGCTTTTTTCGTGGGCCTTGTCTTATTTCTTTTCTTAATATTTCCCAGTTGAAGTGTGTAGTCGATATTTAAAAAAAAAAAGTTACTTTACATGACAACAAATTTCACTCTAAAGCCAAGTTTTCCAACACATTTATTACATTTCTATTACTTCGTCTGAAAGCGTGTAGAAATCGACAAGTTGAAACAAAAAAAAGTATCGCAAAGCACTTTCAACCAAATAAACAAACGAGAGTGAAAAGTATCAGTTGTGGCTGTTAGTTTGTAATGTCTGCAATTTCGCCACAGCCATCGTCTTAACAGCCATCTTTCACTGTTTTATTTGACCTATTTTGCACTCATGCCGTCGCGGCCCTACCATGACATGAGTGCAAAAGGGCGGCCGCAGCTTATTTATGCCGCCAAAAAATCCTCGAGCGCCCACACTGGATGCACTTAACGCAATGAACAAATCAAATATTTGGGCGAAATTTTTCGAAAACTTTTCACATGCAATGCACACACACTCGTACTTATGCATATACATATATGTACATATATGTACATGTGCACTTTTGTATGTGTTTATGATTATTTTATTTTGTTGGTACATAAATTTTATTGGAGTGCGAGTTTAATTCACTTTCATTGCGAGGGCACGCGGCCACTTCAACATGTCGGTAAGTAGGTTTGTGTGTTGTCGATTTGGTACATTTTGATGTTCGGTTATTATTTTTGAACACAATTGCGCACCTCAAATGCCATTTAAACATAAATAAATATTAGTGTAAGAGGCAATTTTATTGTGTGTCCGATATGTGGAGCAATGCGGCATAAAGTATGCAATCAAGTGTCTGGGTCTTTTGTGCCCAGCCTGATTTTCCGTGCAAGTGCGTCGCCACGAGCACTTAAAGCACGTGAACGGCAGCCCATTCAATTGGCCCATTCAGTCGGTGTTAGATAACTTGCGTACAGCGCCAGCAAGTTGACGCAGTGACGCTCTCACTGCCACTGCCCGAATTGGGCTTATCGGCCGCATGCGTCGCCGTCATATCTGCCGGCACCGTTGCCGTGTTGTAGAAGGGAAAATAGCTTCGCGGCAAAGTGTGTAATTTTCGGGTTAATTAAATCATAGCAACTGAGCGCATTTTTAGCGCTTATCATGAATTCTGTTTTTTGTCTTTGCTCATTCTACTTGACAGTGACACTGAACTTTTTACATGAAGACATTCAAGTTCAAGGAATTATTTACAATACAAGGCAACAGAATCACAACAGTAAATGTTACACTTGGCATATTATCTGTGACAGAGATGAATACTAACAAATAGTGATATGTGAAATATCAGTGAGCACTAATTGGAGTCGGCAGGGACTCAACTATTATAAGTTTTTTAAGAAAATTTTTTTTTGTTGATAATAATTGTTATTTGCGACAGTTAATTTTTACGTTGCGTAATAACTGTTATAGGAAACAAATTTTTTTTCGTGCACGATAATTATTATTTTGGGATTTTTATTTTTATTTATGACTTTTTTATTTTGAGACATTTGTTTTACATTGCTTTATAACTTTTATTTATGATTTTTTGTTATTTACGTTGCCGATAACTATTATTTGAAAGAAAATCGTTTTTACGTAACTTTTAACTTTTATGAAAGAAATTTTTTTGTTTATGTTGCACTACCACCACATTTCGAGTATGAATTGATTTTGAATTGTTTAGTTGTTGGTGGAAATTGGTTTTCTGCAGTTAATTTGCGTTTGTCTATTTGAAACAATTAAAAATCAATTCATACCCAAAATGTGGTAATTCAACATAAAAAAATGTTTTTTCAAAATAATAATTATCGGCAACGTAAATTAAAAAAAATCATAAATAAAAGTTATGAAGCAACGTAAAAAAAATGTCTCAAAATAACAATTATCGGCAACGTAAATAAAAAAGTCATAAATAAAAGTTATGAAGCAACGTAAAAAAAAAATCTTATAACAGTTGTTATGCAACTCAAAAATATTTATTACATGATAATAGTTACAGGTCACGTAAAAAATTTCTTATTGGGAATAATTATTATAAAGCTATATTTTTAGAAATTTCTTAAATTAGGGCAATTGTTTTATTTCCAAAAAATATGGATAATAATTATTTTAGGTCTCTGGGTATCACCAATAATTTTTATCATAGGACAACTAAAATAATAATCGGAAAAAACTGTTATTTGTGGACTAATATGGAAAAAATAAAAAACTATTGTTGTTAAAGGATTTTTAAAATATAAATAAAAAAATAAGTCTTATTCTTTAATTTTTCCATAAAAATTACAAAATAAAAGTTTATTGCCAAGTTTGATTCTCGGTGCGAAAAGAAATGTATCGGCATATTTCATTTAGTTGTATGACCTTTTCTTCATAGTAATTTTTTCAAATATAGTTTTCATAAATAACTGTTATTTCCGGTCCCTGCCTTCAGGAATGAATAAAATATATTTTGTCGCGAAATAGGTGTTTAGAGCACTTTTCAAATTGAATTATTTTCTGAGATCGGAAGATATCGTTGAATGTGTTTACATTATTCGACATACAAAGAAGAATTCTTCTTAAAATACAAAAAAATCCAGGAACATATTTTCACATACTTTTCAGAAATTTTCCTCTAAGTTTTTTTCGATTTTCAGGTTTTTCATTTTGAAAAATATTTTGAATTACAAGTAAAGTAGAACCCTCAGCTTTATAAATTTTGAAAAAACATTAAAAGCGAAAATGCCCACATCAATTCTTAATCTATATCAAAATTGTTTAGAAAGTTCTTGCTAACCATGTATTTTTACGAATTTTTTTACTCAATAGACTAGAAAACATGTGTTTAAATTTTTTCTGAAAAAAGTTTCGAATTTGAGCAGCTTTTGCACACACACACTAATTGATTTTTGGACAGTTTTTTTTGGGTTTTCTTAGTTGGAGTTTTACCTTTCAAATGACATCAAAATCGTTAAATTCTGAGAATGGAAATTTTTTGAATTTTGTCTACGGAACGAATCACTGTGCTCTGAGGGGAAGAAAAACCAATAAAATTATCGTTCCGTATTTTGATTTTATAATTTTTACAGCTCCTATTATTTATGAATGTTTTAATCTATATTTGGTATTATTTTTACTGTGGGAAATTATAAATTTATAGAATACGATAATCTAATTCGAAACATAAAAAAGTAGACTTCCAGTTATAAGATTTGTGAATAGATGGGAAACATAGTTTTCGGTGTTTTTTAAACTTGTTGTTTTTTAAAGTGACTTGTTGCTTTTTCACTGCGCGATTTAACCCTAAACCTTTAACTTAACCTAACCTTTAAATCCATGATTATCTTGTTTAACCCATTGCTGCCGGGTACCAGTTCCGCCCATACGATTTTGATAAAATTTCATAAACGACCTAGAAGTGACCCAAAATGATCAGAAACAAATCAGCAATTTCAGCTTTATATCTCTGCACGTTGGTGAGATATTCATTAGGTATTTTGTACCCATTACGCAGCAATGGTAGTTTTTTCCATACTTTGTGAAGTGATCAGCTAAACACGTGAACAAAAGTTGGCGAAATGGCGAAGATGGCGAAATTTTAGGGTGACCTTCACTAGGTTCTAGGCAGTTCCATCTTTACCCTAACTATCCCTATCTCAAACATTGACTTTTTTGTGATTTTTTTCAAAAATCAATTTTCATGGGTAAAATTTTACCCATTAGGCAGCAATGGGTTAACACAGTTTTTCCTTATAAACGCAAGTTGCCATCAGAAAACCATTAAAAAAAGTCTTTAATACTAGCAAAAAGATTTAAGATTTCGTTGTCATTTCACAACTTATATTGGCTTAAAATTATATATGGGTCTGCCTTGATGCGTTAAATCTATTCATTTGAGTGTTAAACTGTCTATCATCATCCCTCTACTTTTCCTTTCTCAACAAACAATTACAACACATATCAAATTAGTTTAGTCAAATCATTTAATTTTATTTACATTAGTAACTCAACTGTTGCAACATCGATAGTTTATCTGGTGTAGGGCTCAATCCACTTCCATTCCTCCCAGACAACGCAACCTTGCTGTCGCTCCATGAAGGCGTAATTATCGGGGCACTGTATGTAGTCGGCCTTGGCCTGGCCCTCAGGGCAGACCCAGTAGTGTGTGGGATCGGAGATGTCGCGGAATTTGCGTGCGTGATCTGTGACAATGGCGCAGTTGGGTTCGGCATAGATATCCTGGCCCTCGTAGCGTGGACTGAGCTTAGCAGCGCTGACAGCGGCCACCAGGAGGAACAGAGCCAGCGATACTGAAAATCGAAAAGCGAACGGCAGCGCGTTAGGCTACTGGAGTTGCAGTTGGCGTATACCAAAGTTTGCATACCTTTGTGCATTTTTGACTGCTACTTGTGGGTGGACGACAAACACTCGAGTACTGTTGCACTTCTTAGGGCTCCTTGGTATATTTATAGCAGCCAATGGGCGCTGCTTATCAATTTTGGCAATTATGCGTTTGGTTGTCGAAACAAGCGAAAGCACTTAAATTGTGAACTGCACAAATCAGCAGCAACAGATTTTTAATTTAATTGTCAGCAGATATTAATCAACACTAATTGCTCATTACCATTCACTCGTTGGCGATAACAACGACAGCATGTGAGATGATTTTTCACAGAATTCAATTTCCCAGCGACATTTCTCACGACCAAATTTCGACGGCGCTTTGCGCAATCCGCATGTAACCGATCTTCGCCACAAATCGATGATTTAATCGTTTTCACTATCGCACTAATGGCGATCTATTTTTAGACGCGTCCAATTGCGGGTCAAAAACTGCCGCTGTCATCGTTGCGCCAACGCATCGCCGCTTGGAGCACACTTACCCACAGTCACCTTCACTTTCGACGCCTCATCGGCTCAACACCTGAACGCCGGCCATTCGGCGGCATCTTCAGCCTCTTCAGCGCGGCACCAGCTCTCAACACCCATAATTATTGCCGTCGGCAACACACACTTCGCAGCATTGTCCGCCGCTGGCCGCGTCTAGGGCCACTCGTGCATGGCATGCGGAATATTGGTCAAGTGGCCGCAGCAGCGATCGCACAAGCAGCCAAATTAATAACTAATAATTTCGCCAACAATTTCTCTCTCGCCGCGCCGATGTTATCGACCAGGGCCAGCAAGGCATCTCCATTTAACGATCCCATTACGTATTCGCACAACCGCGCAACGTTGCGGGGACACGAACATTGTATTTGAATGAACTGTAAATATGACAAAACATAAATTTATTACTTAACATTGCGTGAAGTACAGCGGCACTTGCCGATGAACCCGCCGCCAGTTGTTGCGGCTAAACTGCAATATTTGGACGACAATGTCTGCAACTCGCCACTCGCAACACAGTGCACATTGCTTGGTGGTGCGCGGGGCATGGTCACCAAAATAAACCATAGACTTGTCCAGTAATTTAGTGATTAGTCTTCTTGGCAATTTGGCGACTCAAAATTGATTAATGCAAAATTGATTAATGAGGTAAAGACAGGCATTGACCGTCGATTCCGTACGCAATAATTAATAGTTTTCCGTCGGTTAACGTATAATGACTTCGGCGGTATCATATAAAGTAACAACAATAATGTGACTTGGATTTGTCATCGCATGAATTTTGGACTTGATTTGATTTATTAGTCAAAGTGGCATGGCCCTGCGGGAAGTTTGAAATCAATCAGGCCAATAAATCAAGTTCTTCTTAACCCTTTGTTGATCCCGTCAGATTTTTGAAAAAGTACTTATCTGATTACTTCTCATTTGAAGTGTGTTCACCACATTTAAAGTCAATTGACGCATTAAGTCACCTTTTTCGTCATACAAACTCTTAACCCATCTTTGACCCCGTCAAATTTTGATTTTCGAAAAAATAAAAAACACGTCGAATACTTTCACCAAGTTTGAAGTCAAAAGACGTAAAAAATCATGTTTCTTCATACACAATTTTTGCCCTTGGTTCACGTCGTTAGATTTCGATTTAACACTAGAATGCCCGAAAATCTGACATACCTAAAATGCCCATATGAAGTCATTTTGACTACATTATTGTTTACTGACTTTTGTTTATTTTATTGTTTTTTAAGTAGCAAATATGAATAAATGTACACGAGATTAAACTAAAATAAGCATTTAGTTTTTATTATTTTTTTATGGTTTACAAAGTAAATTCAATTAAATAAAATAGCGCACTTTACACATAAATGCGATAAAATGGAATGAAATTTGAAATTTGGAATTTGTGAATGAATTTTATGAGTGAATTTTAATTTGAAAAACTTGGGAATTGTCAAAGTCTACTATGATATTACTTTTTTAAATGTTTGCAATTATTTGAAATTTTCATATTTCGCAATTGAAGATGCATATTTATCTATTTATCAGTAAGATTTGCTGAAAATTGTATATAGGTAGTCAAAATGACTACCTTTGGGCATTTAAGGTAAATTTTGCAAAATTGGGGTAAACATTTTTTTTACAATATTTTTAATTTATTTATTCCATTTAGCTTTAAAAATTAATAAAAGTCACGTAAGATATTTTTTTTTTAAATCGATGCAACAAAAGTTATTTACAATAAAAGACCTCAAGGTAGTCAAAATGACTACCTTGGGCATTCTAGTGTTAAAAAAAACACGTATCGAATTATTTTGCATTTCAAGTGCTTTCACTAAGTTTGAAGTCGAAAGGCCCATAAAATCGTGTTTTCCTATATACACTTTTAACCCATTGTTGACCCTATTAGATTTTGATTTTCGAAAAAATGAAAAACACTTGTCAAAGTTACTTTAAATTTTGATTTTCGAAAAATAAAAAAATACATAGAATTGTTTACCAAGTTTGAAACCAATAGCCCACTATATCAAGTTTCTTCATAAAACACCTTAACCCATGTTTTGCCCCTTTAGACCCCGAATATCAAAAAATCGCCTCTTAGCGGAGGTTCATTTTGCAAAATGTACCTACAGTTCAAATTTAGTATTTGTAGCTTTAGCGGTTTGGTCTGGGCAATGTTGAATCAGTCTTTCAGTTAGTCAGTCAGGACAAGAAATTATATGTTTAGAGATGTACACAAGAACTTACTGACTAAAAGAGTTAACAATATGAAATAATAAAAAAAGATGAGAGAGAGATGAAATAGAGATGAGATGAAAGAGAAAATAACAATGAAAAACAACAAGCGAGCTAAGTACTTAATTGATCTTAGACTATTCAAATGATTTTCCTCTGGTAGAGCCACATTGAAGTCAATTAACGTATTTATTTCGGAGAACGAAAGCCAGTTTTGAAATCAAAGCAGAATGACACACTCTATCGAACGCTTTGACAAAAACAGTGTAGATCGCATCGACTTCGTTCCCAGTCTGGAAAGCGAGAGACAGTCTTCAGTAAAAACCGCTAGATTAGAAACAGTTGATCTACCTTAAATGAAGCCATGCTGATTCTGGAAAATAAGATTTTGGAGGCAAAATGCTCATCTGAGTTTTGAGACCGAGGAAAGATAGTGCGATAGTACCATTAGTCAAAGAAAACTTTTGAGGCGCTTCAATGGGTTGCTTCTTCCAACTACTACTTGTTTTGGTCCTACTCCTGACTTTGTTTCATACGAAAAAGCCAAAAATTGGA
Organism: Melieria picta; assembly: GCA_964056695.1. NCBI lineage: Eukaryota > Metazoa > Arthropoda > Insecta > Diptera > Ulidiidae > Melieria > Melieria picta. Next base: position 128,116,314 of record OZ057398.1, read on the forward strand.
GTGATTCATGGATCGCCTCGAAAGACGAGGAATTTTTTCAACACGGAATCCGTATGCTGCCTGAATTATAGGGACAAGTCGTCGTAGGACAGCCATTTCAACCCAACCCAACCTCTTCACTTAGTTCGTCTTGTGTGAATTGTTTAACCCTTTCGCTACAGGTTTTTACTGGGGAAAGTTAAAATTTTAAATTTTAACTTTCCTTAGGCTTCTATGTGGTTACATTAGCAACATTCCATAAGAAATTTTATATTTTTTATATTCGAACCCTGTATTTTAGAGTGTTTTTCTATGAGAGCAACCACAACGTTGTGGCTGTAATAATTACTTAAACATAAAACTTTTTACGCATAACGAAAATTTGAATATTTCTTCATTTACTTCAGCCAAAATTAAAAAAAAAGTGTCTAAATTGAAAGAAAACGTCAAATTAAAAAGTTCTCTAATTTTTTCTGCTTCTTCTTCCTTTACTATGTCAAGATATACCATTAAACAAACGTGTATACTTCTCTTCTTTAAACTTAAATATTCAGTTTATTAATTTCGTATTTTTCCGAAAACTTCAAACTATTCTAAGGACCAACAAAAAATGTATTCTTGCAACCATAGAGGATGCAGAGGTCCACAAAGTAGCATGTTGCCATATGGCAACAAAATGGCTAAAGGGTTAAGAGAGCTTAGTTGTAATTAAAGTCCTTACAAGGATCTATAACCTATGTATGATCATACTATGTCGCTTTTCACCTCATTTCACAATTTCACTCACATGGCTACAAGGCTAAAGTTACAAATGAAAATTGCATGCCCGGGGTCGAACCTACATAAACATTAGCAAAAGTCCCACTTTCCATTTGATAATTAACTATATGCTCACCTTTGCTCGAAAAAGAAGAGTTAGATAAACGAAAAAGGTAGGTCAAATCGCTTCCATTTTAAGGCCTAAATATGTCTTGGGCCAACCTGCGCCTCAGCAATCTACCTCAACCTACCCTAACAACATGTACCTTGGGCTGATTTAGTGTATTCATAAAACAAAATTCTAATTCTAAGCAGTGGGAAAACAACATGCAGCTGTAAAAGCATTGACCTTGAAAGTATCTATTTTTGACTCAAAGTGGCCTAAAAAGACAAAACGCACCGCAAAGATTCTTTATCAGCATTTAAAATCATTTCGATTGCATACACGTGAATCAACTTTGCGGCATTTGATAACAATCGAGGCATTGTAGGAACATTGTTGCTTGACATAAATCACTTTCCGATGGTCCCAGACACCCTACGCATTCTACAGTTGTCCAACCAAGTACTTCAACTAAACATCTCATACGGTTTTGATACTCGATTAAATGTTGTTTAGGGTGTTTCAAGTACCAACTTTGCCGTTCTGTGTTTCGCATATTGCGATTTTTATTTTTATTTAATTAGCAATGAAATTGCAATAATTTTATATAAAAGCTCGCTCCCCAGCGGCCAAGGCACATCAATTGAATTGAAGAAAATTCGTTGCAATTTAGACAGTAAAATGAAATTCGGTACGCGCCATTAGACGTTAAATTGATCAATATTTCTCTAAAGACTAAATTTCTCTTTACAGTTCTTTGCTTTGTTGTTCTTGCTGCTGTGGCAGTGGCCACCGTGTCTGCCATTGCTGGCCGTTCGGCTTGCCGTGATGTCGTCGAAATCGGCCAGACCTATCCGCATCATTTCGATCCGGCGAAGTATTGGTACTGCGAAACACTGGGCGAGTCCGCTGTGGAGAAGGACTGCCCCAAGGATATGGCCTACATGCACCTGCTGAAGGAATGCATTCCATGGCCCAACTGGGTATGGAAGAAACCCGAAAATCCCCCAACATTGGCCGATGATTAATTCACAGTTGTGCAGTGTGTGTGTGTCAATAAAACGATGGACATATCGAATTTGTGTTGGTGTAATTAATTGAGTGGGTGGGGGTGTAAGGAAATTGTAGGGGAGACTTTTTTGAGATTTGCTTTGCTTTTCACAGATGAGAAATATTTGGCTGATTGCTTTTAATGTTTAATTGCTTTTATTGTTTAAGATATTGATTGATGCGCATAGCTTTACTTCAATTTCTACTTAACTTATTTCATAAATTGTTTTTTTAACTAATCTAAACACAAAGTCTATTGTAAACTATTTTATTAAACTGCATATGCAATGACTAAACATCAGACAGTGCCAAAAGCATCGTCACCAACTTGACAGTTGAATAGATGACGGCAGCAAAAATATTCCCACTAGATGACAAAATTCGGCCACCGCAATACTGCGAATACTTATGTATCTTGCACAAGCCGTTCACTTCGATTTTTTCAAAATGATTCATTACGCTGGCAAACACAAAAGAAAGCAACTAACTAATTGTCAAATTGGGTCACATCGGTACCGTGAATGTCGGCATGAGATGCACAATTGTCAACACGAGTTTTTATATAACCGCTTAAATTCGACCAATCATGGATAGCAAATCGATTTCATTGTTGGCATTTAATTGTGACAAAAATCATAAGCAATTACAAAACTATTTATCGACTTAAATTCGATATATTTAATTACAGACAGAAAGTGATAGGAAGAAGGCGAGTGCCATTTGTGTTTGGTAAGTTTTTGACGATGGCATACGAAACAGTTGTGCTATATTATATCAAATTAAAAGTAGGTGAATAATAATGACATAAAGTTTTTATGTGAAAAAATAATAATTATTACATATTAATCGATTTGATTGATTGATTGATTTGGTAACTACACAGCATTGTAATGCAATGCACACTGTGAAACAACGCGAAATTATTTTTACACTCACTCACTTCTGCCGAACTTTCCTTGAAAACTTTATAATATTCTCAAAATGAATTCGAATTCGTGGTTATGGCTTTACCTGCAAAGTCAATTTACCTGATCGAAAGAAATGTTCGTACAATGCAATTAAACTCGCTTTAATCAAATCTATTCACAAAATTTACTACCATTTTAAGAAAACACGATGTCAAATGTTGTAACAGTTACTGATAAATTAACACTAAAAAGACCATTGCGGTCTTTTTTATGGTTTTTAATTTTTAAATATCTGTATTTTCTTTAGTATTTCTATGAACTTTTGCTTTAATGACTTTTATTTTTTTTATCGGGTTCTATAATTAATTCTACAATTAGGGTTCTACAATTACAATTAGCCAAATCGGATGTGTACTTTTCGAGATATCAGCGGATATAATATGTAGTCTTTAGTCTTTCTTCCAACCGAAAGGATGCGACAGAATGGTAAGATCGAACTAAGTTTCATTGATATGCAACTTTTAGTTCCAAAGTTATGCGGGAAATTTAGGTCACGAAAAATGTGCCCTTGTCCAATGCTTATCAAATTTTACTAATAGAACGACACATCTGGAACGACTGTGGCGTTATTCCATATAAAAGATTTGAGTTGTATGAGCGATGCCACGCCTCCTTATCTAATGGCCACTTTATTCTTTCAGTCGAATTGTGTAGCTAAATGGTAAGTTTATACCAAGTTTCATTGATGTGCGACTTATAGTTCCAAAGTTATGTGGAGAATTTGAGTCGTAAAAGAAGTGCCACGCCCCTTGTCCAGCGTTTATCAAATTCAAATCTTTTTGTTTCTAAACCACTCCGGATTCAAGGCAAATAAAATCAAAACAATTTATTCAAATCAGTCGAGCCATTTCCGAGTTTTAGCGAGACTTACGCACGGCAATGATTTTTATAGATAAAGAAGATAGAGATACATATTTTAGAACAATGAGAGGGCGGGAGGATAGCGAATTATTGTGAGCCATCTATCAAATGTTTGAAAATATCTCGCATCAAAACACTAACTAAACTAAACTAGATTAGTAATTAAAGCTGCGGAGAAAGTCATAAAAATCTCAAACTTCAGAAAAAATGTGTAGACTGGTGGCTTCTAGATGTTGTTCTTATTCTCTTTTATTGAGGGGACACAAACGGCTGGAAACCATTTGTATTGGAGTTAAACAATAATAATTAAAGCACAGTTCAAAGGGATCGTCGATTCGAATCCTCACTGTAGCAAAATTTACTTTTGGCGGCGACTCTTACAGCAAACAAAACTTCTGAGAGGGAAGCCCAGGCACCAAGACTCGAAGAAAGAACACGAAATTTATATCACTAATATAATGCTTTGGGTCTCAGGTAATTGAAAAACTTAATTAAAGCTAAAAACTCCAAATGGAATGAAGAATGCCTCAGACTGAGGCAAGAACAGTTAGGACAGATAACTGTTCTTCGAACTGGCCACTGCAGGCTAAGGAAACACATGCTGCCAATTGGTTTAGAACCGGTAAGCGTATGTAAACTTTGTGAAACGGCAGAGGTAGGCTTACCACCTTTTAAAATGGCTATGGGGGATACTAAAAACAATCATACCTCTTTAGTTTTCAGGGTAAAGAGAGTACATGCATTTAAACTTTTGTAAGTACAAAAACAATTTGAAAAAATAATTACAGTGAAACCCGCTTAAGTGCCTCACCTAAAAATACAAGATGTTTCAGGCACTTAAGCGGGGAGCGACTTAACCGAAACCAGATAAGTAAAGATTTCATTAAAAAAATTTTTTCTTTTTTCATTAAAAAAATAAATTAAAAAATTTCTTAAATAAATAAATAAGAACATGAACATAAAGTACGAATATATGAATTTATAAAATCTTCTTAACTGTCGAAGTTACTAAGCAAGAAAACAAAAAAATTTTATGCATTCATTTTTTGGGTTACCAGTGCCGTTGAATTGGAAACATGAAAATCGTTTTTAAAATTTTTACAAGTGCACTTAAAAGGGGAAAAGTATAGGTAAAATTAAGATTTGAGCACAATAAATTGAGGTACTTATGCGGGTTAGGTACTTAACACAAAATCTGTAAGGCATAGGCCTGGGACCGCACGTTTTTGGGCAAACTTGTACGTTCTAAAATCATCATAACCTTCGTCATCAAATCATCATAACGATTGTCTGGTCACCAGCCTTGGAGGTAGTAGGATACAATGTATGAAAGTCCATCCGTAACAGACGGAACGCGAAACACGAGAGAACTCGTGAGCGGTCCGTAACAGATGGGACGCGAAACACGAGAAAACTCGTGAGCGGTCCTTAATGTGTTAAGCGGGGAGGTACTTATACGGGGAGTTTTCTTCAGATTTTATAAAAAAAAATGCAGAGCGCCCACAGATCTTCGGCACTTAAGCGGGGAAAGCATTTAAGCGGTGAGGCACTTAAGCTTCGCTGTAAATGTATGTCTTTTTCAAAGACTATTTGCTTTCAAATAAATATTTGTCATTGCTTTTTGCGGCCTTAATCAGACTGACATATACTGCATTTAATGATATCATAACGTCAACTCAGATTATTATGATGCATTTCGTGTTTGTTAACAAAGGAAATGGTAGTTTTGTGTTCGTGGAGGACATTTTAACCTCTTTGGAGGACGGAGGATATTTCAGTAACTTGGAGGACGCGTGGCAAGCCTAGGCAGAGGTGGCAGAGGTGACTTCTGAGCACATCATATTAAATTGTGATGCAGTATGTATGTCGCAGCATTAGGCAACCAGTATTGGTTTGTAGAAGAGGACATCATGCACCTGAACTCTCGTGAGATAGTAAATTGTATTAGATCGTTGGGCCCAGGGGATGTTCTCTAACTGTTAGTAATACGGGCACAATAGATCATTAATATTAATAACTAATATTCTATCCATCTACCTGCTGTGGCAATTATACTTGCTTATGTGATATGGAAAATCGGAAGTGTTTAAGGGGGCCGATACATGTAAATAGTGTATTTTTTGAGAATTTTTTTGGGGGATAAGGAATTTGGCAATTGATTTTTTTTGTTTTTTAATCTTTTATTAACTAATTAAAGGTTCTTTTTCCATTTTTTTTTTGACCCGAGAATCCAAGATGGCGGCGGCGCGTGGGATCAAAAAACCCCCTCCAATCTGATGCGCTGCGCGATTGCGCTGCTCGTATGGGGCTGAAATGAAAAATGAAAGGAAATCAATTAAAAAACAGTTGTGGCTTCGATGTGAACCTGGTTTAGTAAAGAAATTGTGATTTTTTTGGAAACGGCAGAAAATTGAATTTTTGGGGCAGCTGTTTTGATGAATTTGCAAGCACCAACATGAGATTTTTGCAGATTTGTAAAAACAAGTAGGTTCACATCGAAGGGATGAGTCTTCCGAAGGTGTGGTTAAAATTTCATCGCGATCGGTTGAGCGGTTCTCATGCAATCGCGCAGCGCATCAGATTGGAGGGGGTTTTTTGATCCCACGCGCCGCCGCCATCTTGGATTCTCGGGTCAAAAAAAAAATGGAAAAAGAACCTTTAATTAGTTAATAAAAGATTAAAAAACAAAAAAAATCAATTGCCAAATTCCTTATCCCCCAAAAAAATTCTCAAAAAATACACTATTTACATGTATCGGCCCCCTTAAGTGTTTCTTATTTAAGTTTTCTACTCGAACATAATAATTCGGCCCTGCACTGTACGCATGCGAATTGTCGGTGCATTCTTTATTGCTGGGTTTTACTGTAATCATTCAAGTTCGCAACTCTTTACAGCATTTGCCCATAAACATAATGAAGGAAAGCACCGCCACCAACAATAATAATAATAACAAAAACAACAACAACAACAACAGCAGTACATCATTTGACAGCTCTCAGGTGAAAAAGCATAATTAATTGTGCCAAATAAAATGTTACAAAACGATGTCGTCTGTTAACCCTTTCGCTATTTTATTGCCATATGGCAACATGCTACTTAGTGGACGTCTGCATCCTCTATGGTTTCAAGAATACATTTTTTGTTGGTCCTTAGAATAGTTTGAAGTTTTAGGAAAAATATGAAATTAATAAACTGAATATTTAAGTTTAAAGAAGAGAAGTATACACGGTTTTTTAATGGTATATCTTGACATAGTAAAGGAAGAAGAAGCAGAAAAATAAGATAACTTTTTAATTTGACATTTTCTTTCAATTTTTTTTTTTAATTTTGACTGAAGTAAATGAAGAAATATTCAAACTTTCGTTATGCGTAAAAAGTTTTATGTTTAAGTAATTATTACAGTCACAACGATGTGGTTGCTGTCATAGAAAAACACTACAATACAGGGTCCGAGTATAAAAATTAAAAAATTTCTTATGGAATGGAACCACATAGAAGCCTAAAACGTAAAACGTAAAATTTAAAATTTTAACTTTTCCCAGTAAAAATCTGTAGCAAAAGGATTAATAAAACAATCACACGCGTTTTTGCAAAGAGTAACAACAATAAAATATTTAGCTCAATAAAACAATAAAATGTAACTGTGCACATCCGCAGCGACAACCAGATGGGCATGAGCGCTGTTACCACCCCGCTCCCCATCTCCCAGAGCAATCAAAAATTAAGTTTTGAACTTGAAGCGGCGCCAGCTCCAAACGAAATTAAGCAGCCGCACAGCGAGCGGGAAAACAAAGCGGCATCAACACCGCTCAACCAGCTGGCCGTGGCTAATGCTGCGCGAGCTCAAAGCTTAGCGGAGTAGCAAAGCGCTCCCCCAGCTAGAATTGCGGCTGGCTGTGAAAAGTGAAGGCGGCCGGGGGCTGCTCCAAGCCAAAATGAGAGCGAACCGATGAGCGCTGGCGGCCACGACTGTTGTACGCATGCGTGCCCTGCCGTCAGCGTTTTGATGCGCTGCGCTGACTCTAAGCGGAGCGCGGAGCTTGGCGAAGAGTGCAACATCATCCACGCCAGCTTTGCTAGCGCGTTACATAAAATTGTAGTAGATTTTGCGTGCGCACGCCAACTCAAAGCAAACTCAAATTGAAACCGAAACTGAAAAGCGTCGAAGAGTTTTGTGAAAAACGCATGGGAGAAGAAGAAGCAACCGACGCCGCCAAAACAGTAGCAACGGCAAATCATCAGATCGTATTGTTTGAAATCGTAGTTGCTGGGAGTTGTAAGGCACGGCGCCGACATCGATTTTGGTATAAAAGTGCAAGATGCGCTCGTTGGATATCGCAGTTCACATTCAACTATCGGAATAGACTTCAGCCTTGCAGTTGCACTCACACGAGGCGTCAAGTTTTTGGATAAACATTTTCGAACGCATTGCTGGTTAGTGAGTTCATACGAAATACTGGATTTCCATAAGGATAACCGAAGGATAAAGTGGCGAGTGTTTAGTGTGTGATTTAATTATCGAAATAAAATAGAGGCGAAAAAAATGTGCTCGGAAGTGCTTTGAAGAGTTTTGTGTCATGGCAAAGTGTGTTTACAAACGAAATTTAAAAGACATTTTAATTGTATTGAATATCGGACTGCAGGACTTTTGGGGCAGTTATACAAATAAACCGAGACAGTACAATTTCAAATTTGCATGGCAATGAAAATAGTGGAAGCAAGAAGAAAATTAACCGAGACTGAAAAATACACTTCCACTTTGTCAAAATTATTGGTTAATATTTGTACTTAAAGAGTTTCACTACACAAAAATGTCAGTGCCAGGATGCGCGCTACGATTGTAAACCATAGATCAAGTCATAGTAGATCATCTCTAGATCACGCAAAATATGTATTGATGAGATCGAATTTTAATGAAATCTAATTTCAATTTAATTCGTACAGAATTAAAAATGCTTACAATACCAATGAAATAATTTCAAATGATCTTTTTCAAATGATGATAATTGAATATCTACAATACTGAAACGACTTTGATGTCCTTTGATTTGAAAAACGTCAGTTTCATTAAAACGTCAGTTTCATTAAAAAATCGCTAAATATTCCATGGTTTCTGATTTGTTCAATGCTACTCCAAAATATTGGCAAATATTAGAAAAATTAAGGTTTATTAATCTGTGAAAGATAGTTTTTGCATTCTTTAAGATTAAGCAATGCTTATAACTTTTGAAAATCAGTCAATTCTCACTCTAAGAGAAACAATCAAAATTAAAAAAATTGCATTACTTTTCATAAAAAAATTTAACCATGTTTCCAGTAAATTTTTTATTTTTCCATGTCCTACTGTGAGGCCTTAATTTTCTTGTAATTCAAAACATTACATGATTTATTTTATAGCTGCACTTAATGCCTCTTGGGACTTTCCTTAACAACGTAATTACACTGCAACATTGTATCTACGTAAACATTCGTTTAACTTATCTGCCTACGCGTCAACTTTTCCTCTCTCGAATCTGCTACTTTCTTCATTATGTGGTAGCGTAGTCATTAAAGAAACATAAATTTTCAAGTCGCATAAACATGAAACCTTAAACTGTTGCATGTATAAGACAAAAAAATTAAAGAAAAAGTGCTGGCAGTATTGCAAATGCATAAAGTTGCATAATGCCGGTGCGTAAAGAAAACTTTTTGCGCGCCTAGACAAACGTTGGCGGTGCTTGTGGTCCACAGCGAATAACATTGAAAATTGAAATTAATGAAATTCCTGCTTCGGCAGCAATACGACAACAACAACAATAAAGACCATGCAAATATGCTTTATAGCAAAATATGTATAATTCACATAGTATAAGGAAGAAATGCTTTATTTTTTGTTGTTGCAGTGCAACAATTTTTATTTTTCGCTGCCGTCGTTTGCATACTGTATGCGTTTCACAGCAGAGGAAAAAACAATAACAACGACCGCTACTGCAAAATTGCATTCAACGACCTTTGTGCGCGGCGCTCGACTTGACTTGAGATGTGGGTATCTGTGCCACAAAGCAGATCGCAATGCAGTTGAGCTCTTTTGTTGTTGCAGTTATGGTTGTTGTTGTTGCTGCTTAGCGCGCCATTTTGCTGTTTGTTTTTGTTTTGGCAATAAATTGATGCGATGCCGCTCATAGCTAATGGATTTCTGTCAGGCTTCTGGGTTGTGCTGGCGGCACAAATGCGGAAGATGTCACATCAGCCCGTACGGACATACTTAAAATGCCATTGTCGCACTTAAGACGGCAATAATTTTCAATTTTGAGCGAATGTATGCGCCGACACGAAGCACGAAGCACAATGATCCGTTGCAGTTTTCCCGCATATGAAATTTTTGGGATTTTCTGAGCGAATGCGAGAGCATGAAAGTTTTTCACTTGCCTTCACTTAATGATTTTGCGTTATTCATTTTAATGCAAAGTTGTAGTGTTTTCTTGTGAATTTTGAGACATGATTTGTTGTCTATAAGTCAGTTGACACAATGTGTAAAAAAAAGGCAAGTAGGAAGGCGGCATTTGTGGAAAAAAAGTGTATTAGGAAGGTATAAACTCTTCAGAAAACATAAACTTAAACTGCTACAAAAATAATATTAAATTCATTAAATAGGTTCAGCTCTTTTACGAATAATTCAAGGCAGTTTTGATTAAAAATTTAATTTCCTGTTTAATTCTGAAATAATTTGTTTAAAAAAATGCATTAAGGTTCGACGAAGAATAAACTAATCAGAAGTTGAGGTAGTTTTGTTGTAATATAGCTACAATAAAAATGATCATTCCAATTATTTTCGAACAAGAGAAGAGTATGTGTGATTTTCTAATTTGAAGGGAAGCATCGTTTTACTTCCGTTGAGAAATTTAATTTTTACACAGTTGTTGTCTGCTGTGTATATGGTTAGAGCTGGTTGACGTTGTTCTCTCATAAGCTTTAAATTTCTTGTAAGCTGAGAACTATTATATGTCTCTTCATTATAACAAAAGTGGTTTCGTTGATGATCTAAATATTTTAGGTTACTAAATTTCAAAATCACTTCTTGTGCCTCACCTCACTGTAAGTCGTTCTCTAACAGTCATCCTGTACCAATTATGCTTCAAATGTTCAAATTTAGCTCGTACTAAATTGAATAAGATCTGCAGTTTCTTTTAATGTTTTCAAACAAACTCAATTTTGGCAGATACATTTTGCCCGTTGCTGAAACAGTCTCGAATCTAGGAAATGGACTTTATTATTTTTATTGACGGGATCTTCGAATGAGCATATATTCTAAGAAATCATAATGAAGCCCGATTACAACTAATGTCCAAGTAGATACGTTATCAGCAGGGAAAGGATTTTGTGGAAATTGCCTTTTTTGTTTGCTGCTGGATAGAGCATTTCTGATTGAAAATGAGCACGAATTAGGTCCTCCTGATTAGAAATATATCACTTTTATTTTGCCTTTTTTTGCCTTAAAAAGGCAGTTTGCCTTTTTCACCCATAAATGCCTTTATTTAATTGCCTATTTTACCTATAAATGCCACAACATGCCTTTTTCAAGATTTGTCGAGCGCCTTTTTATTTTTCTTTTGTTTTTAATATTTTCCCCCCTTTTTTCGCAAAAATACCTTGAAACTAAAAAAAATTAAGTGGCAACATTGCAATTTCGTTAACTTATCGATGTTTTTACATTGATTTGATCATTCCTAAGCCGTTATTTTTTGTTGTGAAGTAGAAAATTTAAAAAAAAAATATGCCAAAATCAAAAAGTTCGGTTAGCGCAAACCTAAACCCTTGAAAACCTTGATGTTCCTTTTCTTTTAGAAAAAACGAGGTATAAATATTGTATGTTGCATACGTCAGATGAAATAAAATTATTTTTTTTAGATTTTCTAGTATTTTTTTTCTTATTTTTAAATGCCTGTTTTTGCCTTTTTAACAGTTTTTAATGCCCTATTTTGCCTTTTTAGGCAGTTTTTAGTGCCTTTTTTCTGCCTTTTTGGCAGTTTTTAGTGCCTTTCCGTGCCTTTTTTGCTATTTTATTTTGCCTTTTTTATAGGATTTTAGGTCCTCAAAATCCTTTCCCTGGTTATCAGTAAGCACTAATAGATAGCTCGAAGCTTCAGATCGTTATTGAAATTTTTTGTAGAAATGTCAGGAGAATTGACTTTCAACTAAATTCAAATGTGCATCTATGCAAATTATTTAAATCACTGTGCGCGCGTTTTCAACGGGAAATTATGCAATCCGCCTGCTAGAACAGTGACGCAGTGCAGCAGTTGCAATTTGCGAAATTCAAACGCCGCGGCGCGCACAATTCATGCACGCAGTCGCACTGGAGCTGCGTCCGCTTGCTGCGGCCATGCTCCGTACTCGTGCGCGTATATTTGCGTAATGTGGTTGCCGTATTTGTTGTGTGTTCATTTGCCGTTTTGATTTCGATGAACTTGCCTCCGCCTCGGCGTTTTCCTCAATGGTGCACTCGCATTCGTTGTTTCGATTAACGTTTGTGCTGCGCGCGCGTGTAGCAAGCGGCGGACAGTTGTTGAGACATCGGTTTCCCCACAGACACATCTGAGATAATCTTGAAGCGTTTGCTTGAACTTCGTTGGGACGTCGCAGTGGACACACGCACATAAATTTTACAATGTGTGCCTCAATGGCAGCGGCAAATGCCAATAACATTGCAGCTAGGAAACAACTCATCAAGCAGCAATTAGCAAAAAATCAGATTACGCCGCCGATTACGAGTGCAGCGCCGCGCCGAAGGTTGCCGCTGCCGGCCTGTGTGGTGTGCGCCTGCGCATTCCACTGCTGCGCTCACAGTGGCGCTTTGTCGTTTGGTTTTTGCACTTATAGTTGTTTTTGTTGTAGTGCTTTTGTGATGTCGCAGCGCTGTCATAAATCTTAGCCGACGACACAGTGTGACCTGGCATTGCAATAAATAGATGCGGAGCGCACGGAGGCATCATTAGGAAAGCAAAAATACGAATGAAAAATCGTTTAAGTGCAGTGAAAATTGTTGGTGCTTTTACAAAAGTGCACAAAAGTGGTGAGGAAATCGTGCTTCAGATTGGCGCATTAGCGTTTCAGCTGCGCACGCGCCTTACCGTGAAGTCAACGTTCGTTGCTTCGTTGTCTGCTCTTGCCGCACCACAGCGTCTTGTTGCACCACACCAACAACAAATTGGCCAACATATGGCTGGCGCATTCTGCTGCTGCGCCGCCACCTCGGTTGTGCAACATTCGTGAATTCTTTTCGCACGCAAAATCGCCGCTTTCGCCTAAACAGCGTTTATTCATTTCCCCTTTGTTTGATTGCAGAACATCGACTTGAATTTGCGACACCTGCATCTGCTAAAACGTTGCCAACATGAAACTGCTGCGCACTACGGCCACGGCAACAACGGTAAGTGGCAGCGACACCCGCATTACTACAACCGCTGTTGCCTAACATTGTGCGCGTCTTTTAGCGCTTTTCGTGCCCTTCTCGTGGAGGAATCCGCAAAAAAGTCGCCGCACACTGTATTTATTGCTTATAATTATTTCGCTGTCTCTTTCTGCCTTCTCCGTTTGTAGCTCTTATGTGTCGCTCTTTGCTGCCTCACCGTCGAAGCTCGCAAACGTGAAGCACCGATAAGCAACAGCTACGCACCGCCGTCGCCTGGCCAGCCTTCGTCCAAGTATGCGCCACCTGCCAACTCGTACTTACCACCCGCATCTGGGCCGGCCACATTGTACAACGCCCAACCATCGGCTCCATCTGGATACGCGCCCACCGCTCCCTCCGGCGGCCCATACCCCAGTGCTCCAGCTGCACCCAGTTCGAGTTACGGCGCGCCTTCTCGCCCTGTACCGCCTCCATCACGTCCATCCAGCGCTTACGGTCCACCACCTAGTCGTCCGTCTGCAAGTTACGGCGCACCTCCTCCGTCAAACAGTTATGGGCCACCACCAAGTCGACCCAGTTCCAGCTATGGACCACCCCCCAAGAAGAATGGTGCTCGCCGCCCTGCCAAGGTGCCAGCCTCTACATATGGTGCACCATCTTCCAGTTACGGTGCACCGCCTTCACCGCCATCATCAAGCTACGGCGCTCCACCATCACCTCCCTCCTCAAGTTATGGCGCTCCTCCATCACCTCCTTCCTCCAGTTATGGTGCACCGAAACCAGCACCACCATCATCAAGCTACGGCGCTCCTCCATCACCTCCTTCCTCTAGTTATGGCGCTCCTCCATCACCTCCTTCCTCCAGTTATGGTGCACCGAAACCAGCACCACCATCATCAAGTTACGGCGCTCCACCATCACCTCCCTCCTCAAGTTATGGAGCTCCTCCATCACTTCCTTCCTCCAGTTATGGTGCACCGAAACCAGCACCACCATCATCTAGTTACGGCGCTCCACCATCACCTCCCTCCTCAAGTTATGGCGCCCCTCCATCACCTCCTTCCTCCAGTTATGGTGCACCGAAACCAGCACCACCATCATCTAGTTACGGCGCTCCTTCACCTCCTTCATCTAGCTACGGTGCGCCTAAGCCCGCGCGACCCTCTTCTAGCTACGGTGCGCCTCCATCACCTCCTTCTTCTAGTTATGGTGCACCGAAACCAGCGCCACCATCATCCAGCTATGGCGCTCCTCCATCACCTCCCTCCTCAAGTTATGGCGCTCCTCCATCGCCACCTTCCTCCAGTTACGGTGCACCGAAACCAGCACCTCCATCGTTTAGTTACGGTGCTCCTTCTCCACCTTCATCAAGCTATGGTGCGCCAAAGCCCGCGCGACCCTCTTCCAGCTACGGTGCGCCTCCATCACCTCCTTCCTCTAGTTATGGTGCACCAAAACCATCACCACCCTCATCAAGCTACGGCGCTCCGTCGGCCCCTTCATCTAGCTACGGTGCACCAAAGCCCGCTCCACCATCATCCAGCTATGGCGCCCCTTCTGCACCCAGCGCACCTGCCAACTCATACTTGCCGCCCGCCACATCGAATTCACGACCATTCAAGCCATCTAAGCCATCAAGCTCGTATGGTGCTCCTAGTGTAAGCAGTTTCGTGCCATCTCCTGCCGCACCCTCAACCAGTTACGGAGCTCCACCGTCGAAACCCTCACCGCCATCCACCTCATATGGCGTACCATCTGCGCCTGCCCCACCATCGAGCAGCTATGGTGCTCCGTCTTCCTTTGTGCCATCTCCATCATACGGCGCTCCCTCACCGCCATCAAGCAGCTATGGGGCGCCAGCACCCGCACCGCCATCTTCAAGTTATGGCGCACCAGCAAAACCACCGTCGTCCAGCTACGGTGCCCCTTCAGCGCCCTCGTCTTCCTATGGTGCTCCTGCACAACAGCCTTCACAAAGCTATGGCGCTCCATCTGCACCGTCTGGAGGTTATAGCGCACCAGCACCTTCACAAGGCTATTCTGCGCCGTCAGCACCCTCTTCCTCATACGGAGCACCCGCGCCCGCACCACCATCTTCTTCCTACGGCGCTCCAGCTCCATCTGCGCCATCATCATCATATGGTGCACCAGCACCAGCCCCACCGTCATCCAGCTATGGCGCACCAGCACCAGCTCCACCATCGTCCAGCTATGGCGCTCCAGCGCCAGCTCCACCATCGTCTAGTTATGGTGCTCCAGCTCCAGCCCCACCATCGTCCAGTTATGGAGCCCCAGCTCCAGCTCCACCTTCATCTAGTTATGGCGCCCCCGCACCAGCTCCACCATCGTCTAGTTATGGCGCACCAGCACCGGCTCCGCCATCGTCCAGCTATGGCGCTCCAGCGCCAGCTCCACCGTCGTCCAGTTATGGCGCCCCCGCACCAGCTCCACCATCGTCCAGTTATGGTGCACCCGCACCAGCCCCACCTTCGTCCAGTTATGGTGCACCATCTTTTGGATCAGGCGGTAATGGTAATGGCAATGGAGGCGGCTACTCATCCGGCCCCTCATCCAGCTATAATGCACCAAGCCAAGTACCCGAAACCATACAACAAAGTTACTCTGCCGATGGTGGATACAAATACAGAAAGTAATATGACTCCCAATTGAACTGAGAGTTACTGCGCGCACGATTACATCGAAAGCTACCAATTTCATTGGATGCTCATTTTGATTTAAACGGAAAGAAGAAGAAAGAGTGCTTTAAAGTCAATCAAGCCGAATCACAAGTCCATCCAACATTCACATAAAATAAGTAAATCCATATGTTCTGTAATTAACAGTATTAGAAATAATGCATCAGTGATTCCTCAATGCTCTTCGTGACCAATCGTAAACGAGCTCATACGCAGAACTCAGCGTTGCCATTCATTTAATGTTACTATAGCGATTGAAATCTTAATTCGAGATATTTTGAATGTTCTATATGAATAGTATGTATGCAATTCACATTTACACTCCTTTCGTTCGATGTTTTCCATTGTATTGATTTGTCATACTTATATCTATTAAAAACCAATGTAAATGCATTTTATGTTTTTAGTTAATTATTTTTAAGTTGACACTTTTATAATAAAATCTTTTAATGAAAATGAATACATTGCAATTATATTTATTTGGTTTCAAAGGCTAGAGTTATCATTCTTTTTTTCAAAGTTCAAAACGGTCCAATGGCGATCTCTTCTCGAGTTGCTCTAACAAGTTTAGCATTGAACAATTAATCGTTGAAGCTTCATTAACCAACTTTAAAACATGACCGAAACAACATAGAACCTCTTGAATTGAGCTACGTCTATGCTGCTGTAGAGCGCCTAAAGCTTATGAGCCATTCGAAGTTGATTGTTCCATCGACTGTTGAGAAAGTCCCACTATCACTATCACTATAGTCTCTGAAGTACTCTTTGAACACAGGACGAAGCTTCGTTAATGCATCTGTGTTGCAAAAACATTTGGATTAAATGAAAGTCTACGAGACTCAATTGCTTACGAAGGATACCTAGTTCTGTTCACCGTTGCTTATAATGGCGATATCAAAGTGAATGAAATCATTTTCGATTTACATCTTTGACTTCTCTCGACCCTTTGTACTTGTTGTAAATACTTTGTTGACCGTCAGACTCTCTTGCGAATTCTATTTTGAAAGCCGTAAAAACTAACTCATTCACTTTTTATAGTAAGTAATAGCTCTGCCATTCGCATATGAAAGGAGCTGAAGACTGATGGAAAGAAGTTCATTTCACATTTGTACTATACTATGTATACTATACACATGAGAACTATGAATAACTTAGTGAAAAATGCAACAATTTTGATTTCCTCCAGTTAAAATTGTATTTGATTCAATACAATTTATTAGATCAATGAGCGTAAACAATATCGAGAAGATGGTTACCAATTTTCTGCATTTTTCATAACATTTTGGAGCATTCCTGGGGTTGTATCACGAATATTGGCCTTTAAAGAGTTTAGTGTTTGAGGTTTATTAGTACACACCTTTCCCTTTAAGTAGCCCACAGGAAAAAATCCGGCGTTGTTGTGAGACGTCGAGAGTACAATGTTTCAGTAAACGTATCGTCAGCTGCGCCGTCGCGCCATCAGGCTGGAACCAATAATCCTCCAACTGATTTTCCTCGATGAATGACTGATCATGGTGATCATGGACCGATATCATTCACCATTGACAGTCATTCTCGAAAAAGAATGGTCTGATGATGTGTGTAGTACACATACCACACCAAACAATGGTTGTAAGTCATGTAAAGGTTGTTCAAGCACAATTCAAGGATTTTCAATGCCCCAGAACCGACAATTTTGTTTATTTATCACTCCACTGAGAGTGAAATGTGTTTCATCACTCATGATGATTCCGTTCCAGAAATCCGGTTCATTTTGCGTCAATTCAAGCATTTTCTGCCATATTCCAAGCGACGCAACCTATCCAGAGGCTACAAACGTTGAACCAATTGCTTTTTATAGGGAAACAAATGCAAATCTTTCTTTATAATTCTCCATAAAGTGGTTTTCGGGATGTTCAATTGTGACATACGATGGCGAAATGAGATCCCGGGGCTTTCACGGACATCTTAACGGACAGCCTCTATGTTTTCCAAACTCGGCGATGCACGAATTCGCATTGGTTGAGACACATTGAAATGTCGATTTTTTTAACGTGAGTGCCGCCACAGTGTGGCCTAACCCCACGGTGCTCAAAAGCACAGCGTATCAAAATTAAGCATTGATAAGCGCCCCGAGAGACTAGCTCCCGGTACCAATTGGGATAATGTAAATGGGACATTACCCCTCCTTGGTAGGGATCGAGGCCTATCTAAACCTCTGCCGTGCTATGGGTCCGTGTGAACGCAACTCCACGCCGAGACGAATGGTTGAGACACAGTTGAAACATTCAAGCAAGACGCGAATTTCCGCACGAGGGCTTTTATTGTGTTCACTGAAGGCAAGGGGCGATTGCGATATTTTCGCCGGTACGCACGATATTCGAAGAGTTATTTTCAAAATAAATATTATATTATATTATATTACTGTCAAAATTATTCATAGTTCTCGTGTGTCAAGTATAGATGGAACACCCTACATACATATATGCGTATTAACACTAGAATGCCCGAGAATCTGACATACCTAAAATGCCCATCTGTAGTCATTTTGACACTATTGTTTACTGACTTTTTTTTAATTTTATTGGTTTTTAAGTAGCAAATATGAATAAATGTACACTAGATTAAACTAAAAAAGCATTTAGTTTTTATTTTTTTATGGTTTACAAAGTAAATTCGTTTAAATAAAATAGCGTACTTTACACATATGTAAATGGGATAAAATGGAATGAAATTTGGAATTTGGAATTTTTGAATGAATTTTATGAGTGAATTTTGAATTGAAAAGCTTGGCAATTGTCACGGCCTACTATGATATTATTTTTTTCAAATGTTTGCAATTATTTGAAATTTTCATCTTTCGCAATTGAAGATGCATATTTGTCTATTTATCAGTAAGATTTGCTGAAAATTTTACATAGGTAGTCAAAATGACTACTTTTGGGCATTTAAGGTAAATTTTGAAAAATTGGGGTAAACAAATTTTTTACAATTTTTTTTATTTATTTATTCCATTTAACTTTAAAAATTAATAAAAGTCACGTAAGATATTTTTTTTAGAAAGCGATGCAACAAAAGTTATTTACAATAAAAGACCTCAATGTAGTCAAAATGACTACCTTGGGCATTCTAGTGTTAATGTACACATAGTTTCGCTCAGTGTACTAAATATATCTTCAATTTTAACACATTCAAATATGTAAAATATTATTGAAATGACAACTGAAGGTTCACTGCGCCATACCAACGACTTCGAGTGGCCATTCTCTCGACGCAGTTGTGCGATGTGTGAATTGATAACGGCCGGATACAGCCGCCAACGTAATAAGAACATTGCTAACGGCGCCGACGTCACGAGTTATGAGTTTATGATGAATTGAATGGAAAATCCAATCGCAGCACAAGTTGGCAGCAAAAATTGCAATGTATTCTAATTAAAAATAGCTGAAGCAATGCAATTAGCATAGTTCAGCTCGTTGCGATGTGGAATTGAGCAGCGAGTGGGGAAATGCGCAAAATGTCGCTATGTAAATTGTAGGAAATTATTTAACGCTGCGTTTAGTAAACAAAAAGCAGCGGTAATGACCTCAATTAATGCCAAGCGAAAAACGAGAGAAATTCAAAACGAAACAAGCAATAACAAAAAAAGTGAAAAACGCTCAGCTTTGGCTGCGAGCTGCTCACAAAGTACAATGCATTAAATCAACAGGCAACAACCGCAAAATTCGGGCGTAGGTATTGCGTTTTTGGTTTTTTTGGAAATTCCGTTGTTGGATTTATTAACGAGAATTTGATGTGAACTTGACCATCTTTAGCATAGCTCAAATATTTGTGCTGCCGATGGGTCTGCAATTGCAACATGACTTAATTGACTTCATTATGCAGCGCCGCTGTTTGTGGCACAACGCTTCCAATCATCGGCCACCACCACAAGCGCCGAAGATGCGTCGAACCTCGCAAAGAGACTTGCAGACTCTGCACATCTGCCAACGAATTGGGGAACTAAACTTCAATAATATCAGTTTACATTCATTATTTGAGCAATGCACGTAGTTGAATTGATTTGTGTAATGCTTCGCAGCAATTTCACTGGCGTTGGCAGCCATGATAAAATGAATAATTAACCCGGAGTGTTTGCATGTCGAAAGGGGCGGACTCGAAGGAAAATGTGTGCTGTGAGTCAACGTTTACCTGAGACGAGCCAACAATAACAGCAAACAGTATTAAACGTGAAACAAAAAGCATTATGGCCGCACTTTAATCAGTGTAAACTTTTTATTTACAAATAGGCGATTGTGTGGATAAAAATTGTCTGGGTGTAGAAAAGCCCCAGTAACCCAGTGACATCTCACACGCGGCCGCATGAAGTTCCCATTCAGCGTGTGTTCGGTATCTTCCTGTGATCTGCATTTTATGATGGGAAATTTCCGCTTGCGATATCATTGTCTACAAAAATGTCATCGCACTCATTGTTTACCGTTGCAGAATTACTTGCAATTTAATTGTCAAACAATGTAAAGTATTGCACAACATTGCAACATTAGCTGCAGCAACCGAGAGAGTCTCACAAAACTTGTGCGCTGCATAGCTCAAATGTTGTGTGGTTGTCAATTTGCTGGCGCCAACGGAACGCTGGTGCGGAATTAAAATATATAACTATGATAAAATGCAATAAAAGCAATAAAAACAGCAAACACCGAATATAGATGAATTGGTGAGTTGGATTTGAAATGACAATTGCAATGTTTGCCTAATACATTTGTTGGCTTAGTCAATTCTCACAATTCTCGGAAGCGGTATAAAAGTCAGTGAAGTCTGATGAATTTCTGAATAAATGTTTGAGTAAAATGTTGTGAAATTTCATCTAAATTACAGATAGATAGATTAATATGAACTTGAACCGATAAATTGTCTCTGAGGCGACAGTTCCTCAAGTGTCTATGTTTAGTGGCCGATTGTGCTTGAGACTAGGGAAAGATAAGGCTAGTATATAAAACTAGGAGTCAACCAAAATTAAAAGAAGGCCAAAGCATTGAACCCATCCGTAACAAAGATCCTGTCTCTTTTAACAAACCTCAAGAGATTGCATTGGAATCTAAGATATGCTATCTTGTTCTTACAAAGAATGAACACTATACTATAATACTATAACTACTCCAGACTTGCATGTCGAATTGTCAATAATGCTTAGAGTGACAATAAGCGTTAATCATGGCTTGTGTCTTGTGATAATTCCGAATATCATGCGAACGTTCTTCAACGAACAGAGCGTAGTTGGAATACATTTTCAAGTTCTAGTAATAGTTATTAATTTGTTGTCTGTAATTGACACGAGAACATTTAAATGGCGATTGCAGTGAATATTGACACCAAATTTCTTTTAGTTTAGGTAGATAGGAGTGGCTGGCTCGAAGCAGAGCCCATTGAGGCTATAAAGGCCCACTGTGATATCACAAATAATCGAGCTTATTGAGCTCACTCATTGAACCAGTTTGAGCTTCTTATGAGGCCTAGTAGACTGTAAATGGCCCTATCAGTTAGATCTCCTAGATTGTAGATTAAGGAGTTACCCAGCTGAGTCTTTCTTCTTATAGATGATCTAGGACAGCTTCGTCCATGCAGCTACGACAAAAGTCATTAGAAAGCAATCCCAACCATCTTGCGAGGCTGCCAATTACATAGTGACCCATCAGAATACCAATCATGGTTATCATCTGATCCCTTTTTAGTGAGAGAAGTTCTCTCTTAGGTTAGTTTCATGTAAGAGACTTGTATGATTATGAATCTTACCAGTTAAAAGAGGCATTAAAGGAGCGTTGCCATATCTTGACGAAACTGTTCAGTTGTAACCTGCCGAGCGAGCTCGACTGCTCTAAAGTTCCCCGGAATGCCCCTAATTCTCCGAACTTAGCATAGCTATAAAGTTGCCTGGCAGTCTCGTCAAGAGATTTGCTGCAGCTCAGAAAACTTTGATGTTATTAAAACTGCATCCAGAGCTCTAAGAGTGGATTGGCCGCCCGATAGTAACAGGATCTCTCGTGGTGATATCCCACTTTCGCTAAGCCAATTAGAAGCTGCGCAGATTGATGTGACCTCGGTCTGGAAGATGCTACAGTGATCTGGTAGGCGGAGGTTCGAATTGAAATTTAATTTCTTTTAATCAACATGGTTTGTTTTAATGATTTACATACTTTATTATTTGGGAGATCTGATGATTGCTATTAATTTGACATAATTTAAAAGAATGTCTTGAAATTAAATTTTTTACATTTAAAAGTTTGTTCATGCCCTCAGAGGTTTGAGATGCTAGAGTATAGCACTAGGCGAGTCTGCTGAGAAGGAAATTCAAGATTAGTTTCTTCTTATTGAAATGCCAAAATCTTCTACAGTAGGTATTCAGCATGTAGCGTCTCGTACATATTGCCGCGATCCTCCATACTTTAGAACGAGTAACAACTCTATGAGTAAGATTTCTCCACTTGATTATCCTTGGAGCCGTTTTTAGGGTGTCGGGTTTCCCCAGCCAACTTCATCGAATAATAAATTTTATATATTTTAATTAATATTTTAATATTACTGAACGCCACATCCAGCAAAGAGTTTGTCTGAAATTTTGTGTTTCTAATAAAATATAATGTACGAAAGCTTTGAAAATGTTAACAGTCGCTTACGAGGACTTGACAATGTCGAGGAAGAGTGTACTATTGTTGATAAGTTTTCTCGTTCCAGTCGTCCGTCCACCAGTATGATTGACGAAAGTAGTCTCCCCTCCTTCTTCCTTCCTTTGTTGACTGTTTTCCGAGGTGAGGTCCACTGCGACTTTCTTCCGCCAGGCCTGGGAGTAATGAATATTATGTGAGCGTATTGAAGCGTTCGAGGGAAAATGTTCTTCGCAAGAGGACGTGATTTCCTTACCGTACCGGCCATATATCGCTTTGTGTATGCGACTATTTGACCAAAATCAACGTTCATATCGTTGCGCAGGCCGACATGACTCCTTGTTACTTTTTCACGTGACTCAAGTTATCACTTCGAGAAAAGCGGGTTGAGACGATTGAGGCGAAACAGGGGAATTCGCAAAAGGAGCTGACGGCAATTCCAAAATAAGTCAATAAAAAGTGTTTTCAAGATTTGAAGAAGCATTGGAATAGGTGAATTGCTTGCAATGGAGATTACTTTGAAGGCAATAGTATGAATATCGATGAATAATTGAAGCGTTTTCGTTATATTGAAGAATTCTGGGTATTTCCCATTTTCTACTCAATGGTTTCGAATGTAGTAAGCTTAGAAAAGATCTGTTAATTAAAAGTTGATCAGCTTTTTAATTACTCCCTGTGTTCCTGTTCCCGGGGTCCAAATATAATTGAATATTAATTAAAAATAATTCGTATTATCTTCTAAATAGTTCCGAAAGTAATAAGCCTAAAAAAGATATGTTAATTAATAGTTGATCAGCTTTTTAATTACTCCCTGTGTTCCTGTTTCCAGGGGTCCAAATAGAAACTCTTCGAATATTATTTCGTTATACCTGCATATTGGTATCTATTACCAGTTTCTTCATGAACTTTGTTCTGAATCCATTATTATATTATATTATATATTATTATTATAGTATTTTAGTCATTTCCCGATCAATGGGACTTACAACCAGAATTACAACCAATTTTTGTTTCTACACAACAGCGACTAAAGGAAAAACATGGCAGCATTTTTTTTCAACAAATTCGTATATTTTCTTAATTTATTCAATACTTTTTCTTGCACTCGTCTATAATTAAACATCGATATGTATTGTATGTATGTATGTTTGCCTTTGCATGTCTGTGGTTTTCAAGTTATTTAATCCAAGAACAAAAACCAAAATTTCAAATTATGTAACATTGCCTAAACATAAACACAGCTTAAATGTACGAGTTTGTATGCATAAGAATGTGTTTGAGTAGACCACTGTCGATGACGTTAAAAAATCAACTATAAAACTGATGCAATTAATACGGAATGGTTAGCAAAAGCGAAAAATCAGCAAAAAACAATAGTAAACCGTTTAAAAAAATTTAGGTTTACTATTTATCATAAACAGTTTAAAGATCTATTGGTGGTTTTTATTGTATAGTATGTTTGGTATGTATGTCGTTTGTAGTTGGGGCCTACAATTTAAATAAATAATACTCTTTTGTTAGTATTGTGAAAAACGCAAATTTCATATTAATATTATTTACAAATTATTTGTTTCTTTTCTTGTACGAAAGAATTTTGTATGTGTATTAAACATGAATATGGCTGGATTTTTTGTTTAATTTTTCGTAATGCCTACAACGACTCAAAGTCTTAACAGCGCAAGTCATTTGCCTCAATTTCAGCTGAAAATGTCACAAAGTCCACTAAGGCTGCAGACATTTGCGTCGTTGTGCTTGCTTTAAGCTTTGCACGGCATCGAGTTAAAAAACTTTACATGATCTCAACAAACACTAGTTAATTGTTACAATTCTCTGAAATAGGAATGCGCGACAACTCGAAAGAAAAACACACACAGATTTCAATAGACATCTTATTATAAAATTCAAATAACACTCAACAAACAATTTCGAAATGGATTATTTTCGTAATTGGGGGAACAAGTTAGTAAATTGTTAGTAAATTGCCGTCTCAAAATCAACACTACACCTACACTACAGAAGCAGTCGAAGGGTGTGATCCGAACTGTAGCCAAAAAGCCAAAGTCAATGTCTTTCGATACACACACACACACACATTTGCCGAGTCGGCATTGTAGTCATTATGATCGGCATCATTAGTTGCATTGTTATCGTCGTCGCTATCGCTATCGCTATCGTAGTTTTGTATTCATTGTATTTATAAACAGTTAACAATAAATAATCGCATAAAGATCATAACGTTCAATATAATTTAATTCGTTTGCGGAATGCAATTTGGGGCTTACATTTCTGTCTACACGAAGGGATGTGTAGTGTTGGTAATTGATATGAGACAGCCATGGAAGGATGGTCGCAGCCAGTGTGCGCCATTCTCACTGCGTTTCAGGTAGAGCGCGTAATAAGTTAATGTTTATGCATGTAAGTATGTTTGTAGCCTTGACTGTGCTCCGCTGTTTATTGGTATTGTATTGTTGTATGTATAGTAGACATGATTAGTGTTGTAAGGGGTTCTCCATGCTGAAGAACATCTTAATTGATGCGGTTTGGTGAAAAAATACATGAGCCAAAAAATTGTGATAAAATTTCGAGGTCGAAGTTCACAAAAGAGGTGGAAAATTCGACAAATTGCTCCACAGCTGCTCAGAAGTTGCTCTTAGAGCGTCAAAATCTATGACTGACCCCTACTAGTTTTCCCTACTGAACATTTCTTTCAAACATATTTATGCGCTATCTCCAACTCTTAATGGGGCTCCCATACAGAACTATCATTTTTATAAAGTAGATTCCAACTGCTCTCAGGTTGGCCCCAGATGTGTCAAATGTAAGACCGATACTCATTTAAATTCTCTTCCAAATGTTTCTTCCAAACATGCCTACCAGCTATCTCCAAGACTTAAGGGGGCTGCCATACAAAACTGGCCATTTTCTATGGAATTTGCTCCCCACTTGTAAATGTAGTAGTGAGGTAAGCGAGGAAACATCATATTTTGAATGATTTATTCAGCGATCGGCAACATTCTTGAGGACAAAAAATTCAAACTTTTTTAAGGTTCAGAAATTCACCACCAGAGAGCGTCGCCCATAGAATCGGAGTTGTGAGGTTGTCAACTTTTGGGTTTCTACGAAGCAATAATCAAAATGTATTGCTGAAACCCCATTAACCTCCACTTTTCGAATATAATTGTAATTTTAGATGAGTGTTAGGTTAGATAAGGTTCAGAGGGCGTGTATGGAAAACCCGTAATTTTATTCTGAGGCATCATTGCCTATTGTGAGTGCCCTCTATGACTGCTAGGAGGAGGCACATCGCTCTAACTGGAGTTCCTATAAAAAGTCAAGGAATTGTGTTTGTTAAACCATATGATTTCCCAGATAAAATTGAGAGGTTCAATAATTTGACTTCCTTTATTCCTGTAAGGTCTGTGAGGAAGCGTGTGCTTGAGTCGTGTAGCCCTGAACATCGACATAGAAAGTTCTAAATTGATTCCACTTCTTCGTTTGTCTTCATTGGAGCACTGATAACTTTTGTAAGTACTTTTATTGCCGATTTGTTGAACCCTAACAAAATTTTCATCTTGACCATAATGACCGTGAGACTTCGCAATCACTATGGTTAGTCCATTTTGGGCTCATGTACTTTTTCACCAAACCGCATAAAATTAGGTTCTTTATCACTAAAATCGAAAAATCGTGCACTCTATCATGTATAATGTATAGTTGTGTGCAAAGTTTTAGAACTAATATAATATGTACGCCAAGTGCATACGTTTGGGCGCCCAAAGAGTGGTGAGTGTTTGTAAGTAGCTACCTCAACCATTGGTAAGTAAAAAAATAACAACAAGCTTTAATATAAAAATTTATACATTTTCACTTTTAGCCTTTCACTTTTTTCTTCTAAATGGTTTAGACTAAATTTAGTATTTAGAGTTTTTTAACTGTCAATCATAACATAATCTATAAGTACCAAGAAAAAATCAACAAAATTATGTGCCTATTCCTTTGATTTGAAAAATATTTTTGAATCTACAAGTTGCAACAAAATTCATTATCTAAATCGGTTTCAATATTTTACACACAACTATTCGTTTATTTCTGTGTGTGTATGTATGTTTGAATATTTTATGCATCAGATGTCCATAGGTACGAATTGTTTTCTCTTAACTTAACGTACTATTTGCATGTCAGTGTTTTGTATTTTGTAATTTCTTTAATTAATATTTAGTTATTTTAATTGTGTTTTGCGCATTTATAACCATCACATCTCTTCTATGTATACAATGTATAGAGCAGTATATGTGTGTATGTTTAATGATTGATATTGCATAACTCTTTGAGAGTTTCCACAATGTCTGCCATGGCCGATGTTTATCTTACAACTCTATAGCCTCCTGTCCGCATGTTTACTCTTATTGCTAATTTTTGTGTTCTCTCATATATTTCTTTAGCCTTTTCTCCTATGTGTATATATATGTATGTATGTTTGTGTATATAACTTATATGTATATATATGTATGTATATATTTTCCTAGCAATTTACATTAAAATGATATGTATTCGTTATCTTTTGATGGCCATTTATCGTTCAGTATGTATAGTTGTTGATATGTACTCGTTAATAGACAATTATGTAATTGATGTGCACACAAAGCACATGTACTATATATTAATCTACATACATACATATATGTATTTGATATGCACGTCGACATACAGTTTACAACTGATCGGTAGATAACACGCTGCTGAATTATCTCTCTTAATCGTGCAACAACTTTTTTATTCAGTGTCTATCATTCAGTGGAAGGATACATGACAAAGACTTGCGACTCACACAAAATTCAGCTTGTGATTTTTTATATATACGAGACTGGGCTAGAAACTGTGGAATCAGAGACGTGTGAGGACCCTGGATTGCGTGCATGGTGCGAAGGCAAATGTGTTCTTAGTGATCAACTTAATATACTCAACAGAACATGCACTTTACTTACATACGCACAGCTCTTTAGCTCTCCCTGACCCGTTGAACCACTACGCATTTATAATTACAAGTAACCATATATCTTTATATGTTCCTTACACTCGAATATTTTCTATACATCTATCATATCTAGCTTCAACAAATTATTCCTTCCAAAGCTCAAAACAATTAATTTTATCTAAAAGTCAAGCACTTTTTATCGAGTTTGTGTTATTTCAAGCAATCATTGCAATGCCATACTTTTTGCGAGAAAAGATGCAAATTAAATTAATAAATTTGTTCTAATCTAAATTGGAATTTTTTTTATATAAATCAAGTTGTTGTAGTTCCTTTATTAGACGCAAAGAATATCGGCCATTTATTTGAACTAAATGCATAACTGTTACCGAAGCCATTATTAAATGACTTATTTATACTATTGCAATCAGTAATTCAGGAATTTGGTTCGTACTGCAAAACTCTTTAAAAACTCTGAATAAAAATGTAACTGATTTGCCCCTAATAGCTATACGAGTACATAGACCCTTATTGGGCCCATACCGATACCAGATGGAGATCCGTTCATAATTTGTAGTAGTTTACTTTTGGCAAACTTTAGCAAACGATTAGCAAACGCTTTCACTTTCTGCTAAACCCATTCTATGCTCATGAACTGCTATGAGGCAGTGCCCCGTTATTAGGTTAAATTTTATGAATATAAAAATAATTGTAAATATAAAAACATAAATAAATAAACACGTTTTTATGTGAAAATGGGTTTTGTTGAAATGCATGTTTTGTCTATCAAATTTCAATGCTGCCTTGTTCAAATGATTTCTTACTGATTTGAGTAATACATACGTACATATTTAATTACTTATGAAAGGCATTTGAAGTTATAAATATCAAACAGTTTTGAAAGTCTAACTGGAAAATTTGAAACTAACTAATATCGCAAAATTTTCGCCTATATTTCGTGGGAATTATAAAATTTGTATAAAGTAATAGTCGCATTTTTGCATGCGCCACGAATACATAAGTAATTTTTGGAATATAATACCAAAGATACTGGAACACATGTATTTGTATTATAATATCTGTGGTAATACCGCATAGTTAATTAATTTTTTCTTAGGTGATTTTAAATATTTAAAGGAGATTTTAGTTTTATGATTAGTATTTTAAAGGTCAGGTTTTCATAAAATTATACAAGCTTTATCTTTTGATTAAAATAAACAAAAGATAGAAACAAAAAACGATAGAAAAAGTTTAAACAAAATTATTTTGTTTTGTGAAGCCTTAACACATCAAAAAGAGCAACGCATTTTTATAATATTTGACTTCTGGCACCACTATTGATATTTTTTTAATTTTTCTCAGGCCTGTATTACTGTGTCATGACATTAACCCTTTGTTGCAAGATTTAATTTCCATGGAGAAAAAACATTTTTGTTATATTATTCTTGTTGCTTGTTAAGTTATGATGGTAAAAATGAAATTTTGTTGAATTCCTGTATCTATGAAAGAAGTTTTGCGGAAATTTGCCATATTGCCATCGCCATCAACAACCAAAATTATTTCAACAAAGCGAACCACTTGTTGTTTTTTCTCTCTCTTTTGCATGTACTTTCAATGATATTCGCAAAATTTCATTAGTAATCAAATGTTTTAAATAAAAGACACAACTGATGAATGAAAAACTGTAAAATGCTGAATAGAATGGTTTCGAAATCTATGAAAAGTTAACATTGCATTTATGCAATGCCATGCAGTGAAGGGTTAACAACATGTTTCACTATAATAACACATTTCTTATTATCGTTTGGCGCCAATGCACAGTGATTCGACTCCATACAACCGCGGGACAAAATTAGAAGGAGTGGTCCGTTCTTCATAAAATTTGGTATACTAGTTAATCATGGTCTTCTGAATTGAAATCTCCATTTTTTTCTTAAACTTTTGTAGTTTGGCAATGCCTGAGACTTAAATTTGCAATTTTCGTCATTTTTGGGAGCTATATCAACGAGTGTGTTGGCTAGATTTTTCAGATTTTACATTTAATCGGTAACATCAACATTGATAATTGCAAAGACTAACAGAAATTGTCTTAGGACCCTTTAGTTTTGCAATAAAAACGATAATAATAGTATGTATGTTTTGCTTTTTTGCAGTTTTCTCAAATTTTCATGCTGATTGCATACTTTTAGGGATAAATTAAATAAATTTTGTCGAAAAATAGGTGTTTAGACCTTTTTTCAAATTGCATTATTTTCTGAGATCGGAAGATATCGGACGATGTAATTACATTATTCGACAAAAAACGAATGCTTCTTAAAATAAAAAAAAATCCAGGAACATACTTTCACATACTTTTTAGATATTTTCCTCTAAGTTTTGCCAATTTTCAGTTTTTTAATTTAGAAAAATATTTTCAATTAAAAGTGATCTAAAAGCCTCAGCTTTGTAAATTTTGAGAAAACATTAAAAGCGAAAATGGCCACATTATTTCTTAATCTACATTGAAAGTTTTAGCAACTTCTTGGTAACCATGTGTTTTTAAATTTTTTTTACTCAATAGACTAAAAAACAGAAAATATGTGTTTACATTTTTTTTGGTGAAAAAAAGTTTCAACTTTGAGCCGCTTTTGCACACACATTAATTACTTTTTTGCACAGATTTTTTGTGGTTTCTTAGTTGGAGTTTTACCTTTCAAATGACATCAAAATCATTAAATTCTGAGACTATAAATTTTTTGAATTTTGTCTATGAAACGAATCACTGTGCAATGCAATGATTGCAAGAAACAAATGTCGTTAACTAGCATTTCTATATAATTCACACACTCTGAAAAGGCAATTGCCACGCACCAATTCTATGAGTTTAAGTATTCCTAACTCCGCTAAACTAAGTCATTGTTCTAATACATTTTTGGAAACCTGAAAAGTGGTTGGGATGCATTCACGAATGAACTTCTTAATGTGCATAACATCTGTTGCGATCTTCGCTCTAGTTAGAAATCTACGCGTGTTCCGAATGCCACTACAGCACACATACATATCTGTATATAGCTGTATGTATGTGTATTTGTTTAAATACTTTCACACACTGATTCATTTTGTTGACATTCAACGGCTAAGTGCGCACACGTTCTACTAGTTTGTTGTGCCACTCTAAGAATGCAGTCAAGTGCTGGTGAGTTCTCTTGGAAATGCATTTGATATGTGTGCTTGGGATTGTTGCACATGTTTCATTCTTACTTCGCTAGGTTTGCCTATACTTACGTACATTGATATGTTTGGTTTTGCAACAGTTCTGCTATTTCAACCGTTCTAAATGTCTAATGGCGAACGTGCAGTTCGCGCGTTCAGTGTAAAAATCAGATTGTACAACTTAACGACTTTGAGCTTATTGCATGCGTACGGGTACGAGTACAGTTCGAATAGATCGGAGCGTAATCGGCTAATTATACACAATCGGTTAACAAATCGCGAACGCTTACTGCAACAAAAGCCAACTTAAGCATAAGTTTCATAAGTCATAGAGTACGAATAGTGTAGAATACCTGAGTACTTATACGTACTTGTTTCAAATGGCTGCGTTGTGCAGTGATTTCGAGAACAACGATGGTGAGTCCATGCAAATACACATCGGATGCAAGCGTAAACAGTTAGCAAGAACAAGTGCAATCGCCCGGCGGTTTGGTTTCGAAGCGAGTAAACAGTTCAAACGGAAATGTAGCTGTGCTAAAGCATACTTTTAGGCTTAATGGTTAACATTGCTTTTAAATCTGCTTAAAACACATTAAATTAATACATGCAACACTGGCAACACTACGCAAAAATAGTAATTCTTTGATATGTGTGTGTTTCATAAGTTTTCTTGTATGTATCGTACGATTATTTGTATATCCAACTGCCTTGCAATTCGTCCGAGACAATTCGTACTTTCGATTACAATCGCCGAATTCTTCATGCTTTCGCAACATTTGCGAATAGCTTAGTGAACGACAAGTGAGCGAATTTTCAATTCAATTCATTTATCTTTTTTGCAATTTTTTCTATCGTTTAGTGTACTGCTTCCAGTGCATTTTTGCTGGGCTTTTTTGTTCTGCTTTATAATATTTTTTGCTTAGGTTTTATCACTTTTGTGATTTTGTTTTGTTTGTTTGTTTAGTTTTCATGTACTTAGAAGGCAGTATTGTCTTGCTCAGCAGTTGGCACAGCCATACCTTGTCCACTCGGACTATTTCCAATGCCGCTACCGCCTCCGCCACCGCCACCGCCGGCACCGACCACGCTGTCTGCCTGACCTGTCGCCTTGCTCAGCATTTTCTGCACTTGCGCCTGCGCCGTTTGCTGATTCATGCGTCTTGCCTCGGCGACGGGCAGATCGTCGTCCGATTCGAGCGCCGGATTGATGCGTCCGTTGCGCTCATCCTTGCCGGCCATGGTGGCCGCACCATAGGAACGTGCCAGTGGACCAGCCATCACCGAAAGCTGTGCGAGAGAAGCCAAGCAAATGTCGAAACAATTATTTCAAATGATGAACGAATAAGTATTACAAATAATAAATTTTTTATTTTCATATTTTTTTTTTATTTTAGTAACATTGTTAACTGTTTAGGATAAAGTCGTCTCAGAAAACAAATATCATATGTTGAAGCAAGCCAAAGCAACATATTCGTTTCGTTCTAAGAGGCCAATATGAACACAAAAATTACACTGCACAACAGCATGTCTGTTGCATGGAGTTTTTTACATGAATCTGAATCGTTTTTCCACACTGATTTCAAAACCATACTCCGTTTTTATGTAACAGCTCTAGTTTTCGCACAAAATGGGCGTGTCACTTTTACGAATTTTCCTCGACTTTTTTCACATTTTCGACTGTAATTTCCGAACCGATAATCCTATCGACATGCAGCCAAGTTATTTGGCGGAATACACATTCGCATCGAAATAATAGCAAAAATGTACCATAGTCATTTTCATCAAAATGTGTGAAATTTTCTTAAAAAATTAGGGGCCTAAAAATATGCAAAGTTTTTAATTTTTATTGTTTCGAGCAATTCAAAATCTTTTTATTTTTTGCTTGTGTTTCAGACTCGAAATGTAACATATAAAAGAGCATATTTTGAGGCTCCTATGATAATTTTTTAAGGAAATTTCACACATTTTGATGAAAATGACTATGGTAAATTTTTGCTATTATTTCGATGCGAATGTGTATTCCGCTAAATAACTTGGCTGTTTTGTATTGCTTGATGTTTCTTCTTAAGATATTCATATATTTCGTAACTTGATTTATGAAACATCAGTACAATTTTCGCCATCAGAAAAAACGCCTTGAAATTCAATATTTTCCTACTTTGAGGTCCAATTACGGCGGAATTTTAAAACTTATAAAAATAAGTTGCATCGGAAAAGAAGCCGTGCGGTGTTGTTAATGCGATAAGGTGACAATTATGTCAATCGGTTTTTTGGTTTAGAAATTACGATCAAAAATATGGAAAAAGTAGAGGAAAAACGGAAAAAATTACATGGTACCTATATCTCACTAACTAGAGCTGCTAGAAAAAATCTGAGGATAGATTCAAAATCAGCGCACCCAAATTGGTAAGAAACACTCCATGCAACAGAAAAAAAGTGTTTTTTTGTTGTGCTGTGTTATGTTTTAATCTAAACAAAATTGAAAATAAAAACGCATTTTTGGATTTTAGTTTCTTTTCCTGTCAACTATTGATCAGATTCAGTAAAATGCTTAAAAAAGTCTACCAATGCAGTAGAACTGAAGCAAAATCTTAAACATAATAACAAATCTAGACCGATGGCGCACACAAGATTTTTCATTTTGGGGAACGGGTTCCGTACAAAACTTTCGAAACAAATATAATTTTAAACCACATTTGTCACCTAAACGTTTTTAAAACAAACAGACACCTAATGTTTCCATCGATACAAATTTTTTAGCCAATGCCAATTCATCGGCTTCATATAAATCGGCTGATATTGAAGCCGACTCCGATTACAAAAATATGACTGTGAGCAATGCCGATTAATCGGTCAGACATTTTTCATCAGTTCGTGTAGGTCAACACATTTACCTGCTCTCCAGCTTCGGACGGCTCTCCAACTCTTTGTACATCTTCAGGAATATTAACCACACAACGGAAAATGTCATAGCTCGGTGGAAGTTTGCCCGATTCAAACATCATCCTGCAAAAGCATAATTTAGTTTAGTGCGAATGTTTGTCGGAATACTTTGCCAGCCACATACTTAGTCCACCAGGAAACGCCAACCAGTGTTATCAGACTCATCATCATGGCCATAGTGCGGAACGGGAACAATTGCGTTTTTGTCTCCTCGTCATAGCCGGGGAAATGGATGAGAGCGGGCAGGCCCAGCAACGCCTCGCCGCCCGATAAGCGTATAAAGAAGGCCACCAGGTAGGCGGCCAAGCTGCCGTACGTGTTGCAGTGCTTCTTGAAATGAACAACCATCAGAAGCTGCGGAAAGAGGATGACATACACCAGGTCGGAGCACATGGACCTGTGGAGAAAAGCGTAGTAGTCAGCCATGGATTTCGCTTTATGCAAACCCCTTCGGACACCTACCACAGGCCGTAGATGGAGGGTATGGTCAGCGCCATGATGGTGGACAGAATACCGACAACAATAATTGCGACGCGCATTACCCAAATGATTTCCATTTCGGAAGCCTTCTGACGGAAAATCAATTTGTAAACATTGCGTGCAAACATCGAGGCGGCGGAGAGCACCGACGAATCGGCCGAGGACATCACAGCGGCCGAAACTGCGCCCAGGCCAAAGAAGGACACGAAGTCTGGCGTGAGATACTGCAACACCATCGGCAAAATCATGCTGGTCTCGTCGACGGTGAGCGGGTAGGGGCCGGTGTACTCAGTTTCATTCCATGCTGAACGGTGCGTGGGAGCGGTGGGAGTCAGTCGAGTTAGTGTGGCAAACGAAAATAGCAAAACAGAGGGATGGAATATTTACGTGTTGCCTTGGCAATAGCGCCAATGAGAACCGGTGGGATAGCCATTAAAATGCAACCGAACGCCGCCACGTAGGATAAGAGTTGTGCCCGTCCGGCCGTCTTGCTCGACAACACACGTTGGAAGTACACCTTCGATAGAACAAAATGTGATCGATTAGATTTGAATCTATGCAGTCGAGAACACTACTGCGCCGCCTCACCTGCCACGGTATGCCGCCGAACACCAGCAACAGGCCGTAGTCTATGTAGAACCAGCGCATCTTCGGGTCCACGTGGCCAATCCAGTCCACGTCCATCGAGGACAGACTCTTCACGTGCTCGTTGGTCCAGGCGAACGGAATGCACATCCAGAGGCCAATGAAAATGCAAAACAGCTGTATGACGTCGGTGTACGCCACCGAATACAAGCCGCCGAAGAGCGTGTAGAAGATGGCAATGCAGGACGAAAGGATCACCGACGTGCGATGGTCCATGTCGATGATGACAGACAGCGTGGCGCCTGTGACACGAGAGCAAACGGAAGGTTAGTGGTTTTCTTTGCACAGACAATCGACTTCGCAAGGCATGTACCCAGTGCGGCCAGAATGCCCGCGGCCCAAAACACTTCGCCACAGAGTGCCGGCAGAAAGAGCAGGCCACCCATGCGCTCGCCGAATGAGTCCTGCAGCGGGTCCAGCATTGTGATGTAGCCCTGCTTGCGCATGGGATTTGCAAAGAAAATGCCACCTGATGAATGACAACGAAGCCAGAGAACAAGGCCCGTAAACAATGGGAAAAATAAGCGATAAAGCAATTAGTGAGCTCCTTACCAAACACCAAACTCAGCGCATAGCCGAACGGCGCCTGACACCAAACCAAGCCGGATGTGTAAATGGCCTCCGCTGTGCCGTTTATGTAGCCGCCACCGACCCACGTTGCTGCGGAGAAGTATTTAAATTCGAAACAATGAATGCAGCCCGCACTCGAGCACATAAATTCAATGTCAAATGATTAGAGCGCAATTAGCACTCGAGTGTCGACCCGCTGCTCTTTACTCACCGGTCATTGTGAATATGCCCACGAAGAGACCAATCGAGCGCCCGGCCAACATCACCTCCTCCTCGGAATCGTTGCCGGCCTCCTTCTTGCGTCCCGCCCAAATGCCAACAAACAGAATCAGCATATAGAAGAGCACAATGCTCACCACGCCGGCGATATTAATCATTTTGTAGTTGTTTTCTGCTGCCGTTCACTGCGTCCTTTATTGTTTCCTTGGAATGTGAGCAGGCTTTGGATTATTTACGATCCAAGTCGGGTCTGCTGGTGTTGTCGCGCTGCCTTGCTTTGCCGGAACCTTGATTTGAATGAAATACATATTCGCTTGTTTAGTTATTTATTCAGCGTTTTTTATATTTTCATTTTTCATTATGGTTTAATAGGAAAACTGCTCGAGTTAAATTAGTGCTTGCTAGCAATATTTGTAGCACTTTAGTCTTTAGCATTAGTTAGATTATGGGCCAATACTCACGTCGGCTGTTGTTCGATCGAATATGCGTGCAGGAATGGTTTCTGCGGAATAGAAAACACAGCAATGTTTAATAATGGTTAACATTTAATAAATGTCATGACGTCTTTGTGTGGTTAAAGTATTTTAGTTTGTTCATTTTATTTTGGTTTTTCCTTTTTTATAGACTCGAGTTTGTAAGACTGCTGGAGACATTGTCCTTGATTTCATCATTGCTAGGTTAAGTTTAGTTCGGTTGTTGGAAATGTCTCCAATGATTCTTCAAGTTAGATCTGAGTTAATTTCAGTTAAGTTAGTTAAAAGTTCATTCATTTTTCTTTAGGATTCAAGAAAAAAAACATAGCAATGCCACACGAGCTATTTTAAAGTTTATTATTTGCTTCAGCCAACATTTACCGATTATGGATTTGGCCAGTTGCATATAATTTCGTGGTTGAATTTCTTTTCAAGAAAATACAATAAAACAATAAGTTTTTCTTGATACAACAAGTGGTTCTGGCGGTTCATCTCACCGTTTGAATACAGCGATGAATAGTGATGAATCGTTCTGTAATTTGAAATGTGATTATACACCAGAACTGGACAATATTTTTGGCATCTCATTTCTAGAATGGCACAGTGGACTTCAACTCAAAATTCAGAGCTGTTAATCTTGTGTAGTAATGATATCAGAAACTCATAAGACTTTTCAACTTAATCCTTACGATTCCTTAGCCAATCGTTGCTTATAGCCTATTTCCACCGGGCCTTAAATGCATTTAACGCTTAAATGTATTTAACATCGCATTTTAATGCTCAAATTCCCATACAATTGTTTTTGTATCAAAGTGCGTAAACTCACTTTCAAAACTGATGCCCCGTTCTGACTATGTCATATATGGTGTCATTTGTAGTCAGTTAAATGAGATCGGGTTGTCATATGGTGTCATTTGCGTTTGCCTGCATGTATGACTACGATTTGCCATACGAAACGACAATCAAATGAGAACGATCGAATTTGTGTCGAACGAACGATTTGACTACGTTTGACGAGAAAACAAAAAATGTGAACATGCTGGCAAACCTTGTCATACGTATTTTTCGTCAGTTTTTGCCGTGCAATGAGAACGAATTTGACGACATAGGACGAACATGACATATATGGCAGTGTTTGTCGTCAGTGAATATGACACCATATATGATATAGTCAGAACGGGGCATGAGTTAACTCAATTTTGCCGTTTACAGACGTCTAACAGAAAATGGTATGTTAAAAGCGGGAGCTGTATTCACAAATTTTGATAGCATGCTTTAAGGCGTTGCAAGAGCCGTGCGAACACAAACGAAAGAGGGGATTTGAATTGCGTTCGGTGTGGTAGATTTTTTGCCAAGACAATTACTTTTTACTGCATTTTTCGCAAAAATACATATCGTCTGCCATAATCAAAGTCAAAACTTATATTATTTGCCAATAATAAATGCTGAAAAAGAAAATAAAAAACATGGAACTTCTCATGAACCCTCTTGACATTAAAAATTCAGACAGCTCTGATATCAATCAGCCGACAACTTTCCCAAGTGAAATAAACATTGACAAATGAAATCAATTTTCACAAATGAAATAAATGTTCACAAATATGAAAACGCAGACATTCCTAGACTGTTGAGAAGGAAAGAGGAGTGGTTTTCATGCAGTAGAGGGGCTACAAGAAACCATACATACGTATACAAGGAGATGGCGGCGATGGGTATAGCTGTGGCTGCCCAGAAATAAATGCAGAATTTGAGTTTTCCAAATAAAAATGTAAACAAAAACCAGCTGTTGGAGTTAACTCAGTTTTGGTGGAAACGCTTGACAGTTGTCAAACTTAACAGAGCCCTTAAATGCATTTAGGCGCTCGGTGGAAATACGCTATTAACTTGCCTGCTTGACTACTAGTAGAAACAACCATTTTTAGCATTAAATTGTTGATACTGTATTACTGTATTCCTTTCTAAATTGTAAGAAATTCTACTATTCGCAACTATTTATAAATTTATAACTTTCTATACAGAATTTCATATCATAAACTACTTTATTACAACAAAAATGTGTTGAGTTGACCCAGCAATGCTGGAAGCAATTCTAACATTTCATTAACCGAATAGAAATTTGCTGTGACTTTTGTGCCTGGTACTGAAATCAAGGTCAAGGCCAAACAAGCCTCATTGATGGTCGCAATGTGAGTCTACGTGTAAGATAAAGAAACCACCTTCTTGGCTCAAGTAATTCGTCAATTAGATCATACACCGAAGGACAATGATAGTTCTAACAATTGTGCCATCAATCGATACCAAACTGCGACAGAAAGATTGAAAATTTAAGGGTTTGAATTCATAACCGCACCAATCATATCAAGTAGACTAGTGATGAAGTACCACACTTAATTCGAATTTGGAGCGTTTCATAACACAAAATATTTACACAACAATGACGTCCAAACATGCAAACGCTTCTTTTGGCGAATTTTTCAAACATCACACATTCGCACGCACAACTATTGCCACACAAGGGCTGCAAGACAGAGACGCATGAGGGCGCGCATTGAGCGGAAAAAGGACGCAGTTAAACACTTTCATTCACAAACATTTCGCAGCAACTTTTCGCTTTTCACTTTTCAGTCGTCAAACGACTGTTGTGTACAAAAGCAAAGCATACATTTAGGCGCTGTAGCACAATTGGAAAGATTCACTCACCGCGAAGCGAAAAGAGCGCGAGTGCGTACAAACTTGAGAGGGAAGAGCAGAGAGGGGATTCATACACTGACGTATAGTTAGACGATTTTGTTTATTTGTGGTTTATTTGTGGTGAAACGATAAACTCACCTATGCTCGTAGGCGTGGAATTAAATTGAAATTCGAAGTAATTAACTGTGTTCGCTCCTTGCTGTGGCACCTAATTTTAAACGCACACTCACAGTCACAGTCTTTAGGTGTAACACAGATCCGCAATTGTGGCAATAACTGTGATGTGTAACGCGAAAATGCCAATTGTTGACTTGGGTTTAGTTAATAAACACACTTTGACCGTTAAATATTCTTAGTATGCTTTTAGTGCGTAGTTTGCTTCTTGCGCTCTAAGGAATATTTGTTCGTTCTGGGGGACTGTTGCTTGCAGCTTTGGCTTAGTTAAAATCGCAACTATCGCCCCAGCGGAGGGACGTCTTTTGAGACGGACTATTTCGTGTTTTAAAACGTAACCCGCACATGTGCTCCGACAATTCTGAATTCACGTAACGCGCTCATTAAATGTGAATTTCCCTGCTTCGACTCAAGTGGTGGCGTTGACTTTGGCGGTTATGGTGGCGATGGGTACGTGGGCAGAAGGAACCAAACGATGCTTCGCTTCTCTGGCTAAGGGTTATATAATTGTTTGTTCCGACAGCACGCCGATGCGCTTGTCGTGACTTTACGAAACGTTAGCTTTGCACAAAACACATTTACATTCACATTCGTTTCAGTGGACGATCGCGCAGAGGCTTTCAAGATGCGACACTCAACTAAACGCTACGCGGTACGAAATTGTGGAATTTTATTTCGGTAGGCGCCACAAACTATGCTTCACTGCTCTCGCTCTCTTTCAGTGCAGGTGCGTGAGAGCAGACGCGTCAACGCGCGTCGTACAGGTAATTCGCTTTCGGTTTGAGTTCGAACGGCACGTAACG
Organism: Melieria picta; assembly: GCA_964056695.1. Taxonomy (NCBI): domain Eukaryota; kingdom Metazoa; phylum Arthropoda; class Insecta; order Diptera; family Ulidiidae; genus Melieria; species Melieria picta. The sequence goes on from OZ057398.1 coordinate 128,155,921, forward strand.
GCGTTGGCTTCGTCGTGTGTATGGACTTTGTTGCCTGTCCCGGGTTGGCGACGGATGGTGTACTTGTTGCCAATTCGTATTGCACGTAAGTGATTAGCGACGATGCATCTGTACAATTTGCGCTTTTCAGTTTCTTGTGGAAATATGTACAAATTCCAACTGGGCCGTTCGCTTCGGTGCCGGCGCCTAAGTTCGTGCTAACGATTTGATGGCAAGTTGGTAACTGATTGTCATCGCTCTTAAGCATTCCTGCGAAGGTGCTTTCATGAGCAGTGCCCGCTGCGCGCATGTGTTGGTGCGAAGGAATTCCGTGATTCATTTGTGGAAAACGAATTTTAAGCGTGGGAATTTCTGGGAAGTTTCATCACAGTAGGGATGTTTGTTTATTTTGTAGGAGTTGTAATGGAAATTCGAAGGTGAATTTGGTTTGCTGGGGAAATGTGGGGAGAATTGTGTGATGGCTCAAAGTGGGGAAAGCAACATAATATTTGGCATTGGAGGAATTTCAACAATAGGATGGAAGCGAAACGTGAACTATTATTTTCATTGATATATTTGAGGCATTTTCGAAATTAACTTTTACATTAGTTAATTTAAGAACTCTTCAGATTCTCGCAAATTAAAGGTAATGTAAAGGTGTGGCCTTTACATTCAATATTAGTGATTTCTACATCAAACGCAATGAAGAAAGAGGAATGGTGCAATGTCAAACGTTTTTAACCCTAATTCCAAGAATTTTAAAAGTAACGTAAACCCGGAAATGAGACTGTCAGGCTTATATGAGCTAAATTACTGAAAACATTTATTTAAAAAGTACAAAAACTATCTAAAATGTTAAATTTATAAATGCAATATAATTTGAATATTCCATTAGGGGATTACATATAATAATGGAATCGAAAATCTTTTGGATTTATCACCATTTGAAATCTTTAGTGAGACTGTGAGGCTCACTTCTGGGAATTAGGGTTAAGTAATAAATCCCCAATTCAACAAATATAAAATACTTGCATAATAAATTCTTTAAGATGGAGCTCTGTATTTCAATAAACACTTCTGGTTTGCTTTTGTACAAAAAAGTTAATAGAATCTATTTTCAACAGGGGCCGCAAGTAACAGTTATTTATGAAAATTTTATTTGAAAAAATTACTATTAATGAAATTTTATATAGGTAGAAATTTTATATAGGTTATGTTCCTAGAAAATGCCGTGTGAAGTGAAATCGTGTTAAGCGAGGTTTACCTGTATGTACACACATACTTGTTTGAAACTTATGTACGTATGTACAAATAATTAAAGTAATATCTTGAACTCTTAAAATTTTTTGCAAAGCATTATATATATGTTTGTTTGTACATATGTATGTGAAAATACATACATATGTCGCAAAATGTGAACCGTGTTAGATTGAGGCAGCGATTAAGCGAGGTCTGCCTCGAGAACTACATAAATTGAATATACCAATACACTTCCTTTCACAGCCAGAACCAAATTTGACAACTTTTTTTTGTGACTTTTATATTAAATTTAAAAAAACAATTATTTTTATTAGCAATTATTTTTTATTTAATTTTGTTTTTCCTGTTCACTCCTCTCTGGAGCATAGGGCCTCCACAAGACTCTTTCATCTTACACAATTTTCTTTGCCTTGTGTTGGTTACTTTAATCGGTTGTGTTGTTCTGCCAGGGTAGGTGATTGGCCTGCCGCAGGTAGTCCTAAGTGATGGTGCCATCTAACGCCGCTTAGGAACGTCGCTTCCGTTATTTCGAGCTACCGCTCTTAGCGCCATCTGCTGTGTGAGGGGAGGTTACAGCAGAATGGTTGGAGACCTCGCTAGATCATTTCTGGTGCGCTGTTTTCGCTATTGTTCGCTATTTTTATTTAATTACTCACAAAAAAAATTTTTTTAATTTACTTTTTATTTTATATATTTTTATAATATACATTTTTATAAAAAGTCTTCAATAAAAATTAGTCAGTGGCTTTTATTTATAAAAGTCTTCAATATATATCAGTTAGTGACTTGTGGTGGTATAACTTATACTTTCGATTATATTCCATATTAGAAATTTCAGTTGAATAGACGGTGCCATGCTCTCTGACCAATAAAAATATCCAGAAGCATTCTTTCGCACGACCCTAAAACTAAATCTTAAACAACTCTCATTGCCTCGGCGATTTTTTGCACTCATTACTGCGGGTAAAAAAATGACCCTAAGATAAAATTTGTATAGTCTCTCGATTGCACAAAAACCAGTATTGTGAACACAATTAAATTTCACTCTAACTCAAATGTAATAAATTTAGTCACTGAGTCCAAAAGAAAACAACTTTGGATAAGAGTTAATTTTCATGGAAAACGCGCTAAGGTAACAGAAGTGTTATTAACAATTGTAGTCAACTAATTAGTTACCCAAAATAGTTTTGTCTCACATGGCATGCTTTTCTGTATTACCAAGACTTGGCAGCACTGGTGATTCGAACAGCTGATCGACGCCGTAAGCGATTTGTCGTGGTTTTCTTTCAATTTCATTTTCAATTTTCTGCTTTATGTGTTTCCAAACTGATTTTCTTACTGAAAAGTAAACAAGAATGGATTCATTCAAAGTGCCAAACTTACCAACTGTGACACCAGTAGTTAAAGCGGAAACTGGTTCAACGGCGCTCAAAGCAACAGCTTCACCGACCGCTGTTCCAGAAGATGTCAAGCCAGCTCCACAATCCTCTACTGCACAGCCAGCATCCTCCGCCACTTGTCCATATAAAGTGCCGCCTTGGTCTGCTACGCCCCATGCTGACGCAAATTATAAATTCGAAGTCCTTAAATCTGGTCAAATCATCGAAGAAGTCGCGTCGCTGCAGAAGCAGGCCATTTGGAAATTTGGCCGTCTACCGAAACCCGCCAACGATCTGGAACTGGCTCACCCGACAATATCGCGATTTCATGCTGTGCTTCAGTACCGGCCGCAGCCGCAAGTGTCGGACAACTCTAGCAGCGATCAAGTGACACAAGAGCCACCGGCGGGCTGGTACATATACGATTTGGATAGCACGCATGGCACATTCCTAAATAAGCAGCGAGTTCCCCCACGCGTTTACATACGCATGCGTGTCGGACACATGTTACGACTTGGTGCTAGTACCCGATCCTACATTCTGCAGGGTCCGTGCGAAGATGAAGAGCCTGAGTCTGAGTTGAGCGTGTCGGAATTGCGTGCGCAACACCAACAACAGGTGGCAGAAGCTGCAGCCGAGGCTAAGCGCCAGGCCGAAGAGGCGGAGGAACGGAAACGTAACGAAGGCATCAGTTGGGGCATGGCAGAAGATGCTGATGAGGAAACAGATCTCGCACACAATCCATATGCGACTACCAATAACGAGGAGCTCTTTCTGGATGACCCGAAACGCACTTTGCGGGGCTATTTCGAACGCGAGGGCCTACAGTTAGAGTACAAATGCGATGAAATGTCGGCAGGCTCGTTTGTGTGCAGGGTGGAATTGCCGCTGGACGATGCGTTTGGTCGTCCGATAATAGCGGAAGTCGTGCATAAGGGGCGCAAAAAGGAGTGTGTGGTACAGTGCGCGCTAGAAGCCTGTCGCATACTTGATCGGCATGGGGTTCTGCGTCAAGCGAATCAAGGCAAGCTGCAGTTATACATAAGTAATTCTTATTGTACATGTTTTTTCTTGTTGCCACCTTCAGAGCCCCTTAAGCGAAAAGTAAAATCACAGAGTGACTCGGATGATGATGATTTCCTTGATCGAACGGGCGACATTGAGCGCAAAAAAATGCGCAAAGCAAATACTGGCCAAAGTGTTGCGCTCACGTACGATGAATTGGTTTGTTCCACACTAGTACATCCTTATATATTCGTCACTATTATCACAATATTTTCTAGCTCAAACAAGAGGCAGAGCTTGGTAAGCAGTTGCAACAAATTGAAGTCGAAATTGGAAAATATCATGAAGCACGAAAGCAGCTCAAAGACGCAACTTCTCAGGGAGAAACCAACATTGATGACCTCGATAGTTTCATGGAGAATCTAAAAGACGATGCGCCACATTTGGATAAAACCGAAATACGACGGTTGCGTGTACGTTTTTTTTAATGAATATTGACTGTGATTTTAATGAATATTTTTGTTGCTCAATAGCTGGAACAACAGCGAATCAAAGCTGAACAGCAAAGATTGCAACGACTAATAAAAATTGCAAAACCGGTCGAACTTCCGTTTATGAGAGATGCAACAGATGCTGCAGTCAGTACAAGTTCAACCACCAAAAAACAGTTACCTCTTATAGGAAAACGTAATCAATTCAGCAAGTTCAAAGTTGCAAAGATGGTTGAGAAGTCAGCCGTAAGCACTGTAGGCGTAAACTGTGCAGCGGCTTTAGCCTCGGATGAAGAAGAAATTGAAGATGATGTTGACAGAGTACCGCAACACAAAGAAACCCAAGAAAGTAACGAGGAAAGTGAAATACCAGCCACAAGTGAAAATTCAACAGTGCATACAGATTTGCCTGCATCAGAAAGCAAATCTTCCGAGCCACCCAAACCAACTGCAATACGAAAAGTGTATGGCCCAGCTGCGGTACCGTCAAAAATTAGCGACGTTAAGCCGCAACCTGATAGCGTACGAGTACCTTCAGAAAATACAGACAAGGATGCGATTGCAAATGAGAAGTCGACACCATTAAATGATGAGCAAGTGGAAAGTGAGCAAAGAAAACGGCGTCAGCGTCGGCAACGGTTGCGTTATAAACGGCAAGAAGTCGATATAGAGGAACTTGAAGAGCACGAATCTAGTGAGAAGTATGCGAAGTGGGTGCCACCAGAAAATCAGTCCGGCGACGGTTACACAAAACTAAATGAGAAGTACGGCTACTAAACATTTTATAATTAAAGTATTGGCAATAAGCATTACTAAATGTAAGTATAGTATATACATATTTCTGCAGATGATTGAGGTTTAACTAATAAATAAACGTGTTTAAACATGTTTTAAGACGATTTAATGTTTTTTATGCTTCAATGCTACCTGTGAATCACAAACTGGAACAACCAAAACGTATCGAGAATAATATATTTTCTTAATGGTTATTACTCTACGTTGGAAAAGTCGTGTCTTAGCTGCCTTTCGGTTTTGCCAATTCTATAAGTCGCGGTGTGGCCTTTGCTTTGAGTGCAGCCGGCGAAATAGCAAACGGATTTTCGCGAATGTGCGTGTTCTCATACTCTTTGGGCTCGGCCAATTCCTGTAAACGTTTCGATGCCTTTGCCTTGAGGGCATTCGGCGAAATACCAAACGGATTCTCCTTGAGATCCATCTGGCCAGCGCCCCTGTCACGATGAGTTGCCATTTCTTTGATTCGAGCCGAGGCTGAAAATAAACAAAAATATATGTGAGGCTTTTGAATGCCATGTCTTGCGACTCGGGCCTGAACGCACCTTTATACTTGAGGGCCGATCGTTCAATTGGAATTGGCAATTCCTGATTCATTGCAGAATCATCGCGGATTTGGGGCTTTGCCATCCTGATAATGGCCTCCGAGGCTTTATAATTCTTCATGGCGGGCGTTAGTACCCATTTCTCTTTAACCAATTCGACACGCTGCTTGGGAAATGCTAATTTCTTGAAGCGTTTCATCTGGCTCAGTGGCATTGACTGGACGGGCTGTGTGATATAAATGTGCGGTTAATTAGAATAGTACTTTTGCATTTCTCAACTCTCAAACATTTAGTTGAAGCCCAACATTTCAAAAGTGTGTATTATATGACAATATCAATGATCCAATAATGAAATATGGATATCGCTCCGGATATGATGAATTCCACTTCTTTAAAAGTACAAAAAATCAGCTATTTACTCGTACAGGCCCCGAAAAAATTGTCCACCATATAATCATCAATATATGTAAATGTTAAATTATTGTGAATATACTTCATGTTTTATGATTTTTAGTTCGATTCTTTTAGATTTATAAAAGGGTCTTGCACATTGCGACCTGTTGAATATATTGTGATACTCTAATGGTTCCTTGGTAAGGATCCTCCATCAGACCGATGTCTGCCATAAATATATGAATACGGGAGTTTCTCTTAAAAAATTATGTCGAGATTCTTTTGTGCTTTTTAACAAAATTTCTTAGAAAATATCAAGAACATCGGACATATATATTCAATATACGCATGCAGCTATATTATTAGACGTGTAGCTGTAGGTATATGCATTATTGTACAACGTACCAATTCCGGTTCAGGCGGTGGTTTTTTAGGTTTTGCCAGCCTCCTCAAATACCTCGTGTGTAGTTTCCATTCTTCTTTATCCCATTTGGGGATGGGAATCCTGAAATTCCAGTGAAAACACATGTTCGGCTGTAACTCGGTCATTCATTGTTTTCTGACTGCTCACCTTTCTGTCGGTGGTTGGACGTTCCCCAGTCGGCTGTACAATGACAGCAGGCTGTACCGTATGAGGCGGTTGATAAACTCCATACGGATCGGTGGGTACAAGCCTCGCGCTCGTTCCTTGAACAGAAGTAGCTTTCTGCGGAGTCGCTGAGTAAGTCGTAGAATACCGCCTAACAGGTCACACTTACCGCACTGACGGCCACGCCAATTGTTCGGTTCTGGTGCTTCGCCTCATTTCGAGATTCTCCAAATTAATCGGCTTTCTGAACATGCAGGGACATTTCCGTATGAAGCGCTGCACCCGGCATGTCGGCTCAGCCAGTCTTAGTAAGCGACGCCGCCTCGTGAACTTTTGGCGACGGACCAGCCGGCACCAGTCCCGCTTCATGTCTTTCAGGAAACATTTTATATCAGTGGGTAGATTGTCAAAATTCGGGCAGCACTTTTCACAAGCTGAAGCTTTATGCATTTTGTGATTTTGCTTGTTTTTTTTGTATTTATTATTGCTACTGAGGATTTTGTGTGTATACTTTAATGAAATTTTAATTTAAATGAATGGGAGATGTCTAAAGTGATGGATGCCATTACGGAGCCGACGTAGAAATGTAGAAATAGAAATGCGTGTAAAGTGGATTTCCGTTTTTCAATTCCGTTGGAGCGAAGCTACACAGTTGTGATTTGCTCAACATGCCTGGAGAGAATTTGGCTCAATGGCGCTGCAGCCACGTGTCGCTTATCTCAAATTGCAGATGCAGATAGAGATAGGCGACATCGCAACGCATCGCATCGCACCGAATTATATCCTGCATGTCGACATTTATTCTATCCAAAATGAACTCATAATTTCATATAAGCAAAAATTTCAAACTCAACAATACTCAGCACCCCAATAACTTTCAGTCTGCTTATATCGAGCTGTACTCCTTTGGCTTGGCGAGCTCAATAAGGCGCGGCGTAATTTTGGCCTTCAGTGCAGCCGGCGACACCTTGTAAGGATGTGTGCGGATGTGGGTCTCCGTGTAGTCCTTCGGCTCGGCAAGCTCGATTATGCGCTTAGTTGTTTTCGCCTTCAGGGCGTTCGGTGAAGTCTTGAAAGGAGTCTCCTTCAGCTCAGGCTTCTTGTAGACCCTTGAAGGCGTGGCCAATTCCTTAATTCGCGAAGTGGCTGCAAATACAACGCAACAATTGTACCAGCTGTCGACTGGTGTGCGAATAATGCATACCTCTGTAGCGCAACGCTTGCCGCGTCACTCCCTGCTCGCTTTCTCTTTTCTCGTGGCTAAAGGGTGTAATTCTCGGCTTTGATATTTCGAGTATTCGCTTTGATGGATTATAGGTCCGCATGTTATTGGTTAACTGCCACGGCGGCAACGAGGTGTCCTCGTATGTCCTTGGCTTTGCTAGCTTTTTCATGCGACGCAAATCGACAGTCCTCTCACCGCCATCACGGCCACGGCCGCGTCTCCTAAACGACGGTACTACGACTGGCTTTTCGGGTTGCACTTCGGGCTTGGCCTTGGACAAAACTTTGATACGTCTTAAGTGCTCTTCCCAAGAGTACTGGTCCCACTTCGGCTCTTCTTTACTAGAAGAAGCCAATAAATATTATTCAAAGGGCAAACGGTAGATGTGCGTTTGTAAAATCGAACCGGTCAAACGTTACCAACGGCAGCAATCAACTGAGTATTCAGTCAAATAAGTCAGTTGTCAATTCATGTAAAAGTGGTTCAACTCAACTTCAGTGCATTACAAATGTAAATTGTATTGAACTATTTAAATGTGATTTGCAGTCGAGGTACAATTAATTCATCTCATCATCACCGGACTCAGTTGATTGCCACCACGTTGGTACTTCGAGCTTGTCCGCCGGACATGTTATACTAACGGCTTTTGTGGCGGTGGCACGCTCGCCAAGCGGCTGTACAACGACAACAGGCTTTTGCGCAGCGTGCGGTTGACCATCTCCTTGCGCACGTGGTGAAACGTCCGGAAGGACTGGCGTTTCTTCAGCTCAAATAAACGGCTGCGCGTCGCGCGGGTGTGCAGAAACAAGAGCAATTAGAAGCCTGTCGACGCGCATTGTGCTGAGTGACTAACCTTGGCTGCGGGTACGCCAATTGCTCAGTGCGCGTGTGGATCGGCTGTTCACGTACGATCTCCACTTTGCGCAGCGCAACTTCCGGACAAATGCAGGGCTGGCGAACCTTGGGGGTGCGCGTTTTCGGCTCGGCCAGCGCCAGGATGCGCTTGTTCTTCGTCACCTGGTTCTGGTAGCGGCGGACCAACTTGCAGTACTCTTGCCCAAGTTCCGGAATAAAACAATCGAACTCTGGCGGCACTGCAGGTGGTTCGACGCAGCATTTTGGACTGTAGGACAGTAGATCGCGCATTACAACTGTCAAATCGCGCACTCTCTAGCGTCCCGATGAGGGTGCAGGAATCGCTGCTCTTCTGGGGGACACTGGAGCAGTTGGCTCCTTCTTCGCTTTTCGATTGTTATTGTTTTTGATCGGTAATGTGTTCGCTTCTACAGATGGAAGTGCAATCAAGACAGCACACTTCTGTGGTTTTTAGTTCTTGCGATGTTTTTTGAACTTTTCTGGTGAGTTGTTTTTTACAATGAAATTCGCCTTGGCGTTGATTTATCCAACTTTTGTAAACTAGAATTTTGAAAAACATCATTGCTGTCACACAGCAACGAAACATTGGCGAGTAAATCGTCTAACGGAAGCATTCAATAAATTTCGAAATGATCGACATTTAAAAGTCCTTCCGAACAACTCGTGCTACATAACCGGCATTGGGTCAACACAATAGTCATTAATGCATTTATAATTTAAAAAACTTAAAAAAAAAATGTTAATGATGTGCGTTTTTTCATATGGGCAAACATATTATTACACTGTGTTTTTAACGACGCCCAATGAGGATTTTAATTCAGAATTTTAAATTTACAATTTCAAACTTTTAATTTACATTTTGAAAATTGGAGTTTGGTAAGTGCTTTAAAAAAAAATTTCTTTGTAGTCCCATCACATCGCACCAATTCAAAGAAATGGTTTTCGATAAAAATTAGAACAATTTTAAACACCTTCTTAGTAAAAGCAACTCTGTGCCGCTATAGATAACCATCACGACAGAATGTCAGTTGATATTTAAAAAATGATAATTCACAATTTGTGGAGAATTCGTTGCGCAGAATTGATGTAAGGGTAGACATTTATTTAAATTAAATCTTGCGTTGTACGCCAAGTTGGTGGACGACTGGGGCGTTGTAACAACATTTTGTGAATCCACATTTGACAGAGCAGTGCTTGTTTAACAGCCCCAAGCAGCGTCAGATCCACTCGCAGTGTCGTCTGGAGTTCGATTTGCCATTAGTCCTAGCAGCACTATTGGTCATAGTAGTGGCGCACCCAAGAGGGATTTGGGCAAATATGGTCTCAGATGGTGCACTCCTACGCAAATAAAATCCACTGGCTCTAAGGCTTTGGCTTTTTTTATTATTATTATTATTTAATTTTAACTTGAAACTTGGACGGAAATTGCAACAACCATTAATGCAATATTTCCTACTACATTCATATGAAGATAGATGAGACATGGTTGTACTAGTTTTGCACCGCGGGTGGCAAATCATCTCTTATCTTTACTTTGTATAGAGTACAAGTAAACATTTACATATGTTAATTACTGCTGAGATTAATATAAGTACATACCGCATTTCCATATGATATATATACCGGATTTCTCCTCAAACACACACATTTATTTATATTTTTATTTCGAATTCATAACTTTATTAACAGTATGAAAATGCTCCGGAAGAATTCCGATAATTGCAGTTTCACAGCAATAGCCATATTACCATACCTTATCGGTACTATCCATATTGGCTGACTCGTTAAACCTCAAAATTCATTGGATCTGTATCAGAGCATTTTCTAGTTATATGTTTTCAAATGTTATTTATTATCGCACCATGTCCGCTATACTGCGTCGACATGCAGCCATCTGATGCGATTGTTACTGTGTCTACAATTGCGGTTGACAGGAGTTGGGAGCGAACACAACGCAGGCTTGCGACAATTTCTGGAATCGGGTGTGTTACATAACTTTCACTAGAGATTCCGAATTGAACTATTTAATTACAAATGGAAATAAATAAACATAAAGCAAAGGCTGGCGGAGGAGTGGGTGGTCGCATTCGCAGTCGCTTGCATACATTGGTACGTGTGTAAATATTTTATTTTTGCTATTTGGTTTTGACAATTGCCTAAAGTTGAGAGACAGATGCGCGGATATTCGTCAAAATTAATACTCAAGGAGATATAATTAATTAAATAAAACTAAATAAAACTAAACAAATAATATTGGTTACAACATAAAACTGTTCGTGCGGTAGCTGTCTGTACGTAATGTCGGCGTCCGATCTTTCTTCTCCAAATTTTTTTTTACATTTTTCGAATTAAATTTTCAACTTGGTTGACTTAGTATGCAATAATAACGCAATGATTTAGTCTCCAATCCCCCTGCTTCGGGCGCACGTGCCTGCAACTTAGTGTATGTTCATGATGATGGCGCGTGTGAAGTCCTGCGTGGTCGATTGGCCCCCCAGATCTTTGGTTCGCACCTTGCCGTCGGTTAGCACTTTGTTGATAGCATTGTTGATCACCTCGCTGTAGGTGCCCAAGTTGATGTGGCGCAACAGTTTGGTGCCGCACAGCAGCATGGCAGTGGGGTTGGCCAAGTTCTTGCCAACGGCGCCAGCGAACGTGTGACGTGCACCCTGCAAGTAAAGTAAAAAATGCAACATTTTACGTATTTTGTTAAGGCTATTTAGATTAGATTAGAGGATAAAAATGCCAACAGTTCTTTTACACCAAATAATAAAAATTAAAAAAATATTCGTCGCTTAAAAATAATCAATACTTTCTCATTAAAACTAATTTTAATAAGGAAAATTGAATAAAAATCTTAAAAATTAATAAAACCCAACATGTGCGCATGTTTTTGATTTTTTGGTTTTAAACAAAAAAATCTTTATGCGAAAGATAAATTTACATATTTGTAAAAAAAAATGAAAAATTACGCATTTCCCAGATTGGATGATGAAAATTTTAACAGAAATTCAAAATCTCACAAACATTTTAGGTGAGCTCATTTTCTCTTCAAGTTAACAAATTCCAACTAATTTCGGTATCGAAAAAGTAAGTGCGGAAAAGACAATAAGCGTGTAGGTATTAGGTCAACATTTAGTTTTCGCTCACCGGCTCGAAGACCACACATTCCGCCGAATAGGAAGCTCCAGCTACCACACCAGCACCGCCAACTAGACCCGAGGCCAAGTTGTTAACAATGTTGCCGTACAAGTTCGGCGTGACCATCACATCAAACTGCCAAGACAAAGCCAAAAACGAATAAATGAAAATGTGGCGTCTGACAGCGCAGACACACGCTCAAACCTGATTTGGATTGGACACCATTTGCATGGTGGTGTTGTCCACGATCATCTTTTCGAACTGGATGCGCGGGTACAGCTTGGATATCTCCTCGCACGACTTGAGAAAAAGGCCGTCGCCCAGCTTCATGATGTTCGCTTTGTGCACGGCAGTCACCTTCTTGCGGTTGTTCTTGGTGGCGTAGTCGAAGGCGAACTTGGCGATACGCATTGACTTGCGCGCGGTGATGATCTTCAGGCACTCGACAATGCCGGGCACCGATTCGTGCTCCAGCGCCGAGTATTCGCCCTCGGTCTGCTCGCGGATGATGACCGTGTCGATATCCTTGTGGCGCGTCTTCACTCCCGGCAGACTTCGCACGTGCACCACGTTGGCGAACAGATCCAGTTCGTTGCGCAGCTTCATGTTCAGCGTCTGCAGCTCGCCGGCGACACTGTAGTCAGGCGTAGCCAAAATACCCTGTGGCGAACGAACGTTGTCAAAGGTGAAATGGCAAAAAGCCCAGTTGCGCCACTAACCTTGATGCAAACTTTGTTTTTCTGAATTGAAGCTACCACATCCTCCAGTTTGGCACTCAGCACGGGATTCACCTCGGACAGAAAGTAGTTCTCAAAGTCCACGGGCACATTGGCAGCCTAACGTATCGAAACAAATTAAGCAAATGAGAGCACGAGCAAATGCGAGTACCAGCAAGCACCAAACCTTGAAGACTTCCTGCAGCGCGTAAACCATCTCCGGTCCAATACCGTCACCGGGGATCAGTGTGCATGTAGTCCTGTTACCGCCATGCGTTCCCGGATCCTAAGCACATAGACAAACGGTGCAAGGTAAACAAATGTAAATTAAAACTCCCAACAACAAATTAGTTGTATATACTATACTCACCGAGGCGACGGAAGTGGTGGTAAATGAGCGCGTGGCTGCCGCCTGTAAAAGACAAATTCTACATAAATCATATGATTTCGTGTGCGACGAGGAACGATAACCGAGAATTTACAGCGCAAGGATTTTAACCTCAAAGCTGGCAAATATTTGCACTGTATTAGCGCAGCTGGCAGTCGCTCGGCAGTGTTTATGTAAGAAGTGTCGCGGACGACGGGCCGTTCTCTGCCCGCCTCACGCTGTCCACCCACTCACCTGCACCAGTGTGCGTCCAAGTGTCCTTGCCAACATCGACATGCTTCGTCCACAACTTGCCTATCAACAAACGCTGCCCAGATATCCTGCAAATCAGTCAGGAAAGTTATTAAAAAAGTTCGAATACACCGCGAGAAGATTTTGGTAATACCACTGAAGAGCAAATTGAAGCACAGAGATTGACAATTGGTACGTAGAGTGGATGATAAATTCGAAACTGACAGTACAATTTGTGGAACCTGTCGCAGGGGCGACATCTATTTCTACAAAACCATTCGCGATTCCAATTGTGGTGTGTGTATTTACTAATTGACCATATAAGATGCACACCCGCGTTGGTTTGGTAGGATAGGAAATTAATAAATTGCTCTAATAAATAGAAACAAATTCCTTATAGTTAGAAGAAGTAGGGATAACACGTTAGATATTTACATAATGCAGCTTGAAGCAAGGTAGTAGTGTAAGAAAATCAAAACGGTTCGTTAATGATTTGAAAGAATACTTGCTTGTTAATTATTATATTGCCTCCGCACACATGAAAATTGTGTGATACAAACAATTTGAGAATTGAAAAAAAGATTTAATTGTCGAAATTGTCCGGAACGGCAACCTTGCGGTTTGACCTTCGGTTCCTGTTATCGGACCGGCAAGCTTCTGATTGGCACCAAACTGCCTTATCCACCGAATTTGAGAGTAGAAAAAGTGTTATGCTCTTATCACTCTCCTGCCACTATTAAATAATTTGCTAGATATTTTTCTTTTTGCTTTTCCTCCTGGCAGAACTTGTGAGAAAACTCAGTAATCTCTGGCTCGTTGCACAGCACGTCGCATTTGGCAGTCATTAGGAGTTCTTTGAAAGATCTTGACGCAAAAGCTTTCCATTGATCCGCATGGCCTTGAGAATTGTGGCGATTTCTCTGCGCGATCGTTTCGCGAAGCTCGCCGTCAACACCGTCAGTGTACGAATGAGTTCGTATTCGAGTGGGTGAGTTTTTCTGCCTCTTCACTGCTTGATAGCTTATTGTTGAAGTGAAAATTTTCTGTTGAAGTGGAGTTGTGATAAACCTTGCATTACAGCGACGCAATGCGTTTCGTACAGTTCTCGCGCAAAAACGATGTGTGCCCGCGCCTGGGTCTCCTCTCCGCGGATGGCACCAAACTGAAGGAGTTGGCCGACAGCTCCGGCGACATGATTGACTTCATCCGCGAGAACGCCTCGTTGCAGAATATGCAGAGCAAACTGCAAACACTGGTAGAGGAAGAAGTGGGCGACGCGACTGTATTGCTACCGCCGGTGATCAATCCGGAGAAGATCATCTGCATTGGGCTGAACTACAAGTGCCATTGTGAAGAGCAGAAGAAGGAGCCGCCCAAAGAGCCGATGTTCTTTAGCAAATTTAACACGACTTTAACTGGGGCGAGGAGCAATGTGATTGCGCACGAGATGACTAAAGTGAGAAAAATTGTGGCCTGCTTTGGTAGTTTAGCAGATAAGTATTGTTGTCGTTGTAAACTTTTGTACAGAGAATGGACTGGGAGGTCGAGCTGGCGGTCGTGATCGGCAAGGAGGCGAAACATGTGTCGTGCGAGGAGGCCATGGACTACGTTTTCGGTTATACAATTGCGCAGGACATTACGGCACGCGACTGGCAGAAGCGCAATGGAGGGCAGTTTCTGATTGGCAAGTCGATGGACACTTTTCTGCCGCTAGGCCCGGCACTGGTGCACAAGAGCCTGGTCAGCGACGTTAACAATCTGAACACGCGCACGCTCATCAACGGCTGCGAGAAGCAGAACGGCAACACGGGCGACATGATTTTCAAAATAGAGGATATTATTCACCGCTTGACGCAGTGAGTTTTTGACTGCAATGTTGTTTGGTGCGAGTGCTAAATAGGTTTTTGTGTCTGTCGTAGGTGCATCACTCTGAAGCCGGGCGATGTGCTCCTAACCGGCACTCCAAAGGGTGTGGGCACCTACATGGACCCACCAGAGTATTTGCAGGTGGGCGACGTGATCGAGTCGCATATCGACGAATTGGGAATGATGGTAAACACGGTTGTGGCTCCTTAAGCAACGATCACGGGAATGAATTTCGTAAAGAAATGTTACCCGCAAGTTAAGCGAAAGGCTTCCAAGTGAAAAATTGTGTTATTGTAATCACAAAATAATTGTTTACTATTAAAACAAAATTTGTAAATAATCAAAGAAGAACCCCGCCTCGCTTTAACGAAGAGGAATTTGGTTTTTTGTTTCCAAGAAAATCTGAATACAACAACTACTGCATGGAACAGTTTCGACTTTTTTATTTCTACATCATCATCATTGTGTTGCATTTTCAACTTTAGACCTTGAACGACTTTGCCTTGGTGGCGAAGAACTCATTCCGCTGGTGGTAAGGGCCATACAGATCATCAACGTAGTATTTTGGTCGTCGCCAGAAGCTGGTAACCATCTTGTCTAGCAGCCAGCTTTGCGTAGAATTTGTAAAGACGTGTTCCTGTAGTCGCTTTCTCCGTGCGCCTGACTTCTTGAACAAATGCTTATGCCGGCCACAGCGTGTGCGTATCCAAGCGCCCCAATGCAAACGCTTGAACCGCTTAAGCACCGCCTTCACGGACTTGCGCTTACCCTTATTCAGTGAAAATTTGGTTAAGGAGCGGGTAGGCTGTTGCAGCAGCAATGGCACAGTGGCGACAACGGGCGCTTGTAATAGCCGTTGCGAGTTAACTGTAGCAGGCTTTGGTACAAGTGTTGCTAATGTTCTGTTGCTGAAGAATGCAACTGCATGCTGAAGCGGACGCGCGGCAAAAGGAAGAGCTTTACTGGATGCCACTGTCCGACACACTAAAAGCATAGCAGTCAAATTATCTGGCGCTTGTTTGAATATTTGTTTTACTTACAATTTAGCGCCAATAAACGCAACATTGTGGTAAAGGCGTTTTTGGAAAGTTACAACAATACACAATTCTGCGATTCCATAACCAAGTATGAAATGAAATGCCGAAGTGGGGTTAAATCAGCTGTTGTAGAATTAAACTGCGTTATCGATGAGCGGTTACGCTGCCACATAGTCATAGATAGCGCTGCAAATCAAATGTTAAGTTTATAGAAAGAATTTTGAAATATTTTTTATTAGAAACATTTGTTCGATCGCATTAAGTGCATACGCAACTCTATAATAAAGATCCAATTGGTTTGTGCGGCTTGGACGTTGCTTGCAGCGGTTTATGTCTGGCAAGACTGCTCGAATGCTGTCACCTCTTTCACAATCGATTGTACTTTGGTCAGAATTTTCACAATCGAAGGTGACAGCACTGCACGAAATTCTCGCCGAGCAGGAAAATAGTGGCTCGGTCTGTGAAAGCAAGAAAAAGACGTTTCGGAGGACGTGCAAGCCGGCTCGAGCGTGAATTGGAATCGTCTGTATTCAAAATTAAACGAAAATAACAAAATTTGAAGAAACATCATGTATCGTTTGGCCTTGAGGAGACCGTGCAAAGACGCCCTGCAGGTGAGTGTGGCGAGCGTCGGACCCGGACGTTTCGCCCTGATATGGGAAAGTGAAAATTTCGTTGCGTGTCGTGCAGTCGCCGTCAAAATGTATTATAGCGCAAGCTTCCGCACTGCCCCCGCTGGACTGTTGGTTGTTATGTCATCTGTCAACCGAACGGGCGACTGAATTTTTCCAAAAAAATGCAACAAATCGAATGCCAGTAGAAATGCATGTGACCAGGAAAGGGGGAAATGCGTGCGAAAAGTGTGCGTCAAACGCCAAAAGAGCTGTCGAATGTTGAATTGTAATCAAAGAGATGGGGTGGGCCCCCCGCAATCCACATGGCGCTCTTGACCAAGCAACGAAGCAGCAGCAGCCGCAGCTGATGCCATCATTTAATGTGGCATATGAGAACTGCTAATGTGGTGACCTTTATATCGAAGCTAGTGGGTTTAGGGCACCCACAGAAATAGCCTGTGTGTAAATATGTAGTGTTATGTAGCGATTTAGAAAAAGCGTGTGACAGTTGAAATAATTATTGTAGGAAGCTGTGTGGTCATCGCTGGCCAGCGTCGACAACGAAACGATACCAATAAAATCTTGTTAAACGTACAATTTTAAGTAACTTTATTAAAAATATTTGACTAGAAAAAAACCGTGAACGATTCTGTTGAGTGGAGAGCTGATGTTTCGTGAGATTCTTTAATTGTCGGTTAATTGTATGTCATTCTTACAGATCACATTGCAGAAGCAGAGCCGCAGACAAATCAACAGCAATGGACTGCCACCGAATGTCCGAGAGGCCGGCTTCGGAAAGGTGGCATTCTTTCTAACGCCGGTAGTTGCGGTCGGTGGAGTCGTGGCATATGCGAAGTAAGTCATCACGCGCTCTTCTCAAAAATTTGCTTACGTTGTGGGGTTGTATTCTCGTTCTTTGCAGATACGACAAAGAATTTCGAAAAACAGTCGAACAAAATGTACCCGGTGCCGAGTACGTGATCAAAGTTGCACTGCAAGAGGAGAACCCGATGAAGGAGATTAACAAGCAGTTCGATAACGTCAAGAAGCAAGTCGACGAAGTCTCCAAGTCCATTGAGGGTGTCACCTCCACAGTGACCAGTTTCTTTGGCGTTGGTGAAAAGGAAAAAACAAATACAAAGGGTAAATTCGCCATGAGTCATTTTCTGCACATAATCAATAACTAACGTTTTTTCGAATAGTGGAGGAAGTCAAGACTAAAACGCCACCAGCCAAAACAGTGTGTATACCCCTTGTCTCTAAGATTTGCGCATTTGTAGATATATATTTTTTCCATTTACAGGTTCCCATTGGAAGCGGCAGCAAGTCGAAACCCGAAGCTGTGCCCACGGCTAAGCCGTCGGCACCTGCGAAATCAGTTCCCAAGGCACCAGAACCATTGCCGTCCGATGTAACCGAATTAGAGAAGGCTGTGGAAGTGGCTGCTTCGTTGGCTGTCAAAGAGTACAACCAGGCCATTGCCATATTGAAAAGGTAAGGCCAGCGTACGATTGATGCGACCTGTTTTTTGTAGAACATTTTTTCGTTTGTAGTTTCAATGATGATGTGCGCAGAGTGGTTGACCAGGCCGTGGAAAATGTAGATCCCTCGCTGTGGACGACGCTGAAAAACAAAACCAGTGCACGCGATACCTCCGTTCAGACAGCGGAGAAATCTGCTCGTGAAGCGATCGCTAAAATTGGTTAGTATTTGCAAAGTTGATGCTTGCCTAATAACGGCCACGCCGTTTGACTTCACAACTGCTTTTAACTGAGAGGCTAACTTGTTTTGGAGGTCATGAGATTGTTACATACAGCATTGTACTTATTATCTAATTGCAGAAAAGTGCGAAGTGGCTTTGAGCAAGGCAAACAATCCGGAAAACCACGACCGCATCTTAGCCATTCGCAACAAAGTCAAGTCGCTGATGGAACACATAAATTACGTAAAGAATGAGCTCTACAAGCATAAGGATTTGGCCACTATGTCTGAAAAATACTGGCGAAATGTGAGTGCCATTTGTGTTGGATTTGTAAGCCTGCAAATAAAGAATTTTTACTGCAGGTAGAGAAGGCGCGTAACTACTTCATCGAAGAAATTGAGTCGATATTTCCCGGATTGAATCTGTCTGAACGGAAATTGAATCTGTCGAAGGAGGACTTGGATTTGTTCATCATGCACGCATATTCGCATGTGCTGGCCTATCAGAAGGAGCTGCAGCGCTTGCAGACTGACGGCGAGTTGCGCCTGAAGCGCGCCATCGAAGCGTTTCGCGGCGACAGCGACGTGGAAGCGGTTAAAGCGCAGCTAGAGTATCACCTGGAGACAGAGAAGCGCAAGCTGGCGCTGGAGAACCAGAAGAAGATATTCCAAATACGCGCCGATGCCGAGAAGAAGCTGCGCCAGCAGCTGAAGAAGCAGGCCGAGGCGCATGTCGATCACCTGAACGATGCTGTGAACATAAAGGAGAGTGAACTAAAGCGCAACTTTAATCGCGAGATGGAAGACAAGCTTGCCACGGAAAAGGCTAACTACAAGTTGCAGCTGGCAGCCATGGTGGGAAAAATGCGCGGCATGGACGCCGCTCTGCAGGGTGAGTGTTCGGCCGAACGCATTCAATCGGGTGCATGCGGTGCTTGAGTTGTTTAATTTGCATTGAGCATTGTTTGTTGTTGTATGCACATGCTGCCGACAGAAATTGACGATGAATTGAAAGGTACCGAGCACAAAGTGATATTTTTTTGTTTAGTTTCGCATATTTTGTTTGAGTTGTTTTTTTTAGACATTGGCACAGATAAACTAACTTTGATTATCATTCATAGCTCGTGCTGAATCGGAGCGCTCGGCCCATCAGGCACAAGCCTTGTGGGCGGCCTGTCAGGCCTTGTGGGCCATAGTGAGCACTGGCGAGCCCGGAGTGCACTGGAGGACCAAGCTGCGTCCACTAAAGAGCGAAATAAAGGCAATTGCTAAGGTGGCCGGTATGTAGTTGATGAGCTTGCGAGCTGAACTGCTTGTCACTGACACATATGAGTGTGATTTCTTTTGTGCTTCCAGAGGGTGACGAGCTGGTGGGCGTGGTGCTGCAGAATTTGCCGCTTGAAGCCGTTGAACGTGGAGTCTTCACGGAGGATGCGCTGCGCGAACGTTTCATGAACGTAGAGCGTGTAGCGCGCAAAGTGGCGCTCATACCCGAGGGCGGCGCCAGCATGCCTATGTACTTCCTCTCCTACTTGCAATCGCTGTTCATCCTGAAACCCGACGACCCCATTTCAGTTGATGAGTTGCAAAACAAGCAATTTGATTACAGTAAATTAGACACTTACGACATTTTGAACAGAGCTAGGTGAGCTGGAAGTGTTCGTTTTGTTGCGGAATCGTCACTAATCGTATGCATTATGACATTGCAGATACTTCGTGGACCGCGGTGATCTCTTGCAGGCACTAAAATACATGAATCTGCTGCAGGGCGGACCACGTCGCGTCGCCTGCGACTGGCTGAAAGAGACTCGTCTGATGCTGGAAACAAAACAAGCTGCCAACACGTTGATGGCCCATGCTGCCGCCAGTGGTCTTTTGTATTTGTAAATTATGTTAAATGCTTATTTTAAATTATATTTAAAATATGAGAAATAGAAACAAGTTGACCAAACCACCTCGACATTTCAAAGTGGCAAATATCATGTTGCGTATATGGCGGCCGATGCCTAGCGATTTACTCTATTACGAATAGCTTGCACTGAATGGAATTCGTTTAGCGGAACTGGCACCACCTTACCTCAACGATTTGATTTGACTTGGAAATATGATAACATTTGTTATGTTTGTCTTTTAGAATCAGTCGATTTAGTTGGCATTCCGGTTGTAAAGAAATGAATTGTTGAGCACTAATAAAGAGTACACCACTGAAATAAGACAAGAAATATCAGTAAAAATGTTGCGATGCATTAGTTGCACGACTGCCTGCGAAGGGCATATTAGCATGTCTGCTGATGCAGAGAACCTTTTAAGGTCTTATTGCTTCGCAGCCCACCAACCATCCAAAGTGCAATGATAGTAAACTCGGAGTAAAACAGAATTTTAGTCATTTTTATTGCATTTAACTAAAAATTTGGTATTAAAGCTAGCGCTTGAGTTCATTCTTTAAATGGTCTCCAGTTATCCGTCAACGTGGATACCCTTTCAAGTGTTGAATTCGAGGGTTCTGCTGCTCTCTGAACGCGTCAGTTTCTTTCTCAAATAAAAGTGTGAACATTTAAATTTTAAATAAAATAATCGGCAGGGACCGGCATAGAATCAAATACACAATGAAAGCACGATGCGCATTCGCTTCAGTGATCCACTTTGCTGGTATTGGCATCGTTTGCGCCATGGGCGCTGCTTCTGTCTCCTAGTATCTTATCCATTGCCGTGTACTTCCATTGCATATAAGCAACCCGCATGCGATCCCAGACATTGTCGATCGAGTCCATGGCGGGGCGCACGTCTAGCAGTGCGAATTTGTAATCCTTGTCCACTACTCCGCCGTCATAGTAGTCGATCACGTATCGTACATCCTTTCCACATCGGTCAACAATCCAGTCGTGACGGTCAAAAGGCAACTCGTAGCTGTAAAACGCAAAATAAGTCAATGCCCGTACGCACCTTTTGCGTATGCGGCGCACACACCAACGCAAATGCTTACCCCAGCCAACTGCGGAAGCGCGCTCGTGGACTGTAGTCGGATGCTTTGCCGCCAAAGCTTTTGAGTCGCGGATTGCCGCACTCCTTTACGTGGAGAGCCTCCCACTTCAGCACCTCCCTCCAGGCCTGCTCGTTGTTGGCATTGTGTATGTGGATGATGTCGCCCATGTCCTTCGGTGAGATGTCTTCGTTCTTCCAGCGCCAGCCCTTGCGCAACATGGCATTCCAGAACATCTGCTGACTAGGGTACTGCCAGAATTGCACGCTGCCGTCTTCAGTCACCTTGGGTATGCTCGAAGTTTGTCGCTCTGTGGGCAATGGGAACGGCTGATCGGGTGCCGGCTGTTGATTGGCAGGCGGCATCATGTTCAGCGGGTTCACGTCGCCTTTGTCATGCTGCACGGGGCACTCAGACGGCGGAACAGTGGTCATCTTTGGTTGCGGCGGCGCCGGGCTCTTTGCATTGCTATCTTTTTGGTGCATTGGACATTCGGGTGGCGGTGCTGCACCAGAGGCGGCCATCTGAGCGTAATTCTTTGCCGGTGCCGCCTCCATGTGAGCACTGAGTACCGTGTTGCCCATGTTGATTCTGCAACGAAGATCAAGTTGAAAATGGTGTCACACGATTCCATTCACAGCGGCAGCTATTGCGTAATTTAATCTGTGAGAAGAACTGTCGCGGACACTCACATTTTACAGATTAGGTGTTAATTTTGCAGTTTTTAGGCAGAAATTCTCTGCCACCTTTAATTTTATAATTTATGTAATTTTGCCTCGAAAATGTTTTTCTTCACGAGGGGTTTGTATTCAAACTGGGTGATTTCTGTGTAGTTCTATAGGTTATGTTTTTGATTGACTTACAAGCTTTACAACAGTGCTGCCACATGTTACTAAAAAACGAAACACTTTCAATGCGTGAACCATGAAATGTGTACATGAATGCCGTTTCATTACAAATGTTTGGCCGTTGCTTTGGAAAATGTTGCAAATTTACTTACAATTCTGTCATTCCCGATCAAAACTTTATACGAAATACGAACTAAAATTTGCAAATTTTTGGAATTCACATCTAATTTAAAACTTTCATAACAAAAAACAAACAAACAACAAGAATGACAACATTTAATATGAAAGCAAAATTGAGCAAACCTTAGAATGATTTATGAAATTTGAAAATTTTTCGGTCGCATGGGCATTGACACTTTGAAATTATATTTGCATAATTACAGTTGCGGACAACCGAATAGCACGTAAAATAGTGGACATTTAACATTACTTCAAATGGATTTTCAAGAAATAGTTTAGTTCCCAACATTACTAATATAAAATTCTAGAATTTTGTTGTAAAATTGTTTTCATCATAGTTATATCTTTTAAATTTTGCAATAATAATAATTTTTGCAATAATTTTTGCTGATGATAAAATTTACTGAACTTATCTTAGGGAGATAAAGCGAATAAACTTATCTCGACTTAAGCTACTTTGCCAAACGGCCAACGGCCAGTTCTAGGCGGCTGTTGAGATTTGCTTTCCTTTGAATTCAACGAGTGGAGGATCTTCAAAAGCGACTCGTTAATGATGACTTTTACTCCCGCATATGTTTTTATTGTATTTGTTTGCCGTATGCCGTAATTTTGTCACATTTATCAATTCAAATTGCTAAAGTACGATGAGTTTCTCAACTAAAATTAGTATAGAATTAAGTCAACTTTACTGTCGCACATGGAAATTCAAAAGCAACAAAATTAAACGTACCCTACTTAACAGCTGCTGCACGGTTAGTTGCATCAAATAAATAATAATACAAAAAAACGTACAAAATTATCAAAACCATTTTTGGCAGTTGCAAATGTGCACAAAAATATAACAGCAAACAGCAATCGGTCAACGGACACGTTTTAGTAGCAGTTGCCGTTAAATTTGAAGACACAACATGAAACCAACACAGCTGCTAAGTATTGCTGGCAGTTAAAAAGGCCGAGCACAAGTAACGTGTTTTGACGTTAACTTGATGAAATCTTACGAAACGTGTGTTGCGCATACGCCACGTGATTTCAAAATGTGCGCCTGATGTGCGATTGGGAAATATGTACATATGTATGTAGGCACATAGGCAGCCACATAAACAGACCCATACTGTCACACGTGTACCGCGTGTACGTTCGTATTCAAATGCACACAACATGGGGCGGCAGGTGGATTGATCGCTGTAGGTGGCCGGGTCTGCAGGCTGCTGGCTGCAGCACATCGCTAAAGAAGTGAGGCGCTGTCTGTGCGCATCGCTCGGTTTCCATTAACCTTTGCGAGTGTTTTCTATCGCGGTCGGTCCGCCCCGCGCTGTTTTCCGCACTCGTACCGACACTCGTTATGTCAGCTGGTGAGTGTTTGCATGTGCGCCGCTCGTTTGGCGGACACGTGTCGCATATTACGAGCGCGTTTTGCTGTTGCTTCTTTTTTTATTCAATTGTTGTGCATTTGCTGTTCGTGTAGCTGCCGTGGTGGCTGTTATTGGTTTTTGTTGTTGTTGCTATTTGCTTTTCCACTTGTTTCTGCCAACGCAATAAGTCACCGGCACGCTGAAGGTGAGCATTACGAGCGCTGCAATCGCTGCACATTTGGGTATCGATTGCAACCGCCGAGTGTGTCAGCGTTGTGCAATGGGGAGATAGAGGCAGACTTGTGGCGACCGGCACTCACAAGCTGCGAGGAGAATGCAAAAAATGAATGGAAAATTTTTCAATGTGAGTGCACTAGTTTTTACTGGCTGGCTTGCTGGCTTCGAATCCATTGTTTGGGTTAGAGATCGAACTGGGTTAAGTTTAATTTATAGGTGAAAATTACCCTGCACTGAACATTCTTTGAGTTGTTTTTCAATTGATCAATGCGGCTTAGCTAATTCTGTGGTAAAAAATGACAAACGCTTAGGTCAAGATCTCTTGTCATTTTACATTATAAAAAAAAAAAAATTATAAAATAAGTATAACTATGACTACTTCTAACTATGAACGGCAGAGCGATCCGCAGAACAGCCACAAGCTCAGCCATTTCAGTGGTTAAGATGTAAGTTTTGGGCAACTTCAATCTGATTTGTTAACGATTTAGTACGAGTACCTATGCTTAATTTTTCTAATCAATATTTTACTACTTACTAGCAGGGCCCCGCGGCTTTGCAAACAAGTTTACAGTCAATGCGGCTAATAAACAAGTTATTCTTAACCCTTTGTTGATCCCGTCACATTTTCATGAAAAATTCTTATCTAATTCTTATCTGAAGTGATCTCATTTGAAGTGATTTCATCATATTTGAAGTTAATTGGCCCATTAAATCATGTTTCCCCATACAAACCCTTAACCCATCGTTGACCCGTCAGATTTTTATTTTCGAAAAAGTGAAAAACACGCATCGAATTATTTCGCATGTTAAGTACTTTCACTAAGTTTGAAATCAAAAGGTCCATAAAATCTTGTTTCTCCACATAAACTTTTAACCCATAGTTGACCCCCCCCCCCCCACTAAGAGTACTGCCACTTAGTTTGAAGTCAATAGGTTCAATAATTCATATTTTTTCACAGTCTCTCCATATAAACTTTTAACCCGTCGTTGACCCCGTTAAACCGCGTTTTTTCATACAACACCTTAACCCATGTGACGTACCTACAGCTTAACCCTTTCGGTTATTCTATGCCATATGGCATAGTCTCCTTTCAGTGCCTGTTTTAGGTCAAAAAACTTGTGGATACTATATTTTTGTTGTTCCTTAGAATAGTTTGAAGTTTTAGGAAAAATACGAAATTAATAAACTGAATAATTAAGTTGAGAGAAGAGAAGTATACACGTTTTTTTAATGGTATATCTTGAAATAGTAAAGGAAGAAGAAGCAGAAAAAATTAGATAACTTTTTTAATTTGACGTTTTCTTTCAATTTAGATACTTTTTAAAAAAAAAAATTTGGCTGAAGTAAATGAAGAAATATTCAAATTTTCGTTATGTATAACAAGTTTTATGTTTAAGTAATTATTACAGCCACAACGATGTGGTTGCTCTCATAGAAAAACACTCTAAAATACAGGGTCCGAGTATACAAATTAAAAAATTTCTTATGGATTGTTGCTAATATAACCACATAGAAGCCTAAAACGTAAAATTTAAAATTTTAACTTTCCCCAGTAAAAAGCTGTACCGAAAGGGTTAAATTTCATGTTTATAGCTTCAGCGGTTTGAGCTGGGCGATGATTAATCCGTCAGTCAGTCAGTCAGGACAAACAATTATATGTACATACTATGTATATAGATAAGCATATACATACAAACATGCACATATTTGCCGCCCTCTTCTGTCCAATGTGCTGTTTGTTTGGCGAATGTGAATTGTTTGCATTTGTACACGTGTGATCATCGATCTGTTGCGCTGATTTGCTGCGCTAGTTGTCATTGTTGTTGTAGTGTTTATTTCCGTTGCGCCGTTGTCTGTGCACGATTGCACCATGGTTTATGGACATAGTGCATTTTCCATTTTGTGGGCTGTGTTGTTGACGCTGATGCGACGCGGCCGTAACACGTTAGGCAGCCACCCACTGAGAAGCAGCCAAGGGGCCAACATTTACGTTTTGCTGTCACTGCTAAACATGACATGTCGTTGCTGCTTACCGCCACGCTCAATATGCAAATACATTTGCATACTTACATACATGTACTTGTATATATGTAGATATGGATGCGCCTCCTACACACCTATTCCAGAGCAGAGCGATTACACGTGACGCGTCGCTATTCCAGCGTGCTTGTGTTTAGCAGCATAAGGCTGAAGACGTGGGATCATGAATTATACGGGACGTATACGTAATTTAAATTCGACTCTACATCTTCAGTTGTCTTTGTTTCACTTATGTAACTCGAAGAAGTTGCCTGAAAGTAGGACTAGGTAAATGTAGTAAACAATTTTACTAAAACGAATTTTACAAGAAAAAAACGATTTCATTTTAATGAAGAATAAATTTTAGAAACCCGATTTTTCCTATATATGTAGAACCAGTGCTTAACTTTAACCCTAACATTATCGTAATCTTCATTTTTATTACTACTTAAGTTATTGGAGTAGGGGACAATAGAGTGCTAGAGGTAGAGTTTTTTTTTTAGAATTTTATAATTGGTTTACGGTTGATTGTTTGTAATTTGAACTTAAATAAAAAATAGAGAATATTTTGAGGTTTCATCTTATTATAAATATCTACTGGTGGGCTTTTAAGATTTCTTTACAATTGCTTGTGAGGTTTCTTTTTCAAGTTTTCAAAAAAGTTTTGGATTCCATCGTAAGGTGGCTCTAGCAATCTAGCGGCTAAGAAAAGGCCTTACTTTGGTGTATATTTATTGCTGCAATGTAAGAAGTGAGAGGATTTCTTTTCAAAGGCTTTATTGAGAACAAGTTATTGATCAACAAATATTGATTTATTTTTATTACCCTTTAAAATCGCCTTTATTTTTAACACCCAAACGAGTGAGTGAAAGGACCTATAGCAAGAAACCATAACATTTTATAGTCTATGTTCTATTGTTCAAGTGATTATTTTCTAAATAAATTTTTGTAGAAATTGTGTGGTTTTGAAAAAAATTATCGCTTTTTGGCCAAACAATTGTTAGTCGCAAAGTTAATTATGCACTTAATGAGCCAATCAATAGAGCGCTTTCTGATTTTAACGTTCTTTGTGCTAATCATCATTTTGATTTTAACTTAAGTAGGGCTCAATTTAAGTTATTTCTTTGGAAAATTTTTAACTAGTTTTAAGTCATTTTAATTTATTTATTAACAATTGTTTCATAGTCTGTAAGGTTGCGAATACATTAGACTGAATAAACAAACAAATAAATTGCTTACAACAAAGTTTTTATTAAATCAAAAGAGAAAATAAATGTGCAGCTACTGTCAAATCGATCCAGGCTACGGTGTTCAAGCATTCTCCACCCAGTTTAGTGAAGTGTTACAAGCGATCGCTCTGAAGTAGGTAAAATCGAGAATTGAACCACCTTCAATTTTTTCTTTATCAACTACATGATTGAATATTGTTTTTATGAGTCGATAGTAATATTTAAGCAAAAAAAGTAAGATTTTTCCAAAATCCCCCGCTATCCATTCCTTTATCAGCAAATAAACTTTTTTATTTGAATGTCTGCGATATGAATGAAATATTATCAGCTAAATGAAAAACAAACTT
This sequence comes from Melieria picta, assembly GCA_964056695.1. NCBI lineage: Eukaryota > Metazoa > Arthropoda > Insecta > Diptera > Ulidiidae > Melieria > Melieria picta. The sequence goes on from OZ057398.1 coordinate 128,183,342, forward strand.
AAACAAGTTGATGGCTTCTAGCTGCTAGCATTAAGCTTATTGCAATAATTTACTTGTTGTGTAAATAGAAAATAACAATAAAATTTAAAACAGTGCCAAAACGTGCCTGCCAGTGCAATTTGATTGGATATTAAGTAACTGGAAGGACGATTTTCTTGCAGAGATTCCACACTCCGATTCGCGATCGGTCTGTAAAATCCCAATCGATTCCCTGGCGGTGTTACAAGCCGTAGCCTTCTTTGCGGCGCAACTGTTGCCGGCTTGGAGTCAAAGGGCCAAAAACTGTGTAGCAACGTCAATGTCAGTGCCAACAATGTGAACCTGAACAACTACCATATTTATGCTAATGTCTGCATTGTTGGCTCTTTTGCTGTCAACTGTACCGACATTCATTGGCTGCGCTCCAAGCGGCCGCTTGCATAATGCACATACGACACTGGCCGGCGAAGTGCATGCAACCCATTTGCTACGAATTATTGGCTCTGAATGCGAAATACGAACTGATTGCGAAACTGTGACTTGACTTGATTCTGCTTGGCAAGACACGAGCGCATATTAATTGAGGATCTGCATATTTCATGGCATGCACGCGGCGAGTGCATTCACACAAACACTCACACCTGCACACACACACAAACGCAGACACCATAAGTTGCTGTTAATACATACGTCAGCACGTAATTGGCGTGTTATGCAACTAAGCCGGTTGTGGGCGCTTACAACACGCCAATACTCGTGTTGTGTATTGACGTGTGTGTGTGCACGAGTGCCACTGCCAATTACAAGCGCCGCATAGCGTACGGCAAGTGGCAGGCGGCAAGCGGCAAATGCTAAACGTGTGCACGCGTATTTATATTTAGAGCTTTACATATGTGCGAGAGTGTGTAATTACAGGAAAACGACTGGCTGTTTCTTTTGTGCTCGCTCCAAATGCACTGCACTCAGAATCGGCTTTTTCTGGAAGTGTTCGCACTGTGCTCGGTGACGTCTGTGCCGCTCGTAAGCGTTGCGCTGTTCGACAGGGCCCTGCAATTGCACAACTGTCGTCCAATTAACCAACTGCTGGCTGCTGGCCGGCTGGTTGGCATTACGGCGGCATTGCGCTGTGTGCAGCCGCAGCGCGGAATGTCGGCTCGAGCGGCGCACAAGGTGCAGCCAGCGAGCAAACCCCCAAATGCGCTTACACAACGGCACAAACATGCCACCCCGCAGAACGTACGACCGCTCGTATCTAATTAATTACTGAACAGGTCCGGGCGATAGCAACACGTGCCGCAGCTGGAACTGCAGCTCAAGACCGGCAAATATCGAACTGCGCCGAACGTTGTGCAGTTCGTGTTCGAATTGCGCGCCTATCAGCGTTGGAAAAGCCGAAATTTTGTTTTCTACTTTCGAAATATCAAAGTATGTTTGAGTGTGCGGCGAACGAACAGCCGGCAATTAATTTCAGCGAGACAAACAGACAAAGGCGAGAGTAAAGAGCGCACAAAGTGACACAAATAAAACTTATCGGCAATGTGTTACCGCGACTTTGAAATCGCTATAAACGAAATGAGCTGATAGCTTTAATGCCGCACAAAATTAACCAAACACAATGGAAGCAGAAATAAACATTGTATACACAAATGTGACTTTGTTTTTAGAAACTTCTGGGAATGTGCGATAGCGAAATTGCCGAGATTAGAGTAGGTGAAATGAGCGATAAATAAATGTTGGGAGGCGCGCGATGTTTTTTACTTTTGCGGGTCGGTGACCTGCATTATACCGCTTGAAATTGGTCAAGTTTGGAAATTATGTAAAAATGTATATATTTGCAATATCAGAAATAGTGTGAGCGTGAACTATGAAGCACTTTTGACTTTTTATAATTATATAATATATAATTTGTAACTTGAAATAAAATTTTAATTAAAAAAAGTAAAGATTTTTCATACTGCGATAGATAACCGGGTTAGAGATCTAATGATTCGTTAATGGTTGGTTATGCCCGGTTGCCGTAACTCCAAATGACTTGGAGAACTAAAAGAGGACCCCAAAAGAGGTTGAATATAGGAACCAAATGCAAATACTTACTTCTACTTCTACTATTACTTCCACTAATACTTACTTCTAACGCGGAACTGAGCTGCTGGCACACTAGCAGAGAAGCTGGGCTTGTACCATGTAGAGTATTGATCGACAGAAACATCGTTTTTAAGCCGAAACCGAAACCGAATTTCGGTTTTTTTTAATATTTCGCCGAAACCGAAACATTCTAGTTGAAATAAAAATCACCATATCAAGTATTTTTTTCAACAAACAAATTTTACATAAAGTCAATAAAGAACAAACAAACAAGCATAACATAAATAAATAAATACTTATTAATAAAAACAATTTATTAATTTTTTAAAAACATAAACATGAAAAAATCACCCTTTCGTACCTTACTCGCTAATATTCAAAATTAAATAATTTAATATTATTTATATGCTAAAAAAAAGTTTATTTACATTGGTGGCATCCAAATTACTCCTCCTTTCACTATATATCTGCTACACAATAAAATGTAAAAAAATATTCTAGAAAGTTTCGGTTTCGGCCGTTCGGCCATTTTTTGGCCGAAACTGAAACCGAATATTCGGTCGGACACTAATGTAGAGACTACTCCGATGATCAGGAAATTTATTTAAACTACTCAACAACTTATGTTGCATAACAAAATAATGCTAATAATGCTATTGTAAAGTGATTTTCTTCATTTTTTAATTAAAACCAAACTGATTACAGTTTAATATTCTTAATTTTTTAAATAAGTTTTAAATAATATTAGTTTAAAATATAATAGTATGAGTTTCAAATAGATTTAATAATAATTAAATTGTAATTTTTAAATGATTAAAATCTTCACTTCACATTTCTAAATTATTACTAATCTCAAATAGTCGCATAGCTCTTTGTTATAGGCTATAAATAATTCTGTGCGTGATGAAGCGAACCATATTGGGATTTGGTATTCATATTCAAGGTATTCATTGATTTATTAGCTATAATTTCATTCATAAATATGTTTAAATGTTTATTGCTTTTATGAAACCATTCAAATATATCGCACAATATCGTCATCATTGGAAATAGGAGGGCAGTGTTTCCCTTTATATTTTCTTTCGCCTTTAAATTGCCTTGTTAGGTAGGTAGATAGGAGTGGCTTCCCTTAGGCCATGAAGGTCCATTGTGATACCACAAACAGTCGAGCATAATACCGCTTATTCATTGCACCAGTTTGAGTTTCTCACGAAGCTTAGTAGGCAGTGAATAGTATTATCGGTAAGATCCCTTAGACTATCGAAGAAGAAGTTCCCCAGGTGATTCTATCTAGTTAAAGCAGGACAAGTCCATAGAAGGTAAAGTGCGTTTGCTTTCTTTTCCTTGTCCATACAGTTTCGATAGAAGTCATTAGAAAACAAACCCAACTTTCCTGCGTGGCTGCCAATCATGGTTCTGATCTGGTGCCTATTTAGTGAGAGAAGCTCTCTAGAATGACAAAAGTTTAAAGTTAGCGCCCAGGAAAACCTATATTGCCTCACCCCATCTTAAATTAGTTTCATACATTGAACTTGTATGAGTGTGAAACTCTCAAGCTGCCAAATTAAAAGAAATTGAACTTAAAATGCAAAAATTCTTCATACACCACAGATTGCATTTCATTAACCTCTTATTTGAAAGCTTCATAGCTCAGTATTTTTATAACTGATAAATAAACACTTATATAAAAACCAGCTTGATGGGTTTTCTCCAGATGCGCCAGGCAGTTTGGAAAGTATTGTTCCATAAATAATGGAATTTTGCATGGTAGATGTTCTACACTTTTCTTGCAATCTTCATCTTCTTCAGAGGTCAGTGTACAGCAGTCTCAGCCTGTTGGTTTGTTTACTAAAAAGACAGTGTTTAGCTAAAAGTTGGATCGTCATTCCAACGGAGGCTTTTGTATCTGACAGATATAAATATCATACATTTGAAGAACATATGAGGAAGCTCAAGTTTAAAACTGAGAACACTAAAATTTAACGCAAAAGTCTGCCAGTCTCCCAAAGCGATTTTATGAATGTCAAATGTTTGATATATTGAAAACACGATCCAATGAGAATTGACCTTCATTATTTTAGCACGACTCTAACTGTAACAACAAATCGAGGGCCCCCTTTATGTTTCGTTGCGTGCTTTGCACATTGTCAACATGACTGCCGCCAACACGAAGACCATTGTGGACATGTAATCATTGTTTTTATTATCGTCTTGATAAAAGTATGCGAAGCATTTCGGCATTACTGACGCCGTCATTGTGAGTGTGGTGGGAGTAGTTAGTGGCTCATCGCCTGAATGTTGGCTGGTCTTTCGTGTTGCTAGGAAGTGCGTAGATGAGTTTGTTTGCTTTGCTGCTTGCGTCTTTGCTGATTGCAACAGAAAAAGTAAAATGTGTGACTGAAGTCAGTCGTGTTAATTTCATAATTAAATATTTGTGTGCACAAACACAAGCAAGCAACCGGCCGACGTGCACACAGATTAGAAGCAAATGGCACTGCCAGACACGACACCATATTTGTGGCCCGGCGCAAGTTTAGGGCCTGATGTGGCATTTATGGTCGCGTGGTCGGCTGATTTGTTTTTGCAGCTGATGCTCTCTGAACATTCTTAAATCAGGTGAATAAGTACATAAATCATTCCAGAACTCGTGATTAAAATGGGTTGATAACAGTTCTCAAGCAAACACACACACACACACACACACACACATACACACAAACAAATAAAACCGTTGAGGGCAGATTGGAGAATATTGAATATGAAATGCGCGGAGATATTGCACTATGCCAAACTAAAAACACACTAACGAAGACACGATTACAAACCAGCCGAAACTTGTTGTTGTACCAATGTGTTGATGCGTTGCCGTTGGCATTTCTGTTATTGGCCCATAAATTAACTCGGCAGGTACTCCACGTCCGCACATTCATATCGGCTATGCGAAGTATACAAAAACATTGTATGTACGCACGAGTACATATGTATGTAGGTATTTAGCCGCAGATACGCGCCAGTTTGAACACATTTCTTTTTGAAAAATTTTCCACTTAACTCATACATGGCACAGCTCAATCGCAATTACTGTAAATATATTTATACCAACTAGCGAATGTAGCGCCAACACGTGACATTCCAGCCAGGTCGATGCCTCATCTTCAATTGCGGGCGGCTGCTGCCCAAGTCGAGTGGAACTTCGATATAATTCACGCTGTGCGGGGGGTCAGTGCGCGGACTCCTCATGTACAGCATTCGGTCTTTTGTGTGGGCATTGATCTTCTTCAGCAAAAATACGCCATTACGCGTAGAAAATATGATAACAAACCAAGAAAATAAACAGATTCGTATAGACGCTGACAGCGCTGCGTACAAGTCACATGAAATGCTCAAAACAAATCACGATAAAGTGATATTTTATCTTTGGTTTCTGTTATGGTTTTCGCTAACAAATACTAAAATAGTTGTTTTTTCATTTTATATGTGAGACATTTCGTAGTCATGTATAAATTGCAATTAGGTTTCAATAAAAAATGCTTATCGATCTGTCAATGGTTGAAAATGATTTTCAAAAAAATTATTATTTTTATAAATGTGTATATACATATGTATGTGAAAAACGAATTTGTCGTTCGACCATTAGCCATAAACTGTGATATATATCATATTTTTTTTTAATAATTTTACTTCGCTCTGTAAGTAGGTAAAATTCATATTAAGGTATCCTGGCACGTTCGAAAGGGGAATTTTTAATGATTTACAAAATTATTTATTTTTCAGCTCCTTTATTATCAATCAATCAATTTTTTTACAATATATTGAAGTTTTAAGGAACACAAACAAGATTTTTTGTTTTTAGCATATTGTCTCTTATATAGGTGGAGCTGAAGTCGCGTAGAAAAAAAACACATCCTCCATTACGGATACTTAATCTCCGGATTGGCTCGACCGATTTAAAAAAAATTTGTTTAGTTCTTTTTATTAACTTATTTTTTACAAGAATCCACCACAATATTGAAGACAAATTTTTAATTTAAAGTACTTTTTCTGGGAAAAAAGGTGAAAAACGCAGTCATTTTTTGACACTTTTTTCAAAAAGCTCCTATCCTTTTATTTTTAACGTTTTTTTAAATTTTTCTGGTGAATTCCTGTGTCCGAAAGCTTAATAATTATGAATCTTTTTTGTTTTTTTGTTTCAGATTAGCCGGAGATTAAGTGTCCGTAATGGAGGATGTGTTTTTTTTTCTACGCGACTTCAGCTCCACCTATATAAGAGACAATATGCTAAAAACAAAAAAATCTTGTTTGTGTGCCTTAAACCTTCAATATATTGTAAACAAATTTTGGAAACGATTGATAATAAAGGAGCTGAAAAATAAATAATTTTGTAAATTATTAAAAATTCCCCTTTCTAACGTGCCATGATACCTTAAATCTGTACAATCTCCATACATATAATTGTTTGCCTTGACTGACTGACTGACTGATTCATCATCGCCCAGCCCAAACCGCTAAAGCTACTATTATAAAATTTTAGTTGTAGGCACATTTTGAAAAATGAACCTCCGTTAAGACGGGATTTTTTGAAATTCGGGGTCTAAACGGGCAAAACATGGGTTAAAATGTTGTATGAAGAAACTTGATATACTCCTAATAGGCCTATTGATCTTAAACTTTGTGAGAATACTCCAAATCAAAAATAATTCGACACGTATTTTTATTTTTAAATTCAAATTTAAAAGCAATGGGCCAACAATGGGTTAAGGTTTGTATACGGAAAGACTACGAAAAAACCCTGAACCGATGGCCTATTGACTTCAAAATTGGTGAAAACACTTGAAATCAAAAATAATTTGACACGTGTTTCTAATTTTTTTCAAAATCAAAACTTAAAGGGGTGACCCAAGGGTTAAAAGTTTGTATGAAGAACATAATTTTTTTATGCCTTTGACTTCAAACTTGGTGAAAGTACTTTTAGTTTTTTTTTCACTTTTTTGAAAATCGAATTCTGACGGGGTCAACGATGAGTTAAGAGTTTGTATGGAGAAACAAGATTTTATGGGCCTTTTGACTTCAAACTTGGTGAAAGTACTCTTGGTGAGAAATAATTTGACATGTGTTTTTTATTTTTTCAAAAGTAAAAATCTGACGTGGTCAACGATGGGTTAACAGTTTGTACGAGAAAACATATGGGGAAACATGACTTAGTGCGCTAATTGTCTTTAAATGTGGTGAAAGCACTTCAAATGAGAAATAATTAGATAAGTACTTTTTTAAAAAAATCTGACGGGATCAACAAAGGGTTAGGAAAAACTTGATTTATTGGCCCCATTGACTTCAAACTTTCGTACAAAGCCGCGGGGCCCTGCGGACTACGACGCTAGACAAGGGGCGTGGCACTCTTGTGCGAACCAAATTTTCTGCATAACATGTTTGACCTTGTCCCTCGACATTTTTTTGAATTTGTTGCACTGTGTTATTAATCCTATTCAACCTTCCAACTCCAATTCATTGAGATTGATAATAGTGTATGGTTTGAGTTCCAGGTTATATTCATTATCCGTTGCATGCCCACTTCATTATTCCAGCCGACTTATAAGTTATGCGGAAATTCTTTTTTACCAGAAGTCACTTATATAAATTTAGCTCTCACGGTTTCCAGGATATTCAAGGATAACAATTTAGTTGATGTCCTTCATATCCTTTTTCATAAAATTTTTCAAAAAAGGATATTTTTTCTTAGACTTCATATCATTAGCTTTAATTTCACGTAAAAATTATTAACTTCTGACATTTGAGTCAAAATATATGATGTTTTAAAACTTTCAGTAAGGGGCACTAAGCCGCCATTTTTAAACTGCACTTAAAAAAAAACTCGAACATCCCGGGAAAAATCCCTTGACATTTTTTCATCTACTGAGGTCCTCTATTGAATGAGACATGTTTGACCTTGTCCCTTTTTTTAGTGTTACACTGTGTAATCGTTTATGAAAAGTAACTTTAATTTAATTTTTTTGTGGTACGAAGTTCACAGGGGCTTCTAGTAAAAATATAATAATAAGATTTATGACAATATTAGATGACTATATTAATTACCTACCTAATATTAATTACCTAATATTATTGCTTATTCTCCTTTCACTTGAGAGCCCCGTACTTGTAGTCTTGATAGAGCTCCCAAACGACTCTATTAAATCCCTACTAAAGTTTGCGAGTTAAAATCATCATCAACGTCTTTCACACTGGTAACTATTACGATTATACCAACTCACAGCGGAACTCGGCTTGGTACCGTTGGGGTTTATGTGTGGCCCGGTCCAGTCTAACCTAGCGTACGTCTTGCTCACACCCATGGTTGTCTTTCGCAAATTGCGCCACAACTTGATCAGATGGGATTCGACTCGACCATCCTCAAGTGGCTCGCTCCATATCTGAGTGACAGAACTCAGTTCGTCCGCATAAACAACACAAATTCGGATGTTATAAACGTTACCTCTGGAGTGCCTCAAGGCAGTCACCTAGGCCCACTTCTATTTCTGGTATTTGTTAATGACATCCCTGATTTCATCTTAGAGTCGTCCTGCTTAATGTATGCGGATGACTTGAAAATATTTCGTACCGTGAAATAATTTTCCGACTGCGTTAAACTTCAGGATGATTTATCCAAGTTGCAGGCTTGGTGTGTGACGAACTCATTACCTCTTAATGCCGCCAAATGCCAATATATGTCATTTAGTAGGCGTTTAGACGTAATCGATTATCAATACTCAATTGGTAATGTTACTCTTTCTCGAATTTACGAAAAAAAGGATCTGGGGGTCATATTCAATCACAAGATGTGCTTCTCCAAGCACATAGACTTTATGATTGCCAAAGCAAGGTCTATGCTCGGGTTTGTAATAAGAAACTCGAATGAATTCTGTGATATTTTTGCCCTCAAAAGCCTATACTTTTCTTTCGTTAGATCTAACCTCGAATACTGCAATATAATTTGGGATCCTCTCTATTCTGGGTATTCCTTAAGAATCGAAAGGATCCAGAAACGTTTTACCAGGTATGCCATTCATCGCCTGCACTGGAATGGTAACGTACCCGAGTACAAAAGCAGGTGCCTCTTACTTGGACTGCCAACATTGGAAACTCGTAGGAAATTTTATGCTATAATGTTTATTAGAGACGTGGTGACCTACCACATTAATTGTCATTTCTTGCTAAAATTAATACTTTTCAACTGCCCCTCGCGGGACTTAAGATCATGGGATACATTTCGCATTCCCCTTTGCAGAACTAACTATTTCTTGAATGAACCGCTCAACCGCTGTTTAAGGCACGTGATTGAGTTAGGTCGTCAGTTGGACCTATTCTCAGAAAGCAGGGATAGTTTTAAGGCTAAATTAATTGCATTACTGCATAATCATTATTGCTTATAATTATTTATAATTACTTACTTAATTTCTAGTAATCTACTTGTGTAAAAACTAATTGATGAATAAATAAATAAATATATAAACTGTCACAACTGTTCGCATGCAAATTTCAATTTAGCGTTTACTTGTGTCACACAATATCGATACTAATGCTTGCAAATTGTTTTGTAATAGTTACATACCGACGTCTACATGTATGCGACACGTGTGTGATCATTTATTGCTGACAATCGTTTGTCAGCTAATAAGTATAAAAAATTCTCGCAAGCAATGGCGTTACACAAGCATTTTACGAAGAAATTTTCCATCCATTCATGGAAAATTTTAATAATGTAAACACTCATTTTGATATTAGCTTATAATGATTTGATAATTCTTCGCTCATACAATGCTTATGCAAGAAATTCGCATTACTGAAGCAATGAATGCTGCAATCGGTTGAAATTCAATATTTGTGGGTATGAATCCGTTGGACGTTTCTGTTGTAACATTACGCACGATTTATATAAGACGCTCTGCTTATGATCGGATGGACTCATTGTTCACTTACTTAGTTACTAGAGGTCTGTTAAATACTTTGCTGTAATATGCGTGAAGTAGTTGAAAAATTATTTTGCAGTGCACTGATTTGTACTGCGAGTCTTTGTGGTTCTGCAAGGTGTGTATTTTTATGGGGTTTTTGCGTCATCGACATACTTGAAATGTTGCCACAAAAAATGTTTACTATTTGAATTTTGGGTGTGCATATTTATAGACTTTGTGTATTTTCAAATTCATATTTTTACACTCCTCTCTCAATGAATAAGTATTAAGAAGGCGCGTATTAATTTAAAACTCGTTCTGAATTTCTACAACTCATTGGCCAATATATGAGGCGGCCATAAATCGTACAAAAAATGCTGGAAATAATTATTATTTTATTTTATTTTTATTTACAAGTGGGAACATTTTTGCGTTGCATCACTTAAATTGAGTAAGTAAAGACATTTTTGAGCGACGTAATTCAGCTGGAATATTTGTGGTAAGTATATAGTATTTTTACTTGTTTACAATATTTTAAGCTTTGCGACTATCATAAATTTGTGGAATGTCTAATATATTTGAATGTAGAGTGTAGAAAAACAATTCGAGGAAAGGGCCTGCAAGATAATTTCATTAGAATTGTGCAGTGACGCAATTCAGATCGATCAGTTTGTTTTCGATTCTTTTATGTTGATTATATTGTCTATTATTATATATCTATATTACATTATCGCTCTGATGGGTAATTCGATTATTAGGACTTATTAACGACTTATAAACATATTTACATAATTTGTTAACTTATCAAAAAATCGTTTCCTTTCCCACATCACATCACAATTAAAAAAATTCTACTTTTCTTGAAAGAGGCTCTTAAATTAGAAAACAACCTCTTACCGGGTTACGGCCTGCCGCAAAAGTTTTCTCCAAGCCCTCTGCTTTGCGCGCGCCTCCTCCAGTTGGTCACACAAAAGATGATAGGGCGTCTCCCTCTTCGCCGTCGACCTGCAATTAGCGCTTCGAAACCCTTTTTACCGAATCTTCACCGTACATGCGGGAGACATGGCCAACTCTATGTACTATTACCTCTTTTTGATTTTCATTGAATGCCTCCTAGTTGAGTAAGTGTTATATGTAAATAAGTATAGGTATGGTTGGTCGGTTGGTTGGTTGTAGTGGCTGCCTCTGTATGAGACACACTTAGGCCTATATGGGCCCGTTGTGAATACATAAATATATCTACTGTTGAACTAAGTTGGCCAAGTGTCTACAAGTTATTCTACTAAATACAACATAACTAGTCTTCAGAGTCTCACATAAACTTAAGTTTGTTAATTACTATATAGTAATATATAACATTTTTTGTTTTACAGCTAATTAATTGTTGAAAATGAATAATTTCCTGGTCATGTCAAAGCAAAATGTTTACAAAAATGAAATTGACTAGATCGAGTTCTATTTTTAGATTAAAAGTAGTCATTTGATCACAATAGTTTTGAATATTCATTTAATATTTAATATTCGATTTAAGCTAAAAAAAAAATGTTCGACTCACGTTCATTTATTTTAGGCATTTAATCATGCTTTTGAAGTGTGCTGACAGAACAGCTTAAACGCTAAATAAATCTTTATTTGTTGAAAAAAGTTCGTCCAACAATCACCTAAAAAAGCTTCCAACTTGTGACTTGCGCTAAGATCGGTTCGGCAATTAACATACGCCACAAATACCGTTTAGGTTCATAATCGAAATATCGCGAAGCCAGCCGGACCCAGTGAGGCGACAAGTTGTGAACTAATGGTTAGCGGGTGAGGGAGTGCAGCTGAAAGGCAAGGCGAGTTGAAAAGTAATGAAATCAACAAGTAAACAAACTATGCAGATTCGTAATTTCAAATTCGACATTTGTGTTTTTGTCTGTTAGGCGCGTTCGATTAGCTACATAGTGTGTGAGTGTGTGTGGAGCTTAAAAGCCAGTCACAATATTTCAGCGACACGTGACTGGCGACTACGCTTCGAATTTTTGCGCTGACACGCTGGAATCGCGTGAGGCATTACGTCAGTGCGAATGAATTTGCTTTCGACGCTTCAGCGTTTCTGTCTGTATTCACCAAGCCGATGTCTGTCTATACGTAAGTGAGTGCTCGTATGTCTGTGCCGTGGTCGTGAGTGTCTGTTTGTTGCCTTTTTCACTTTTTCCATTCGATTTGTTTCGTTTTTTCTTTGGGACTTTTTGGTTGTATTTTTTTAAATTTATTCAGCGTACTTTTTCTTCGCGACAGAGGCAGACACTTTGGTCACCAACACACGCGCAACTCCCCATCATCATACATGTATGTATGTATAGGTGCATGCGCTTTGTGCTTGTGTGTGTGTGCGTGTCATTAAATTAGAGCCGCTATCTTTGGCCACTTTGTTATAATTCAAATGAATGCGAGCTCAGCTTCACGCCGAAAACAGGAAAATAAACGAAAAAACGTTGCAAACACAACGAAATGGCATAAAATACGAATTCAACTTAATAAATATGAGTGGAAATGTGGAAGTGTGGCAAAAGGGAACGGCAAACGACAAATATTTGTGAGTATTACGTGTAGAATTGATTGTTATTCCGACCGTTGTTGTCGTCGTTTTATGGTTCGCGCTCTGTTTCCAAACGTTATTTCGTCTGTGTGTATTGCACACACATACACATCCCCTTTACGAAACTTGCACTTCCTACACACACAGTTAACAACCTTCACGAAAACGTGGCCATATCAGCCATGAGCCGCACTGTCGCTGCTCTGCGCCGTGTCTGTGCGCTCGTCACGTTCACGTGCCGTGTGTTATCCACTGCCTGACACTGCCCGCCGCGCCCAGTGCGAAAAATTGAGTTTGGCTGCTCGCTGTAAACGCTTACAACATCCGGCTGTGAGGGGCGGCATGTTAGTGCGGCGTCTCGCTCAGTGGCCGTGCGCACCTACATACATACATATGAATAAATTCGCACGTTGCCCGAGCGTGCTAATCGCGCGAACGCGTTGTGTGTTCGTCCGTCCGAATTCTTCACGCGATCGCATCTTATCTGGTTCAAGTTTGAGCACTTACACTGCGAGCATTGTATTAAAAGTTCAATGAGGCTAAGCAATCAAGTGTCACTCGCACTAATAGTTCCAGTTATTCCGCTGCTGGTCGCGGGGAAACGGGCGCTGCCCACCGACCGATACAAAGTTAAGTGCTTATTAAGTGATTAACTACGCCGGCACTTTGTTGGTGTATACATAAAAAACACACACACATCTGCATCCACACTCACACAGATAATTGCGCTCGCAATCGCTGCTGACTGTGAGCTTTGACGAAATGCTTTACAAGTTTTTCAAAAGTTGTTGGTTAATTACAGTGGAATCAGCGGCGCGGCTTACTTGGGGAGGTCAAGAGTATAAAGTGCTAATTTACAAACATACATACATATAGTTCATATAAATAGATGCATATGTATGTATGAGTGTGGAAGAAGTTACTTCGTCCTAAGCCTTGGATAACAGTTGAAGGCAGCTCAATATATTTTTTGATAATTTATTTTGGAGCTAAAACTTTCGGCTATAAACTCCGTGCAATTAACCCTAGAAAGACAATTGCGGTCATTTTGACTGTTTTACATTTTTAAATATTTGTATTTTCTTTAGTATTTCAACTTTTACTTTGATGACTTTTATTTTTTTATCGGGTTCTACAATTAGTTCTACAATTACAATTAGCCAAATCCGATGTGTACTTGTCGGGATATCAGCGGATATAATATTTAGTCTTTGTAGATGCGGAAAACTTTTCGGTCTTTCTAGTGTTAAAATATTTAACATTGTCTTACCAAAATAAGAACAAAAACAAATTTTATTTCGTCCTAGAAATTCGTAGGTTAAGTTTTTTTAATTCGAATGCATGTTGGGGATTTTTCGCAGCAAATTTGTATGATCAGATAATTCTAAGGAACAAAAGCCTCAAATGTTAGTCATATCTTCTTCGAAAAATGCATTTGATCAAATAGACTGGTTGAAGCTTTGATGTATAACCAGATCGATAATGATTCTTTCCAACCAGCATTGCATTTGTTTTGGCAAACACTAAACCATAAAGTCACCATCGCAAAACTTCGCCAAGCGCCACTGTGGCGTGCACTAGCAAAAGCCCGACCATGTGAAAAGCTTCGAAGCTGTTCCGAACGTTGTGCCCGAGCAAAACAGCTGCAATCAGCTGCTGCCGCGATAACGAATATGTGAACGCGGCGGCTTTGGCTGTGACAGCGCCCGATTATAAGTCGGACAATATTTTGCACTGAGCGTTGCGAATTTATTGCAGTTCTATGCAATTTTCAACGAGACGTTGATGATTTGCGAGCGCCGCGTCATCGGCACAACAACCCGTGAGCGTGAGGGCGCAGCGTGCAAAGCACAAACGACCGCACGGGCTGGCTGGGTGGCGGACGGGGTGATTGGTCGGGTTGGCTGGCAACCAGCAACAAGCACCAGCAGCGAGCGCGGAACCATATGGATGAAGCCCTACAAAAAAACACATGCACCGCAACAACAACAACAGAAATGATAACGAATTATTAATTTATATAAAAACAGAGACACACAACGAAAAGGTTATAAAATATTCACATGAATCGAACGAATGGCCGCTGATATATGCACGTAAATAACTAACAAGAGCGGAGTGGACACTCGCCGGAGCGGACGGCGGCGCGCCACCGAAGTCGGAGCAGCGCAGCGCAGCGCCGGAGCCGAGCAAAGCAATGGCCCCAACGTCGAACGAATGCTCCACAGACGATTTCGAATTCTCGCTCGTTCAAATAAAAATACACTACATATCTACACATACATACACATACACAAAGAGTATAATCGCAACGCACGCAGCCAGCAACAGCAACAGCAATACCGACATCGCCAACAACGATTACGACTACAATAATAAGCAGCGGTCGGTCGCATTCATATCGGCTCGGAGCTGCTGCTTGCCGTCGCCGTCGTCGTCGTGGTCGCGTTAACTTTTCTGTTGTATTGTGCTGCGCCGCGCCGCGCTGCGCTGTGTTGTGTTGTTTTGTGAGTCTCGTGATAATTTTAGAAATTTCGTTCAATTCATTTCAGTTCAGACTGTGCTAGCCAACGGGAGAGCGTCGAGCAGACGACAGACACCATAGTCGAAAAGTGTAGCGACGGATATATGCAAAATCAACCAATAAAATAAATTTAACAAATGTTAATACGATTCCTTTGTTGTTTTATTGTGCAATAAAATGAAAATATAAAAGTTGCGCCTCTAATTGTGTGAAGGCGTGAAAATATTGAAGTGAATAGCAAAAGTGCGAAAAGTTCTTGTGCAACTGGTGCAATTTCGAAAATTCTCAGCCGCGGCAGAGTCGAGTCGAAGCGCAGCGACGGCAGTGACAAGTACTTTGTACCGAGCAGATACATATTGCATCGCAGCAAAGCTGGCGCACTGGAACCGAAAAAATACGCTCCGTCCAATAGCAGCGTAAACGTGATAAACCGAGAAACGTGTATCTACCGAAAAAAAAGCAAAAACAACATAGGCAAAAAGAGCGCAAAGATATAAAAAGGAAACGGAGGGGGGCAGCAAAGTTTTGTGCTACGTGCTGCCACAACATTTCACATAAAAATCACGTTTTTCGACAGCACTTTTTTCAGTTGTGTGCTTTTTGTTTTTCACTTTTCGTTTGGTTCACTTTGGGCCGTTCGCTGTGTACGCGCGTATGCGAGGCAATTCAAGGTTTTCGAAAGAAATAACAAAAAATACAAATAGCAGCGCAACTCAAATATAAAAAAGCGACAAAGCAGTAAAAAAAAGAAGAGCCAGGAGAAAAAAGCAAACGGCAAAAGTCCACAAATTCGGGCGGTGTCACTCCGTATTGTGGCGCTGTACAATTACGCATCCGAATGGAAAATTCCAAAGGAAAATCAACACTCCGCAATAAACGCCAGCACACCCAGCCAGCCGGAGATACACAATAAATTAACATAAACGACCAGCGCAAAAAAAAAAATTGGCTATAGGCATTTGAAGCGAAACAACAAGTGATTTTCAGTGGAATTAATCGGATATTAGAGATTTATCAAAGTTAAAGCAGTCGACGTGGTGTCAGAAAGTTCGTTTGCCCAAGTTCTCCCTCAGAACCAATTAGGCGCGTCAAGTAGTTTGGCCAGTTGGTCAACAAATTTAGTGCATTTGCCGGCAGAAATTTAATACAACAAAAGAAAAAACCGAATAAGTGCCCGCACCACAAAAGTGGTAATCTCGTAATCAACCCAAACAAATATAATACAACAAAATACAAAATAAAATAACAAAAATACTGTAAGAAAAACGGAAATAGCGCGCTTACAAATACATATTAAAGTTTGTTATATACTCGTGTACATATGTAAAAGTGTAAACGCACAGCCAGCAGTCGTCATCTTCGAAGTTCCCAATACATACACACGAAAGCACAGGCCAGGCGGCGGTAAATGAGCAAAATTGAAAACCGAGCGGAATACACAACGTGCGTTATCTGTGAGATAAGACCTCCGTCGCTGCGATCAAACCAAGCAGCACCAGCCCCAACCAACACAGGCCACAGGCCCGCGCGCGGATCCCAAAGCAAACAAAAAGTCCAATAAAAATCGGCGAAAATAATTCAATACGCGATTTCGTGCAAAAGTGAAATGTTATGTTAAGCTCAGCAGCAAGGAAAAAGCAAATAGTTCAACACACCGCCGTCTTTTGTTATTCAAACCACTTTTGGATATTTTCACTTGTGTCATTGCAACAAATGCCAAACTAAATCAGCAAAATTAAAAAAAATCTCCAAACCATCACCAGGCAAACGTAGACTAAAGCAGCAAAACGACAAAAACAAGAGTAGTGGGCGTAAAGTTTGTGATAATTGCATGTACCTGCCGAGGGACCCACCCTTCCCATCAACTAGGCGAATTTGTTTTTTATAAAAAGTAAAATAAAAACGCATTAGACCAAAACCCACCGGAATAGGCAACATTTGCGCTTCTACATCTGCTACCAGCAACGTTCCTCACACTCGCGTGCGTTATTTCTGGGAACTGCTACGTCCGTCAGCGTCTGCAAAACGTGCATTTACATACGACCACACGCGGGAAGCCGTGCGACGCCTAAAAATACACACCACACACATACACACTAACCAGCGAGCGCGCTCAGTCCTGTGGCAGCCAGCAGGCGCTATCCGTCAGCGCGCAGTACCAGCTGAGCCACCGACAACCTGTTAGCCGTCTGCCGTAGCGCCTTCGTCGTCCACGTCGGGCCCCACTCCCGCCACAGTCGCTGTAGCAGTCACATTCACATTCACAGTCAGAGTCACAGTTCAGCTCGTGCTGCTACTCGTGCTTCACTCGCCGCTGCGAGGACGCAACATTGTCGTTTGCCGCTCTTCCACGAGCCACGCCAACGCCAACGCCAGCACCAGCGTCGCTTGTCCTCGCCAGCTGCCCCAATACAATTTTCACCATTCCTCCTCAACTGCAGCAACCACACAGCAACAAAATTAAGTACGAAATTATGGAATCGTACTGGAGCGAAGCGAATGGACATGCTCCACATTCGGTTAAGTATGAGAGGTAGGTATGAACATTTTATGAAAAAACACGTTCATTTACTATTTCATTTACATATATCTACTATACTACATATGTACATGCGTAGGTACAAATATCCGTAGCGAATAAATGACTATAATAGATACGAAATTTAGATATATTTAAGTATGTATGTAACTACATAGGTATGTATACGCATATCCGATAAACTTTTCGAATATAAGCTCAGCCGAGTGATTGTATGGAAACAAGACGCTTCATTGCACAACCTACTCTTATTGAAATGAAAATAGTTTTTAAATTGTCTACGCACATGCACGAGTATGTATGGTATACATATGTACTCGTACATATGCACGTTGAAAATGCAAAGCTGTTTTTTACAGTAGCCACAATAAAAATTCCTAGCATTGCTTCGAGCAAATGTGCGTTCAAAATGAGCATTGTCTACTTATGACCATTGCGAGATATTGAAAATTCCATTGTGAATATTAACATATGTTGGGGAATCTGCCATGTGACTCATACGCGTACAAAACTTTGATTGTCAGCAACACATTACTTCGAATGACTGCATACATACCACACAACACCTGTAAAGGTGTCATCTCGTGCGGCTGATTACACTGTGCCGCGACATTTTGTAGCTCTCAACTTATACATCGATTTGTGCAGTGTTATTGTGACATTTGCCTTGTGTCGTCTCACGTGAGATGTTCGTATTGAATTTGAGATTTTTCATAGTCCATGTGCATTTGGCACATTCAAGTTTCGGAAGTATGTTGGTAGAATTTCCGAAAGTTATATGTGAAAACAATTGTAAAACTGTAAAATCCTCTGTCATCACTCTGTCTTATCACCTATGTACTCATATGTATCAGACGTCTGCATGATTGCACTCAAAATGTGTTGTGACTCATTCACTCTTAAATTACCTACTCACTCACATTCGTTTTTGTGATTGTGAATGAATGAGTAATAATTTGCCCTCGAGTGAGAGATTGCACTGTATTTATAAATTGAATTAGCCATTTTATAGTGTACTCAAACAGAAACTGTATTCACTTTATGCTGTGAATCAGGGGCGTAGCCAAGGGAGGGGTTTAGGGTGTCAGAACCCCCCCCATAGCCTATAATTTGTCAACATTTTCAATCACTATGCATCATATGTACGTTCCCACATTAGCAAAAAGGTCTTTTCATCTTTAAATATTTAAAAGAATATTAACAAAACCCTTTTTTACCGAAACTAATTTGTTTTTTCAATAGTCACGTTTAGGCTTAATACAGCGATTTGCATGTTCTAAAAACATGTCTAAAGAGTAGTTTAGTTCGTCGACCGGAATGTCCTTCAGGATGTCGGTGCAAGCCTTTTGGATGGTTTCTACGTTCTCAAAACGCTTTTTTCATCGGCAAATGCATTCTTTGAAAAGGTGAAATTCGCACGGTGCCACATCAGGTGAAAACGAGGAGTGGTTGATGGTTAAAATTCGACTTTTAGTAAACAAAAAAACAGTCAAAACAAGTGTCAATAGATGGGATGGCATCCTTCGATAGTTAAATGTTCAATGCGATAAATTTTTTCTATGCTTAACCTTCGCCTTACTAAAGATGATCCCAGGCACTTCCGCTTACTTCAGTATTTAGTATCTTCCTCTGGTGATAGTTCGTATTTCGAAAAAAGGCCTACCTTTAATGATTTATTTTGAGACTATGGAAAATATTAGAAGATTTCTTTCCAGAGGGTTTATTGAACACATAATGAGGTACGCAAAAAAAATGTATCGTGAGTTTTAATCAAAATGGTAGCGAAAGCGCCTGGGATGACCCAGGTACATTTGTATAAAAAATGACAAAATTCAAGTTTAAACATGATCAAAATTAAAAAAAAAATATATTTTCATGTTATTGAAAATGACCTTCAAATTTGTGCAGATATTAAACATGAATATTAAAAAGATCACCCGGGTGGGCATAAGCAAAGCGAAGATTAAATCCAATTTCAAAAATTTCAATGAAGATTTTGGCTTATCTTTTATGAATTATCGCCCAGTTTTGATGGAATCTACGGTGATCGCGGATTCAGTTGGCTAACACGTTGGTCATCATTTATGTTCTGACAATCGTTTTTAAATCGCTTTTACCACTTATGAACTCCACCACGGTATAAACAAAAATCACCATAAACTTGGTCCATCAATCTAAATGCTTTGGTTAAAGTTTAAACATTTTTAAAACAATAGTTAATATTGGGTCTTTGTTCCGATGCACATTTTTGTATGATGACACAAACATACTTCCACTTCAGATGCAATAACTTCGCTTTCAGTCCACCAAATTTCATGAAATTTTTACTAAAAATCAGGGAAAAAATTTAATTTTTAATGCATTAAGTCACATAAGCCACAACAAAATGCCCTATTTGGAAAGTGCACTTTACTTTAAAAAAAATGTAATACTAAACTGGCAAAAAAAATTTTTAAAACCCCCCCCATGACCAAGTTCTGGCTACGCCCCTGCTGTGAATACAGCGAAATCAAATGAATGTTTCGAATCATTCATATTGAGTAGTGTGCTCAAAATGAAACTAAATAATGCTTTTTTATCAAGTTCTATCAAGTGAATAAATTGTCAACGAATACCAACAATGAAAACAAAAACGAAATATACCGTTACTATATACAAATGATGCTAACTAATGTTGACAACCTTACGAACAAGTGAGTAATGAATATTCACTAAAGAGAATGGTGTGTTATGACTCTCTCTAATTTGTGACCCTTCATTTGTGCACAGCTTTTGCTTTGCCTACAGCAATTACTGTATTCATATTGTAATGACTCTCAGAAAGTGTGCACTCAGCAGAAGTGTCAACACTGTGGGAGAGAAAGTGAATGGCGCCATGCAGATGTCTGATATGTATGTCCATACTATGTACATATTTTCGATGCACTCATAAAATTGTGACCCTCACAGTTGTGATGTGGGCAAGTTTAGTGTTTATTTATGCTGTCAGATTTGTACATACGATTTCATCATTCTACAATTGTGACTGTCTTAATTATTATTGAGAAAGTTAGAACTGAATAGTTTTCCGCTGCATGCGTAACGCATATCTAATGCGTTCTTATCTAAGCTTCTTCCTTATGAGCTTTTCTGGGTTTTTGCAGAGTTCAAGTGCCAAATAAGTATAATAATATCCATTGCTATGCATCTGTATCTACTTAATCTTCCTTAGAGTTGTATAAATTCTAGTCAAATCAAATACTTACCTATAGCAACTTGAACGTTGAAGAAATTTCGCGGATAGTGTTGCATTGAACTCTGATGAGTGTGTGTCACCGCATTATTTTGAACACTTTGCTGATAAGCCACACTTTTAGTGAAACCAATTTCTGAATCACTATTTTATTCGCTGTAACATCCGATGACTGCTGAGCTGTCGACTGTGAGAAACCAGTTTTCATCAATAATTTACGAATATAAACCAAAATTTGCACTGGCTCCATCGTTGAGGTATTTCATGTTTTGGCCTAAAATCCAAACGCTTGACGGCTTTTAAACGTGCCCACCATAACCACTAATTTTGCTTCTAAAAGTCGCCGACAGCCATCCAAAAGCACCTCGAACGCATATCGATGTCATATGCATACAGACATCGGTACATGCACTGCACATATCGACATTTTTGTATCATAAATCATTTTTCTATTTCTCGCTGTTCTCGCATACGAAGCGTTCTAAAAATAACGCTTGAGCTACACACACACACACACACACACACCCCTTGTCGACGCGCATTTATTCGTCGGTGTGTGTGTGTGTGTGCTGCCTGTGGCAAGACAGCGAAACAGCCATAGTCACCAACAAACCAACAAATGGTCGCAGTGGCAGAAATAGAAGAAATCGAAAAACGTGGGAATCATTAGCACACTCGAGTGTATGTGCGAGGCATGGTACGAGTACGTTTCTCGAATGAAGCTAAATGAAACGCACGACATACCAAACGTGATTCGCGCATTTGGCACGGAAGGCGCGAGCGTGGACAGGGTGGGTCGGCCTCACCAACTTGGCCAACACACGGCGACTCCGCCATCGTTGCCGCCGAGTGTGTTGGCAAGCGCGCCAGTTAATAATTCAGCAATTATTTGTATTTGCACTGATCGGCGCGCATTGAAAGGGTGACGCCGCTGCTTAGCGATTGCTTCGTTTGCGATTAGAGGCGAAAAGTGGGGAGAGGAATGCACGCGAATTGCACACGTAGCACTTAGTATAGTATGAAACGCTGCAGCAGCAACAACAATACCACAGTGTCCATTTGCATATTTATTAATTGAACGTGGAGGAGGCCGAGAGAGTTCGGCTGATTGCGGCGTTGAATTGCTCGCAGCGTTCCATCGATACATCGACGCAGCAGAATAGAGCAGCATCGATAGCACAGTCGGCGGTTGGCTTCTAATGGTTTGGGCCGTCGCCGTTTACGAACGGCGCACGTGTGTCCTTTAGAAGGTCATTCACGGGAAGCACTCAACAGTTGTGGTTGATGTTGTTTGCTTGAGTTTGCGCTGTTGTTGCTTTTACCTTGTCGGCCATTTGTCTATTTTTACGTGCCTCTAATATAGTTTTGATTACAAATTAAAATTTTAAATGGCTGGTACGGATGGGTTTTCTAAAAATATTCGCATAACGTCAGGTTGCTGTTTTTTGTTTAACATTTCAACCAAACCAACTTGAATTTCTTGCACGCTCTTGGACAAAGCACATTCGGGAGTCTACAAAAAATTGAAAACGCAAATTTAACGGCTGGAATATCGACAGATTCGGCCAGCGGCAATTAATGAATTCCGCATGCGTGGCACTGTATTTGTGTCCGTGTTGGCGTATTTTCGCGCCTGCGTGTGTGCGTGTGCGTGTGAGTGTATGTATGTATGCAGTGTCTAATGGAGCACCAAGCAAGAAAGAAAGTTGCTAACAAATTTATTTGAAAATTATTCATTTACACTTTTGGTGGGTAGCTTCGATTTGAATGTGGAACTGGTTGTTGTTGTTGTTGTTATTACAATAACTGTATATGCTGAGCCATTAGTATGTGTATTCCGGGATTTACATAGATTGTTTACGTCTACGCAAGTCCGTTGATTCATTTGGCTGCCTACGCTGCCCAGTGCCAACTTGTCAATTACCATAATTGGCCACCAACACTTAACGCGTGGCTCTGTCACTTTGGCCATATGTCTGTTTCTTCTTCTGCTGCTTCTTCATTGTCTAGTCGACGAATGTTTCTTGCAGCGTGATTCATTGAATTCCCCAGCTTCAACTCCAGCAGTCTGATGAAATATCAAATAAACACATTTTCACACAGCGCTCTCGACCAGCTGAAAGTATCCACATTTGTAATCGGCAGCTCATAAACAACTTGGACACGTGATAACTCTAGTCATAATCACACTCGGTTCTGCTCCACTTGTAACGTAAATAGCACGTTGTGGAAATTGCAGTCATGTGCGATACGATATCAAAGGCAAACACGACACAATCATTTTATAGTCAGTCTAAGTACAATATTTGCCTTGACTTCAGATAAAGTCATTTATTTTGTATACTTATGAAATACGTATGAACGAGTGAGTTTGCTTCTCTTGTTCCAGAAACTATACAAAGTAACATACAACAATGTGGCAAAATATGCGCTCGAGAAATATTTTAACAACGTGTGTGGATAACATTTGAGCGTAGATAATCAGGCAATGACGAGGCGTTAATTGATGAGATAATGTTAAAGTCACATTGCGAAAACTTGAAATATATAATCCACAAAGGAATAGCTAAATACTTGAATGACCTTGTACTTATTTACATACAAATATGTATGTTGTATGTGAAGTAGATTTTGATGCTGAATGGATTCATTGAAGCCTCACATTCTTTCGAAAAGTAAAAGCTGTAGAAAGATTATAATTAGTATTCCAATTAATGGCTATAAAACTTGAACACGGTGTTTTAAGGTATCATGGCACGTTAGAAAGGGGAATTTTTAATGATTTACAAAATTATTTATTTTTCAGATCCTTTATTATCAATCTTTTTGAAAATTTTTTTACAATATATTGAAGGTTTAAGGAACACAAACAAAAAAAACACATCCTCCATTACGGACACTTAATCTCCGGATTGGCTAATCTGAAACAAAAAAACAAAAAAGATTCATAATTATTAAGCTTTCGGACACAGGAATTCACCAGAAAAATAAAAAAAAACGCTAAAAATAAAAGGATAGGAGCTTTTTGAAAAAAAGTGTCAAAAATTGACTGCGTTCACCTTTTTTCCCAGAAAAAGTACTTTAAATTAAAAATTGTTTTTCAATATTATGGTGGATTCTTGTAAAAAATAAGTTAATAAAAAGAAGTAAACAAATTTTTTTTAAATCGGTCGAGCCAATCCGGAGATTAAGTGTCCGTAATGGAGGATGTATTTTGTTTCTACGCGACTTCAGCTCCACCTATATAAGAGACAATATGCTAAAAAAAAAAAATGTTGTTTGTGTTCCTTAAACCTTCAATATATTGTAAAAAATTTTCAAAAATATTGATAATAAAGGAGCTGAAAAATAAATAATTTTGTAAATCATTAAAAATTCCCCTTCCTAACGTGCCCTGATACCTTAAGCAACAAGCACCGTGTTCAAGTTTGAGTATTGTTTATTATAAGGGCTCACTTGTACTGTGTCTCTCTTGCGTCTCGTTTCGGGTTTCAAAAAACAAGTGTCAAAAGGAAGCCAGGCGCAATCGCTAGTAACTGATGATCAAGCACAATCTTTGCCAGTAGCAAATGACATCTTGGTTGACTAAAGATTTTCGTTAGATATTTAGGAAATGAATAATTAAATAAGTGAAAACGGGATTGATTTTTTTTTGTTGAAATATATGTACTTAGTTGGCCATAACAACCTGTTTCTGGTTACTTACTTAGCGGGTTTCGGTATGCCGTTGAAATGAATGTAAATATTGCTGTTACAAATTTTTGCCAACAATTTGAGTTTAATATTTGAAATATGAAAATATTTTGCATGCCACAGACATAAACAAACTTTATATCAAAATTTATAATTGATTTGACGCTCTCGACAGCAGACAATTCTTATGTATGCATATAGTGCGTTATCTGGTAATAGGTATGTGCCTGCTTGACAGATATTGAGTGCACTTTGTCACTCTTATACTAAGGTAAAACGAGTTTCTAAAATTGCACAAGATAACGAAAGTGATTGCAGCATTTGGTATTGTTGCCGAACAGTGCTGACGCATTTGGTTTTGTCATAATCCGGCTTACGTTGACTCTGCGATAGTGAAGCCAGCAAAATTTTGTGTAAAATACGATGGCTTGATTACTTGCCATACAAACATGTGTCTGTGTATGTATATTTGAAATTTTCACATGTATGAATATATATTATGTAAATATAAATGCCAGAGTACGCGCGGTGGCGGCCATGTGATACTGACGAGTCATGCGTTGATGATTTACATGAAAATGCGGTGTAATTGAATTTGCCGCTGAATTGCTGATTTTTGAAGGCTGCAAAGAGATTGTCTTCGGCAAAGGAGCAGTCCAGTGGAGCGGAATGATATGAAGTCGCTCCTCGCATTCGACAGCTAAGATCTTGGGGTTGTCGCACGACGAGGCAGTTGTTTTGCTTGCCACGGCCATTGTTCGATATTCGACTGTCTCTCGTTGTTTTCGATTTCGGGATCTTGCCAGCAACTCAATGCGTAGTGAAGCAGTGATGAAACGCTATTGACAACTGTTGTCGTTAGTTGTATATAAGTAAAATGGTAAATGTTTGAGAAGTGATAAGCGCGAACGCCGATATGAAAACGTGTCTCCGGCAGCGGTGATGGCGACAGACGATATTGTAGTTAGATGTGGTTATGTGTGTGTAGCCAACACTAACGAATGGTCGAAGTGAAGACGCCGAAGCAGACGGTGGGGAATGTGGTGTGTGGCGGTATGCAGTAGGAATGTGTGTGGTGCTGGTTTGCTGGCGCTGAACCGCCGCAGAGTTTCTGTTCTTGTTGCCACCTGAAGGCAGTGCGATGGCTCGGCGCGTCAGTCAACACGTTTACAAAACCAGCACACACACACATACATGCATATAAGCCAATAACAACTTGCCAGCAAAGAAACGACGTAAACCTGTATTTACATAACAACTGCAGTGTTAGAAGCGGTGAACGGGACCGTAGCGCGACTGAAAATCTATACGTAACGACACAGTGGAAACGCAGTGGCGGCGCCAACATCGATTTACAGGGCCCAGATTTACGTATGTGCGGCATGTGTGTGCTTGCACGATACATACTAAATACATATTTGTGTGTAGGACATTAAATTAGAGAAATGTAAAAAATGTAAATGGTAATAAAAAACGCGCACCACGATCATGACCCAAAGCAAAGAAAAAAAACATTAATACAAAAATAGCTGTTAACGTCCATTGGCATTTAAAATGCAGGCACGTAGACACGCTGCCAGTTCGTCACACAGCCAGCGCTGTGCTAAGCACCGGCAAAGCGTGTAGCTCCAGAGGCAGTCTGTGACAATGCCTGCGCTGGCGTTGGCTGTGATGGCGATGAAGGAAGGGCAACGGACGTAGTGGAGTACGCGAGCGCGACATGCGAGTAAATTAAGAAATTAGCGCGGCTTTGTCCGCTTCGCACGAGGCCAACGTATGAAATAAAGTACCATCGCTGTTGTTGTCATTGTGTTGCTACAGGCGACCGGACGTAAGTGCACAAGCGTGGTGTGGTAAATTGTCCGCCCCACCGATGCGCACACACAAAAGTACATTGACGCGCCTGTGGGCGTGTTTGAGCATCATTAACACGACACGTATGGTACATATGTATGTGTGAGTTGTTGCCACTCACTCACGCTCGAAATTCATTTTAATCAGTGCCCGTTTTTACAGCTACGCTTACAAAAGTTTACTTTGTGTATCAGCTGTTGTTGTTGCTCGACCGTTTGGCTGTCAACTTAGCGTATATGGCTGATAATGAGCTTGTGACGTCGCAAGTCGCGACTTTAGCTCCACTACCCAAATAATAAACATAATAAACTAATAAGTGCAACAATAACAACAACAACAAAAGTTGCAAGCAAAACAACACAACTAAGACGATACATTGTTGCAATGTATTTATAACTGCCACAGTAAAAATACAATGGAATATTTTTGTGAATTGACAGCAATAGCAACAACAACAATAGCGTACGCATACATTGTGGCCACCTGTTGCACCTCGACGCGAGTGCTGGTGCGAAAGGTGGACTGTAAGTGCGGTGCACGCTGGGTAGCGAACATTAGTTACGTGCAAAGTGACAGTGAGCTGATGTGTTCTAAATGTGCAAATTTATTCACCAATAAGTGAAAGATGTCTAGTAGATGAAAGTTTAAGAATAACACTGTGTGACAAAGAAGAAAACTGCCTAATCGTTTACATACAAAGTCTAGGGTTATGTGAGTGAAATCTTTCCGATTACGATAAAGGTTACAATATTGATTGAAATTATGGCTGAAGGAAAAAAAACATTTTATGATATATGTATACTACGATACATACTATTTATCGTGTGAATAATGTGAAGCTAATTAAAATGCTAAGAACGATTTGCGTCACCTTAATTTGGTCTTAGACCTGTTGACTATGAATAATAATGACTGTAAAACAATTTATCTTTGAATCAAGTCAAACTTGTATACTTAACTTTGCAAATTGTTAACAGATTTAATTATACTCGAGAAATATTAATACCTACATATCTACAATATATCAGAATAAACACGAAACAAGTTTTGGTCCTTAAACAACAAAGAAAAGTAATAGTTTGCAATTCTTGGAAATAACTTTTTTTATTTTCGTAGTCAAATAAGTGACATGCAGTGAAATATGTATATTTGGCCTATAAATCTAGAGCTTTTGACTTGGCGAGTTAGGTAGGTAAGACAGACAGACAGCTAGCTAGTTTCTCAATAAGTACACTCGAAGGACTCAAAAGGCCCATTGTGAAGTGGCCGAAGAGAGTGTAAGGCAGACAGGCGCTGTCATCTTGTGTTCGGTGTTGGCTGAAACCAACCTGAGTGTCGAACGAACCTGGCAATGCCTCCAGTGTTGAGTGGTACAAACCATGCCCAGGTCGTCTAGCGTTCTGCTACTTGGAAAGGTTCCATATAATGCATTTACATTTAATACCAAATGGTTTTTACTAGTGTCCGACCGAAACCACTTTTTTGGGCCGAAACCGAAACCGAGTTTCGGTTTTTTTTTTAATATTCGGCCGAATTTTACATTAAGTAAATAAAGAATAAACAAACAAACATAACATAAATAAATAAATACTTATTATTAGAAACAATTTATTAATTTTTTAAAAACATAAACATGAAAAAATCACCCTTTCATACCTTACTCGCTAATATTCAAAATTAAATAATTTAATATTATATGCTAAAAAAAAGTTTATTTATATTGGTGGCATCCAAATTACTCCTCCTTTCACTATATATCTGCTACACAATAAAATGTAACAAAATTTTCTAGAAAGTTTCGGTTTCGGCTTTTCGGCCATTTTTTGGCCGAAACCGAAACCACTTATTTGGGCCGAAACCGAATATTCGGTCGGACACTAGTTTTTACGAATGCTGTCGTCGTTCTCGATTCCTACTTCTTCTGATTAGTTTTAAATTTTCATGTGGAAACTTGTGTTTGATCAAAATCAAATTGAATCGCTGTGGGCGTGGCATAGCCTAAAAGTAAATCACGTAAACGTTTATTTTGGTTCTCAGTGTACACTCACTAAAACAGTTCACTACTCTTAATTTGCATTTCGCCCAACATTTCACTGATGGCATGACTTAATTTTGGATTTCTGTATAACTGCTTAAAATTCGCACTTACGTGAATTCCATTTGCCTCGTTGTGGTTGTTGTTGTTGTTGTTGTTATTAATGCATTTGTTGCTGTCGCCAAGTGCTAAAATGAATTCGTTGAAAAAACAAACTCAACACACGTGCGCACGTTTCATAAGTTGAATTGAACTATCGAATGCGACTGTCAAAGACAGTTAAAGCAACAACAGCTACGTAAAGAGAGGCAAATGTCATTCGACTTTGAGTGCCGGATGCGGGTAAATACAATTCCATTCTCTGCTGGCAACAAATAACACGACCATGTTATTTAGTAGGTACATATTTAGGTATGTAGCGGCAAGTGTGTACTCTTAGATTGTATGCGTGTGTGTGTGTTTACTTGTATAAATAGCCAGCTAAATAAATAAGTAAGAAATCATGAAAACGTGTCTTGTTGAAAGGAGAAAAAAAA
Organism: Melieria picta; assembly: GCA_964056695.1. Lineage (NCBI taxonomy): Eukaryota > Metazoa > Arthropoda > Insecta > Diptera > Ulidiidae > Melieria > Melieria picta. The sequence continues at coordinate 128,212,340 of OZ057398.1, forward strand.
TGTGAATCCACTGAAAGTTAGCAACGTTAGCAAGTTATTAACTAACACAAATTGTGGGGTCTTAAGCGATTTAGTAAAATTTGTTAAATGCTAACATTATGAAGATAAATTGAACCATACGTTAGCAGCGGCAAATAGCACAGGAAATTAAGCGAAATAAATCGCGTTGTAATTCAAGCTCAAGTCATTGCTGATGTTCGCACACATACACAGATACATGCAAATGCATTAAAATCGAATTATTAATTAATTAAGAAGAAATACAAAATGCATTTTAAATGTGCATTCTAAGTAGATATGAACACATTCACAGGCAGCTATAGACAAGTAGAGAGCTGCTCGCACCTTAACTCAAACAAAAGTGTGCACAATAATTGAATTTGCATGCTTAGGACTCAAGTGGAATGTTTTGGTCTGCTCAGAAAATACGTGCCAGCTACTGTGTAATTTTTATTTACAACAAGCAAATAAGCCAGCGAGCGATTACGTTGGCCTGGCCTGGACTGGCCCGAGCTGGGCTGGGCAGACCGGCGTTGGGTTGGGCTGCGCATTCCAGTAGCGGCAGCGTGAAATCGAGTCATTTCAGCGCGCGTCGTTGGAGCTGGACAGGGCGAAGAGGTTGGGCCGAGGTTGTTGTGCGGCCATAAATCGAGAATAACAACATCACGTGAATTACAACGGCCGCACAGCGCCGCGCGTCGCAGTTGTGCGTAGCGCTGTGCGCGCTTATCCGGTTTCAGCGAATGTTCTGCGGCGTTCCATAGCTGCCGCTGTCGTGCGCGAGCATTTAGTCATATGCATTTGCTGAAATACACACACACACACACACACACACATATGCACATACTTAAGTGGAGCAGCCAGCAACAAGTACAACAGTACGCAAACAACGCAGACCTAAGCTTCCTTTTTTCAACGACAGTTTTGTAAATATACATGCATATCTACTTACATATGTGTATATATACACATACATATTTGGCATACACTTTTTAGACGTTCATGTGCAGGTAATGTGTCATATCTGTACAATTTTTTTTTAACGACTTGATACCTTTGCAAGTTTATTTTGGCTTTTAGTGCTTGTCCGTGAACACGTGATTAGCGACCGACGCTGACATCTAAAGGGTGCCGCCACTTCAAAGTGGAAGTCAGGCGGTGACAGCGCGCTGGCGCTCATTTTGTTCAGCCACGGCTGCACCCATTATTTTTATTTTATTTTATTTTTATTAAATGTTATTTTATTACTGAAATAACACATTGAACTGACAAATTGAGTTGTGGGATGCCGTGTCGCTTTCTTCTTTAACAAAAAATTTTATAAAAATTAGCCCCGTGACGCTGGCACTCGGCCGATTTGTCGCAACACTTAAATCCATTGCGACGTGTTTGCAACGTGATCGTCTGCCGAGCGCAGTTCGCCGTCGGCCGTTGCTTTGGGCTCGTGTTTCCAATAAACTTGGCATTGACGTCATCGGGTTTATCGAGTCGGCGGAATCGGGTTATTTGTAGTTTAATCTGGTTTATTTATATTTCACCATTTCCCTCGCTATTGTTAGAAGCGAACTCTCGCTATGCGGCCGCTATCAAACTCGTCGCTCACATTGCGGCACGCTGGCACATAATAAACAAAGTTGCAAAGTAATATACAAAGGGACACAATTAAAAAATTATACCAACAAAAATGTAAAATTTGGTATTGGAAAAATCTGCTCTCAACGTCACTGCAATGCGACATGCACTCAGTTTGTACTCGATCGATGACGTGTATGAAATGATTTGGTTTTTATGTGGACGGACGGTGTCGTCTTCCACGTTCATTATCATTATCAATTAAATTGTCAACAGATAAGGTGGAAAAGCGAATCGTGTAGAAATTGCGGTGTGCTAACGCTGTGGGTTAATGGACGATACAATTTGGGAACGTGTGCAAAATGATGCAGCCGACGCAAAGCACTTGAGCCGCCGATAATGAAGTAAATAGTGGAGTGACCATGCAAATTCGTTACTAACTATGCATTGTGTTTATGGTGCAAAATGTCACACAGTATTGATATGGTATTTACTATTAACATATTTTTCTAATATTCTTCGTGCCTTAAGTAAAATAAAATACTTTGCATGTTTGCGCTCTAAAAATACGGTAAAATTGAAACGAATCGACACGAATTGCTGTGATTCAATGAAATGCGTTTATTTTCAGTGCCATAAAGTATCGAAATGCACTCAAAATTATAACGCGATATTTTCTATAATTAAATTTAAAATCCGGCCAGTGGCATGTTTACGAATCACGCCATGCATGAAAACAAAATTCTTTGGCATCGAACGAAATCAAAATTGAAAACAATACAACAAGACCAACAACAAGCATGCATAAAATTATTGCTTAAGGTTGCTCGCACAGCAAACGAGTCGAAATTAAATGAAATTTCATTTATTTTTGGCCACCAAAAGGCCAAAAATAAAATTCGGGTGTGGTGTGGAATCGTCGGGTGGCGGCTGTGGGCTATTCGTGCCGCTGTTCGAACAGAATCCGGCTGTGCAACCAGCGCTGACTTTCGTCACGGTGCTGGCGTAAGACTCGTCAACCGATTTTTATTCGTTTGCATGCGACACCGCAACGACAACGGCCACCCAACAGTCCGCTCGGCCGACCATCGCAGCTCATCTCCAAATTTATAGCACCAGCGTCGAGTGTCTCGAGTGTGTGCAATTACTTAATATCTCTTTTGGCTAATAGACGATGACATATCGGCTGTCGGTCCTGCCCTACTCGTGCGTCCCCTTGTCACCGTTGGCACTGTCACCGACGTGTTTACAACAGCAACAATAGCAGCTTTGCCGCATCATCGAGCGGATATCGCGCAAATACATTTTCATGAATCAAACGTGTGATCCCCATTAACGTATTCGTTTGTCTGATTTGTTGCTGTTCTCAATTGAAAGCGACGTCCGAAAGGGGCGTGCTATTTCAGGAATAAACAACTTGACGTTAGAGCCTGCTCGTTGACGTTGTACCGAACGTCGGTGCTGACACGATCATGCAGAGCACACGGGATTGCCAACACTGCGCGTGACCACCGGAACGTGATCGTCACTCTGTAATCCTGGAGCGTAGAACGGCTTACGCGCTATAAGCAAATGTCAAACAATGTTGCCCGACAGCTGAATGTGCGAAAATAAATCAATGTTTGTTCTTGAAATGCGAATGTTTGCAATGATTCAAGTATAGTTTCTATGATTCTATGAATGAAGGAAAATCGAAATAAATGCAGTCACATCAGTGACATATAGACAGTGACTGTCATGGCATTTCTCATTTGCGACGTGAACGAATTGGCTGACGATGAATGATGAGTGATGAATTTGCACAGTTCGTTCATACAATATGAATGCTATTTACATGCAAAGAGATTTTATGATACTTACAGATGTTTTTATAGCTTTATAGACTTTTCGAAAACTGTATCAAAATCTTTAATTGTTTAAATTTAATTTAATTTAGCAATTAGAGAAACTTGTTGGTTGTGGACGTTCATTCATTCAACATTTTGAATGTTCAATCAAAATCAAAATTAATTATTGACAATAGTTTTGCAATGCTGCAATGCGATGTATAATAAAAAATTTGAATTAAAAATAACTACTAAGCAAATAACTCAAAAAAACCTCAGGTTGCAGAGAATAACTTGGCGTTTCTATAAATAATATTTTGTAATTAAGGAAGAGAACTTTTGTGGCAGGCCGTAACCCGGCAACGAATTGTTATGACCAGTTAAGTAAGTATGTAAGAAATCAAGGAACGAGTTTAAATTTTTGGTTGGAAGAAACTGGTTGATTGTATTAAATCCAAACATAAATCAAGATTCAGAAAATGGATTATACTTGAAATTAAATTGTTAAACGTGTTTTCGTGGGAATATCTAAAATATTTTATTTTCGAGTTGGTTTTGTATTATATAAGAATGAATAGACATTAATGGAATGTTAACTTTAAAAATTGAAATTACAATAAAAATTAAATAAAGTAAGAAATACATAAAAAATAAGATATATAAAAAGAGAAGGTTTCAAATTGTTTTATAAAAAGTGACAGTACTCTACATAATGAGGTCCCAAAAGCTTTAAACCTAATAATTTTTGTTACGTTCTATACTCGCCATATCCCTTTGCGGCTAAGTTGATTGCTCTATGTCTAAAAAAAAATTTATATAATTCAAAATTCTTCAACGTCATTTATCCTCAGGGAAAATCCATTTTGTTTGTATGCCATACATTTAATGCTTTTATTTAATATAACTAAAAGCTAATCATAACTTTTGAATATCTAAAAACACTTTAACACTAACACACTAATACCACTTGTAATTTTGGTAGTGTAATACACACTTCACCATTTAGTTCTTGAAGTCTACTAAAATTAAAAAAAAATGTTGAATAGTCAGTTCATTAAATTTTTAATGGCTTAGTTACTTCAATTTTTTTTTTTTTTTAAACATGAACAAACGCGCAGGGGATGACCCCTATTAATGCGAAGCATTGCGTTGGTTCAGGAAGGATATAAAGGTTAGGAGATAGGGTTATGAGTAAAGTGTTTATGGGCTCTTGCCTTGAACCCATCGAGATCATAAGTGCTGGGGAAAATATCCGCAGGGAGACCATTCCACAACCGCGCTGTACGGGCCAGAAACGAATTTTCTTTGTAGTGCGTAGTGTGCTGAAACATCGTTTCGACGTGGAATGCATGGGCTCCAGTGTTCAAACGGGTTGCCCGGGAGAATACCCGGAGTGATGGCATAAAGCTGCTCATCTCCACTGAGCAATTACCGAAAAAGTATCGGTAAAATAACACCACACATGCCAGGTTTCGACGATGTTCCAAGGAGTCAATAGAGCTGGATGCCCTACTGTCCCCTATAAGTTTAATCGCACGGTTTTGCACCCGATCGAGGAGCTCCAAATGGGTTTTTGAAGCCCCCGCCCAGAGGTGCGAGTTAAACTTCATTTTAGGTCGGCTATGGGTAGTGTATATAATGCGGAGATCAGACGGAGTAAAATATTTTTTGCACCGCTTTAGGAAGCCGAGGCACTTGGCTGCTTCTTTCGACACGCCAAAAATATGATCGTTCCATCGAAGATCGTTCTTAATGGACGTTCATTTGTAGCCTACATTTTGTAGCCTACATAATAAATTGACTTCTATTGATAAAAGCACGTGTCTTATTCATTAAACCTCAGCGTAGTCTTCTATGGTTATAGTCTTCCATACAACTTGTTTGGATCGCGTTCAGTTTTGTTTGCCATAACATGTCGTTTATTCACATTGATGAACAGTGATGAACATTCCTTTGCAAGCACTTAGACACTAACCAAAATACTGTTTATCGACTGAACTACCTAATCTTGGTTCTTGCGACTGTCGTCTGGTTCATTGTATGAACTGCCTATAATTTCGTCGGTCTAATTGCGTGTTGTAAATTGGTTGAGGATCACTTTCATATCAACGTACATCAAGTGAAGAGCGAGTACACTATGGCATATTTATACAGTGGTGTCTGGATATAGTGAACTAATTATTGCAAGGCCTGTTCACTGTATTGAGGTTGTTCACTATATCAAGGTTAACATTTTTGGTCAAAAACTCGTTTATTTGCTCAAAATACACTTTTTGTTTTTTGCTTGAAAATTTTTTTCTATATTTAGAGGCTCGATGTCAAAATTTGGGTGTTCACTATATCGACGTGTTCACTATACCCAGACACGACTGTAGTTGTAAATCCGCTACGTTGACTCATACTCATACGTTACATACATACTTGCTCACATTTATACTTGTAAATGTATGTATTTACGTACGAGTATGTCGATTTGTAAGTATGTCTGCGTAGACAGAAGTTCATGTCATTGACTTTGTTTACGCGCTTCGTACTGTTCAAGGAAATTTACTGCGTTGCGTGTACAAAAACAACAACAACAACAATAATAACTTGTGCCCATTTAAATAAATTACTGAATTGCCGCAAAGATATGCACACAAAGCGTCTGTAGTGCTTCTGATTTTTATAATATGAGAAATATATGTATGTAAGAACTTGCACTCTGATCGTGTCTGCAGTTTGGGTCGGTGCAACTAAACCGCACGCACACATATGCGAATATATTAAGTACGCACACACACACACACACACACACTCGCACTGGCACACTTGCAATTTGCACATGAAGACGCACTTTGTGTTTGGTTAATTGAGCGGAATAGCCCGCGTGCGCGGCCCTCGCTTGAGCTACATAGGTACACGTACAATACTTACACATAAATATATATATATTCGCACCTACATACGTGATGCCACATTACTCATACGTCATGTAGAGCGGCGGCGGCGCAATTGTGTGATTGTGAATGAGAATGTACGAGAATGAGGTCACTGGCGCTTTTCGACAAAATCACAATAAACACGAAAGCTGCTCAACGACTAAATCAATAGCAACACCAACAACACTAAAACCCATTCGTCGAAAACTCATTGCCTGAATGGGACAGTTGGGGCTGCCGCAACGCATAAGCACACACTTGTATATTTGTAAATTAATACATTTGTGCATACATACATACATATATAAGAATGCATATATAAATGCGTCTTTGAGTTTATTATCACTGAAGATGAAAATATTTTCGAGTGTCAGATTGTTGTTGTTGCTAGTGCCACACATACAACACATTAATGGCCGAGATTAATGGCTGAAAAGTTATTTACAATAAATGAAAGACTTCCTTTGCTTTAAGTGGCACACTGGCAGCCACCAGCCGAAACAAGTAAACAGAATAAAATTAAAATTAGCAAGCAGCACGGCACACACTACAAGTTGCCGTTCGTGCAATGCGATTTATTGGCAGCTGTCCGACTTGTGCCCACAAACGTGTTCGATCCGATTAGCCGTTGCTGCCACACCAGCCAACGGCCACCGGCCAACAGCCACCGGCCACCGGCCACCGGCAGCCAACAGATCATCGTGGCGTATCCGAGCTGGCGCCATGGCCGTCGATCGTCGAATTGTCGCATTGGCGGTCTGCCGGCACTCTAACGCCATCGCACCGCGCTGCCAGATGGCGCAATTTGGCACTTGCGTATGCGCGAAGTGAGTGCAAATTTCCGTGCGGCTATCCGGCTCAGCGATTGGCTCTTGGTGCGAAATGTGCTCCGAATTCCAAGTGTGTTGTTTCTTTTATTCGACGGTGCCAACCGAATTTGTGAGAATATTTTTTATTTTCACATTTTATTCCCATAAATACATACATACATGCATATATATACATATAAAAGTGATTTTATTTGTATTTATTTATTTACATTTTATTTCATTGTTGACTTGCTTTCCTGGCGCTGTCGTTGTTGTTATTGTATAATTTTTTTGTGTTTGGGTTAATTTATGTTTTTGCTCTTGTGCGAATATTTTAAGCTGCTCACGTTCGCAACAATGTGTATCTCATGGATTCAATGGCGAAATGGCCGATGCTGGCGCATGTCGTCGTTGTTTATTTGCGGATCTTTTGTTGTTACTATATGCGGCTCTTTCATTGCTGTTGTCGTTGTCGCTGTTGCTGTTGCTGTTGCTGTCGTTGTTGTTATTGTCGACGTTGTTGTACGGCGACTGCTGTTGGCATTGTAGTATTGTTTTGTAGTGGCGTCTGCTCTTCATGTTTTTGTTGTTATTATGATTGTTGGTGCTCTTGTTGTCGAGTGTACGAGTTCGTTTGTACGTACACAATTTTGGCACATGCAACGAAAACGTGTTTATTTAAATTTAGGCACACGAACGAGCGCATGAAACGTGTTTTCGCTTAATCAACAATTGGCTCGTTCGTTTCGGCAGGGAACGGTGCTCGAATGCCAGTAGCAGCAGTGGCAGTGTGGCAGACAGCCAGCGTGGAGCACTGGCAATGTGTAAAACGATATGTAAAGAGTTTTTTCCGATTATGAGCGCAAAGCGCTGAAATCTAAATCATTGGTCATTGTACATGCATAAGTTTTCAGCACTGAGTAGGGATGTCAATCACGGCATTTTGACAGTTTGTCAGACTGAATTCCCTTTCAGCACTGTTGGATCTGCAATTAAAATGTCACTGTTGTTGCGTTAATACTTACACATTTTAACCAAAAACAATATTAAACTTGAGTGAAGTGAGAAATTATTTGAAAAAATTGTTTAAACAAACTAATAATTTAAAGCATAATTAACACATTAAGTAAAAAAATGAATAATGCAAACATTTTGAATTTTTTCAAAATAAAATAAAATCAAGTTTAATGAATGTTTACGAACAAAACATTCTATAGGAACTAAAAAAAAACAAATTTAATAAGAAAAAAGAATTTCATAGGAAACTAAATAAATAAAAGAAGAAAAACAAATTACTACATGTTATATTAATAAAGAAAATTATTAGCAAATTAAAAACCATAAAAATAAAATAAATAAAACATAAACACATAAAAATAACTCAAATTATTATGAAAGAAAACTCACAAATTATTGAAATAATTATTTAAAATTATTTTGTTTTAAGAAACAATTACTTGTTATTTATTTAAATTGATTTAATGTAACTCAAAATTCAATTTGTAATTCCATCTAGTTTTGGTTAATTTTAAATATTAAACATATTTTTGTTTCGTGTGGAAAAAGAAAAAACACAAATTATTTAAAAAATATTTAAAATTATTTTGTTTTAAAATACAATTACTTGTTATTTATTTAAATTGATTTAATAGTAACTCGAAATTTAATTTGTAATTCCATCTAGTTTTGGTTAATTTTAAATATTAAACATATTTTTGTTTCGTGTGTTTTTTTCTGTAATTTCAGTTTACTTTATATTTGGTATTTTGTTTAAAAAAAACACAACGATTTAAAATTAATTTAATTTTTTTCAAAATTAATCCAAAATTTAATTTTTTATTTTTGTTTGTTTGTTTTGTTTGTTTGTTTATTTTATTTTTGTTTCGTATGGAAAAAGAAAAAACACAAATTATTTAAAAAACTATTTAAAATTATTTTGTTTTATAAAACAATTACTTGTTATTTATTTAAATTGATTTAATAATATATTAACTCGAAATTTAATTGTTATTCCATCTAGTTTTGGTTAATTTTAAAAATTGAAAATATTTTTGTTTCGTGTGTTTTTTTTCTGTAATTTGAGTTTACTTTATATTTGGTAAATTAAAATTAATTTAATTTTTTCTAAAATTAATTTTTTCTAAATTAATTCAAAATCATTAAAAATTATTAACACTATTGTGTTTTTTTCTGTAATTTGAGTTTACTTTATATTTGGTAAATTAAAATTAATTTAATTTTTTCTAAAATTAATTTTTTCTAAATGAATCCAAAATCATGAAAAATTATTAACACTATTGTTTTTATAATAACAAAACTAAATAACTACATATGTAAATAATAATATAACGTCTAAAAGTTTACTTGTCGTCACACGCGTAAGTTATCCTGTGGTCACTTTGGGCGCGACAATATTTAAACTGCGTGACGGTTTAATATTTTTCGCTTTTGTTTGCCAACTGCCAACACCCCATGCACGATACAATACACACATACTACATACTTATAACTATGTATATTTTTAAAAAAATATAAACAACTTTACACTTTCTATTTGCAAAGCCAGACAGCTTTCAATGGACTGCACTCGGCCTGTATTGACGCATTATTGTTGATTTATTCGTTGATTGGTTGAGTGAGTTACGCTACAGCGGCCAGCAGCGCCAGCAGCCCCACTCCCCACTCGATCGTGTGCACTTGTCGGGCCGGTTGTCCGAATGTTGCTCTTTTCACCTCTGGTAATTATGCGACCACAACGTGGAAAGCTGCAAACATTTCGATTCCATTGCAGCGCGTACTTGAGAAATGAATGCAAAATAAAGTTGTGACTTTTCAGCGATTAGCCCTAATTCAGCACATTTGAATACTTTGTATTAATTACTGTTAATTATTATTTTTAAATATACCGTTAGCATAGCCTAAGCTCACAGTATTATTCTACGTTAATTTGTTTAACGTTTGATTAAATAAAGCGAACCACGTTATTGACCAGCCGACTTAATTTTGTTTTTCCTCCTCTTTCTTGCATATAAACCAATTATAGCGAAGCAGCAGTATCCAGTTTTCCTTATTGCACAGAATCTAGTTTAAATTTTTCCACATCTGCCACAGCATACAGCGAGGATGATGCAGAATATGCCACCGGAAGACGTAATAAAACTTCTAGGGTAAATATTTTCCTTTTTTTCGTTAATTTGAAAACCACCAAAAACCACAAAACCGATTTGCGAAACCAACTAAAGCATCTAATGCGAAACACGTATCGAAACAACATTAACGAGTTAGTAAGCTTATTACTGTCGTTGTTGGCCAGGAGGTGAGGGTGTGCACGAACAGAAACAGGGCCAGAGTCATAATGTGTCATACGAATAGAGAGCGAGAGAGAGAGAGAAGAGATCGGTTTACACCTGCACCCGGATCAGTGGCGGCCGCGCATAAAAATGTTCTGCATCATCGCACAATTCGCACTGTGATCACGACCGCTAATGACCCCCGTCGTTCCCTCTCCGCTAGTCGTAGTGCAAACACGCTTAGCTTGCAAACTATTCTACCATACTCTACTCTACTACATACCTCTAATTTACATACACGCCCACACACACCCACCCATTATGTACTTATATGGTAGCGTATTGTAGTCATATGTGGGTAGAGGCAATAGAGACACGTAACTATGTTTATATAATGTAAGCTAATGCACTTTCCTCACTTGATTTTGCAACTCAACCACTAAAACCCACACCCCTCTCCCGTCTTCTCTACATCCCATTGGCCATTTGTTGAAGAGCATTTCTAATCAATTTCTTCTTCTTCCTTCACAATTCGCATCTTCATCCAAACCAATAGCAAGATCCGTTGTCGCATCGCATTATTGAGAAACGACGACGCGACCGGATGAACTCGTGCCTGGCTGATCTGTCGCGTCTGATTCCGCCGCAGTACCAGCGCAAGGGGCGCGGCCGCATTGAGAAGACGGAAATCATTGAGATGGCCATCAGGCACCTGAAGCACCTGCAGAGCGAGTGCATCCAGAAGGAGAACGACTACCGCCTGGGCTACACGGACTGCATGAAGGAGGCGGCCAAGTTCCTGTACGACAGTCACATGCAGGAGTTCTGCTATCGTTTACTGGCGCGTCTGCAGGAACACTGCGACGAGCTCACGAAGAGTAAGTATTCAAATCGATTTCAAGATTTGTTTGATGATTTGTTGACTCAACATTTTCGAATGTTTTTTCGCGTTATTGTTTACTTTTTCAGATGATTGCTACAAGTCGCGCAGTTGCCACGTGCCCGACAATGTGAGCGCCTCGAGCGGCAGCCCCCATCAGGCTTACCACCCGGCGCCGCCACTATGCCAGCTGCGCGACATGCTCGGCAATTCCGACATCGAGCACAGTAACGACCACAACGACGTCAAGGACCTGAGTTTCCGCAATCATCTGAATCAGCTGCAGCGCAACAGCAGCTCGAACGGCAACGTCGACAGCCATCATCACAGCAACAACAGCAGCAACAATGTCGCCAGCAATTCCACGTCGTCGTCGACCATCACGTCGAACAACGCTACGAGCACGACCACCCCGAATAACGGCGCCGCGACGAACAGCTCGCCACAGCAGCCCCACCAGGCACCGGTGATAACGTCCACCGCGCCGGCATCGCTGAGCCACCACAACGACGCCAGCAATCATGACTTTGAATCGTCGCGCGAGCCGCTGCTGCACACCGACACCTCCAACATGCATTCGCCGCCGCCGCGCGACTCCCTGCTGAACCACCACTCCCACCACTCCCACCTCGGCCATCACCATCACACGTCCGACAGCCTGATGTCGGAGCGCATGCGCAACTTCTCCGAGTCGTCGCACGACGTCGAGCACAACAACAACTACAAGTACAAAAATCACATCAAGGAGCGCTTCAATCACGAGCTGCACGACGAGGAGACGTCCAGCGAGCACTGCCCGGCGGCGCCGCTGCTTCAGAGCGAGCACTCACACACCCACTCGCTGTCCGAGCACTCGAAGGACGGCACCGAGCCGGAAATTGCGCCCATCATTGCCAAGAAGCGCAAGCTGGCGGAGGCAGCGAGCAACGCCGCCGCCGGCATCCCGCTGGACGACTGTGATACGCGTCCGCTGCCGTCGGCACGCACACCCACCACCACCACTAGCCTGCTGGGCGGACGCGACGAGAAGCCATTCTCGTTCGGCGACATCAAAACCGAACTGAACACACCCACCGCGCTGCTGCAGAGCAAGTCGCACATGAGCACGCCGAGCAGCACGACGCACGCCTCGCCGCCCGTGCATCCGGCGCGCACCTTCGCCGTGCCGATCTTTGCGCTGCACGGCCAGGGCACCTACTACGTGCCGCTGAACGTTGACTACAACGTGCTGGTGCCGTTCCTGAACGGCGCCGACCTGCTCGAGAAGAACTACACGACCATGCCGGTGGTGCACCCCATCAACATCAACGTCAACTTCATGCCGAGCACAGCGCCAGCGTCGCTGCTGGCCGCCGCGGCCGCGGCAGCAGCGGTGGCAGCCGGCAAGCAGCAGCTGCCGCCTATAAACGGCACCGTATCGTCGGCGGCGGCCGCAGCAGCGGCTGTGGCGAAGGCGAAATTGGAAGCCATCAGCAATGGCTGGTAAGCGAAGCGAAGAGCGACGCACCTGGCAGAGGTCCAGCAAGCCACGCGCCAGCATTCGCACTATGCAGAGTGGAACAAACACTACCTCAGACTACTGTGAGACACATTCGAAGAAACAATAAGGTGGAGAGTTGCGGCAGTCGCCAGCAACCGGCGCGCCGGTCGGTCTGCTGTTTGCCGCGTCGCACTGACCGCGCTCGGATAACTGAGATGTAGATAATGAACAAAAGCCAACTAACAGTACATAACAAATATCAAATTGTACAATAAACGGACGCGAGCTCGACGTGCGCCAGCGCCAGCGCAGCGCTCGGGCGCCTAACAAGGTTTCGTCATTCTATTGTAATATTACACCTTATCAACGTAATATGTAGTAGACCTTTTCAAATTCGTTCCATGGTAACTGATCTTATTGTTGTTGTAATGTTATTTTATTTAAAATGTAACTAGACAAAGAATGAATTGTATGTAAATAGGTGGAGAAAGCAGGTAGTTGCACGACATCTGAGCGAGCAAGCCACTCGAAACAAACAGTGACAAGATTGAGAGAAAAATCAACCAAGCTACTAGTCAAAAGTTGCGTTAACTAGAGGAAACGATATGAACTATTGAAATGTTGAAAATTAAATATACAAACCTACATACACATATACGTATATAGAATATTATACATATATATATTTTTAGATATAAATATATGTAAACAATGTGGAAATTATTGATAGAAGGAAGAGAGTGAAATCGATTAAACTGAATTTATTTGTACAAGACGCAGAGCCGGAAATAGTACATTCTTGTTAACCAGAAACCCCATTAAAATCTGACTACTGAAGTAAATCATAATGATAGCAAATAAACGAAATTCGTTAGGGATATGATTCATTTGCCCGAATGCGTGGCTCCATTGGTTAATACAAATTTACATGGGAGACTCACTACTGGCACGCAATCAGTTCCTAGATCAAGATTGGCAACTACAGAATTAGTTATGCCTGCAAATGACAATTCCTTCCATGTCACAGACAATTCCTGCTGTGCGAAAGTATGTCGTTGTTTGAGCGTACAGATGTGTCAAGTCAAATCAAATGTTCGCATACTGAGCCACTAATATTGTAAAACAACTGTGAAGTGTAAATGGCTAACAAAATTTCACCTAAAAGTACATTCAACACACCTGTGCGCTTAGCTGCCGATGAATATGCGAAAATGGTTCTTGATGCCAGACTTGAAACCGATAGCGAGTGGTAGTTGTCTGTGGCTCAACTCAGCCCAGGCGGAGGAATGCCGATTTCATTGCTATGGCATAAAAACAAATAATGCCACCAGCAAGTTGTTGTTGCTGTGATATTTCGAAGCATTGTTGGGCTATTGATGACGGCGTTTTGCTCTCTTTAAGTACAATATGACATTTTCGAGAATGCCTTCGAAGCACTCAAGCAATGACACTTGTGATTGGTTCTATTTGATGCAACCTTCAAGTGTTCCATAATGAAAAATGTACATTTCATTACACAAAAGTACGCACGATTCTCAGCCATGGCACTGAAATCAGGCACTGTAACAAGATTTCGATACTTGGACGTTTTTTACTTCTGGTTAAAGTTAAATTTTCTTTACAAACTTGTAGAAACGAATACATGAGTATTTTGTTGCAGTGGCCTAGAAAATTGTTATAAATATGGCAAAGCCAACAAATGTACAGTTCAGTTATGTGTACTACAGATATTAGCAATCAAAATGTTCATTAGCTATTTTTTTTACAACAAATCCAGCAAAATTGTGCGATCCTCCTTAAAACCCACATTTTTCGATTGTATCTTTTAGATTTTCACTTTTCTGTCGCGGGAAGTGAAATGAAAAGTATCAATTCTTCTGCAGCCTGTTCCTCGGCTGAACATTAAGTTAATTGTTAGTCTTATTCTTCTTATGTATGCAAAATGTTCATTACTTTATTATGCGTTGATATTGTATTAATAACTATTAAATCGTAGATTTCTATAAGTGAAACTGTTATCGAAGTAAAAATCTTTATATTCGTATATAGGAATAAACGTAATTATATGACTTTGAAGTTTAAAAGAGAAATACAAGAATTACTATGAGAAATAAAAATTGATATGAATGTTGAAATTACTGGCGTTTGTTATTCGGGCACTTGCAGCCGTAAGTATGCACAATGCCGGGGCATTTAAGCACTTTGCGAATACTGATAACCTTACATGCTGCGCCTAACCTGCGCGCACGGGCAGCCGCTCAAAAGCTCTCATTAATCCATATGCACATATATGTATGTATGTAGTACATTTCGATGGCCATTAAACGGAAAAGCAAGTAAATAGCAAAAGAAATATGCAATTGAAATAAAACCCACAAGAACACAACATTAGCAAACAGTGCTGCAGTTTAAAGTCGAACAAATGTAACGAGATAGCGTTGGCACAACTGTCGAGCATGACAAGTTAAAATACAAACATTAATCTAATTGGTATGGCCATACTTGCTGTGCCTTTGGGGTTGTGGTGGCATCGGCCTGAAATTTTGTCATCCTTGTGCTGCAGTGACGAATGTATTAAAAGGCAGCCAATCGTATGCTCGCATCATTTGTATCTATGCAGCTGTTTATTTAAATTATTACATCGAATGCACTTAAATTACATTGTTGTAGACCAAAGAACATTCACGTTTTGTTTTTGTTGTTAATCGCAAAGAATCTTTTGAGTGGAGTGGCATAAGAGTTCTATACGTTCCAAATTTCATTTACTAATTTGTGTATTTTGTTTGTTTTTTTTTTACTTATTTTTGCTTCTTTTGTAGAAGATACTTTTAGTATTTGGTAGAAATAGTGGTTTAAACGATACGAGTACATTAAATATTTCGCCCTTAAGCGTTAGTAATGAATTTAGACGTCATACTCAACAAAAAAAAACATGTGCAAGATGCAGTCAATTTGTCCAATTTTACAAGAAATTAGCAAACCATGTTTCTGGTTTGCATAGTTATTACACACAAAAATCAACGAAAAAATCATCTCGTTTCGGCAAATAAAAACAAAAAAATTCAAACTCATGTGGAACATTAAAGGAAAAACGAAACGGAAAAATTGTACAAGTCAAGAAATTGTTAGAGATTTAAAAGAGAATGCGTAACACTAATGGGCTCCGTGCAATCAATTGCGGCGCGTACGTCTTCTGGTTGGATTTGAGTAGGCCGGCGGATTGGTCTGATTGGGATTCTGGCCGCTGTATAAATTATCGAGGAACTCATGCAAGGACGCTTCGCTGCAAGCAAGAGAGCGAGATAAGAGGCGCGATTTGGCAATGTGTGTGACTGACAACTACCTCGGAGGAATATTCCGCTTGAACTTTCCGCTGCCGCTGCGCTCATGATGGGCCCCGGCGTGCTGCTGATATTGTTGCCTGCTCTGGTGATGCGGCGAATGATGCTGGTGTGCCTGCTGCTGTTGCTGCTGCTGTTGTTGTTGCTGCTGTTGCTGCGCGCCGCGCACTATTCGATACTGTACCATGTGCGAGTTCGGTTCCAAGTGCGACAGAGCGCCCTTCTGGCAGTTGGCCCATTCCGTAATGTCGTAAACCTTGCCCTCCATCAGTGCCAGATACTTCCAACGCAAGCCCAACAGACTCGTCTCCGCCCAGATGTCACCCTAAACACACATAAGAACAAAGTGATAGTGGGGTCTAAAGCATTTAGCTCGGCCACGCAGACAAACCTCTCTGGCCGAGTGGCGAATCTTGCAAGAGGCGCACTGGCGTGCAGCATAGTGGGGACGGTCGGTTAATCGGCGAGGATGTCGCAGTCCGCACGTACTGCATCTGCAAAGTGAAATTATTAGAGTAGAAAAAGTTTGAAAATGCAAACGAAACTTTTTGAATTCATTTTAATTCAGAAATTGTTGAAACTTTTTGGCAATTACCTTATCGTATTGGCAGCTTCAGTGATTTTAGTTTTTAGTTGCGATATCAGATCGTGCAGTTCAGTCCACGCTTTCTCCGTGTGCAGAGCTTCAGCTAAGCCCTGATCGTAGGCAAGACGTTTCTCCTGCAAAAGCGAAAAGAGGAATAGTGGATATTCAATACGAAGCCAAAGTACACCATTTGAGGTAATGGACACATTTAGTGGAAGGCGATCATTGGATGGAATAAAGAGAAAACTGAACTTTACCGGTTCTCCAATCAGCTCGAAGGCGCGTTGTAGCACCTTGAATGCCTCCTCGGCACCGGCCTGCTTATTCTTATCGGGATGCACCAAGACGGCAATTTTTTTGTAGTGTTTACGTATCTGTTCCTGCGAGCTGTCCGACGGCACGCCCAGTATGCTACAACAACAACACAAATACGCATTATAAAACATCTCTCAAAGTGTGTTCATAGAAGCACTCACCTGTACGCATCCTTCCCCTTACAGTTCAGCAGCGAATACATGGCCTCCTCGCCCGTTTGCGGCAATCGGCCGCTCTTGAAGTTCTCCGAAGCTGCCTCTGGCGGCTTCTTCTTATAAAAGCGTCGCCAAAAGGCCCAGCGCGAGTTCTTCTTGAAGCGCCCATCGAAACGTCGCCAATAGTTCTTTAGCCAGACGTGCGGTTTGTTTGAGTTCTGCTTCCACTCGTTGCGCCACTGCTGCACGTACACCACGCCGCACTCGTACGCGTGCGTCAGTCGGTCGTAGACCATGCTGCAGCCGAGCACCACAATGTCGTAGACCAGATAGAAGAGCCAAGTCAGTATCTTCACGGTGTATTCGAGCCAAGTGTGAAGGAACTTCTTGGCCAGCTCGTAGTTGCGGTTGGATGCGGCGGCTGCCGCTGCCGAGCCATAAGAACTGTACGTAGAGAAATTGCTGCCGCGGCCGCTGCGTTTCGAGGAATACGAGTAGGAGGAATTAGTCGCGGTGTTGCTGTAGCGCGAGCGCGATTGGTTGGCGCCGAAAGAGGTCGATGACGACTGGCTGGAGTAGCAGGTGGCGGTGGACTTGTTGCTAGTCGTGCTCTTGCGCGTGCTGGTCGTGCTAGCCGCGGTGGCATTGGCGGGCACCTTGGCGGACGGCCGGTCCAGGCTCTCGCTGTGCTTGGCGGTGACGTTGTAAAAGCCATTAAAGTGTTTCTCGCCCGCCGGCGATGGTCGGTCGCTTTTTTGGCCTTTAGTGCTGCTGGTGACGCTATCCGCTTTGGCATCGGCATCGCCGCGTTTGTTAATGGTGCGTTTTTTATTGATACTGTTGCTGTTGCTGCTGGCAACACCGCCGTTGCTCTCGTTTGTGACTGGCTTTTGATTCAGTTTCTGCGTCTGCTTCGGCAGCGTGTTGTTGCTGTTATTGTTAGTATTGCTACTGTTGTTGTTGGCGCGCTTGCTATTCTTATTGCCCTGGAACTGCTGTACGTTCTCCTTGTTCTCGTGCGTCGGCGACTTCTTTGTCGAGCGCAACTGCGCTGCGCTGCCATCTTCAATTCCAGCTTGACGCCGAGGTGCGGTGCTGCTGCCGTTGCCGTTGCCATATGCATTGTGCGGCTCGACGCTGGACTTGGTGTCGGCGTTCGCTTTGCGGTCGTTGAGCAGTGCCGAGGTCGAGCTGTTCGCCGACTTGCCGTTATTCTTACCAACTGCCTGTTTGGAGTTTAAAGGCTGCGCGGACGCTGCCTGCTGGCTGTTGAGCTTGCTCAGCACGTCCGAGTAGGTCATGCGCATAGGCTTCACTTCGGCCACGATGCGTTTCTTCACCTCCGGCGCGGCGCTGGGACTGCTGTTGGGCGAGGCTGCGACGCCAGCAGACGGACTGGGGGGACCGGCTGCAGTTGCCGTCAACTGTGTCGCCGGAGTAGGTGCGTTCGTGGTCTCCGTGTAGCTGTTGTTGGGTGCAGCTGCTTCCATTGGCGCTTGCTGCGCTGGCAACAGTGGCAACTGCTGCGGCAGATGAGACGTGACAATGGGCGCAGCGGGCGCCTTGTTTTGCACGCCGAAGCCTTGCACGTTCAGGTGCTCGTTGCTCACTTCGGCGGCGGCGGCGAGCTGCGCAGTTGGCAGCTGCACCTCTGTCTTGCCAGGCGCAGATGACGTCTGCACGGGCAGCTGTTGTATGGGCGCACCAGTCAGATTGGGCGACCAGTTGTTGACCAGCTTGTTGATGATCATGTTGGCAGTGGACACGCTGGCGGTTTGCGACTGCGGCGGCGCTGCTGGGCCGGGCTGCTCCTCGTGGCTATTGGCGTTGCTAAGCAGGAAGACGTGTGCTGCTCCTGGCTGCGGTTGCGGCGGCGACTGTTGCAGTGTCTGCGGCTGTGTCTGCTGTGGTGCTGTGGCCATCTCTCGACTGAGGCACGTCTGGTTGTCTGGAGTTGGCATCAGCGTCGTACTGCTGGAGAACAACTCGTAGCTGTTGTAGAACTGCGGCGGCGCAGGCTGCGGTTGCGGCATGTGGTAGGCCGGCTGGTGTTGCTGGTATGGCTGCTGGCTGGGCGCTTGCGTATGGTACAGCGGCCCGCTGTCGTTTGTCAAGCCGGCCGCGGCATTCTCTGGGCAGTGATACACCTTCAGAAAGTTGCCGTGGCCCACCGGCAGCACCGAATACGTTTCCGGCTGGCCGTGCGGTGCTGCGTACATGTTGTAGAAGTATTCACTGTAGTGTTGCGGCTGTGGCTGCGGCGGCTGCTGCTGTTGGGGATGCGATTGCGACGGCATGAACTGTTGCGGACCCATCAGCAGTTGTGGCTGCGGCGGCGGCGACTGCACAGGCGGTGACGCCTGAGCGAGCATTTGCGTCAATTCAGCATTTGGAATGGCGCAAAACGCGTCCTCGCTGCGGCCGTTATCGTGGGACGACATGTTTGACGCGACGCACGTTTTGCTTTACAATCCCCAAATTGCTGCTGTCGGGGCTATGTGCTCATCTAACTAGTCTCTGCTGCGTGCGTCTTTGTCACTTCACTGCACTGTGGGGATTCAATTCGCGGTTATGCACTTTTTGCTAGTTTAACGGGTTCGTACATTGCTTCGGTAGCATGGAGCACGTTATTGATCTAACGGTTTGAGTTTCTATGCGTTTTGCAGCACCAGAATTTCTTAATTTTTACAAATTGGAGTTCTTATAATTCGTGGACACGAAAGAGACAATGAGAAATGTCAAAAACCGACAAGTCTCGTGAACATGGCTGCGGTTGGTATAATTTGAATTGGAGCAGTTGGACGGTTGGAGTCTTGGCTGTTCGAAAAAAATATGATTCTATTTTCGGATGGGAGAAAAAGTCACTTCCGCTATAGAAATTAACTGCCGAAAATTCAACAATTAAAATATAGTGCGGATTTCACACAAATTTTAGATATTGGAGACGTCTAACTGTGGTTAACAAATTATAAGAAAAACACAAAAACATATAGAGGAAGATTTAATTGCTTTTATTGCACAAAAACAAGTTCGTTTCTCAGCTCAGCTTTGATCTTCAAAAGCGTCACTGCCTACGTAGATACAGATTGAAAGTACAGCAACAATGTGATATTGTTCGTGTAGTGACGGACTAAACTGTGCAACACCGATGACTTAACATTGTTGTTGCAATTGTACACCATCAACTCGCAGCTGTTCCCAAAAGTGCGGTACTGGTCGTTGCAGCGGGCGCAGACGGGATCGTAGACCGCAAGGCAATTGTCTGGACATGGTTGGAGCTTCGACGTAACGCAGGCATGCAGAAGCCAAAGAAGAAGAAAATTGTCACCTTGAATGTCATTTCGAGGCGAAAGTGTGGCAAATTCGAATGCGTCAAGTGGAACTGACTAAGTAGACGCACTGTTGTCCTTTTTAGAGTTGGTTTGTTAAAACATTAACCAAAATATATATTTGTATATATATTGTATTTGCATTGTATTAGATGCGATGGGCTGTTGTCAGCAAAATCTCTTAAGACTGAGGCTGTTATCAGCACAACTGTTGGGATTCTATGGAGCACTGCACTGTGCGGGCGTGTAGAACGGAATTCACATACAAACATATTTTTATAGGCCAGCTTAATGACGCTTAAGAGATATCGCAAAGTATTGGAGCTCAAATTTTGGTAAAGCAAGCGAATAACGGAATATGAAGCGGGAGCGGAAGGACTGATTCTTCACAATTTTCTCGATTCTGGTAGTTTTCAAATACAACAGTTAAGACTTCATTGTAAGCTCCACTATTGATTCAGTAAGATGAGTTAATGCATGTTTTTTAATATATTTTTGTTATTTGTTTAGTTGAGTTTAACGTTAACGGGTTGTTATGGCCAGTCAAGTAAGTAATACTACATACTTGCTGGGAGTATCTAAACATAGATGGTTATTCAGTAAAGACAATTTGTAAATATTTGCGGTCCCAGTTCCCAGTAATCCGTCATTAAACGCTACTACTAAATCTGCGCAAACTGTACTTCATATATCTAAATAATAACGAATTGTTTATGAGAGCACATTACTGTTTTTGTTTTTGTTTATTTTGTTTATGATAAGCCAACTGTTGACTGTTCGAACAAACATGCTTCTATTTTCAGTTGGGAGAAAAAAGCCACTTCCACAACAAAAACTAACTGCTGAAAATTCGACAACTAAAATATTGCGATTATTTCACACAAATTCTAAATATTTTTAAACATTTAACTGTGGTTAACAAAGTATAAGAAAAACACAAAAACATATAGAAGAAGTTTTAATTGCTTTTGTTGCACATAAACAAGTTTGCTTCTCAGCTCAGCTCAGCTCAGCTCAGCTTGATCTTCACAAGCGCCACTGCCTACGTTCACACATTCTGAAAGTACAGCAACAATGTGATGTTCTTCGTGAAATGATGGATTAAACAAAGAAAAACTGATGACTTACTCTTTTTGTTGTTGCAATTGTATACACTCAACTCGCAGCTATTGCCAAAAGTGCGGTACTGGCCTTGGCAGCGGGCACAGACGGGATCGTAGACCGCAATGCAAACGTCTGGACATGTTTTGGGCTTCGCAGCAACGCAGGCCAACATGCAGAAAGCAAGGAAGAAGAAAACTGTAACCTTGGAAGTCATTTCGAGGCGAAAGTGTGGCGAATACGAATGTGTCAAGTGCGACTGACTAAGTAGACGCACTGTTGGCCTTTTATAGAGTTGGCTTGTTGAGACATTAACCAAAAAATTTGCATACATATATCTATTGTAGTTGTATTGAATTATATGCGATGTGTTGTTTTCAGCCAAGTTTCTTAAGACTGAGGCTGTTATCAGCACAACTGTTGGAGTTTTATAGGCCTGTTTAATGACGCTAAGAGAGCTCAAATTTTCGTAAAGCTAAGCGAATAACGGAGTAAGAAGCGGGAGCGGATGGACTGATACTTCACGATTTTCTCGATTCTGACAGTAAGTCCCACTATTGATTAATTAAGATGAGTTGACGCATCTTCTCTAATATAATTGTTATTATTTTTATGTTCAATTTATTTGAAGCTTGAATACGCCATAACTCAAGGAATGCTACAAAGAATAATACTTCTTGCCGGGGATATCTACCCATAGGTGGTTATTCAGTAAAGACGATTTGTAAATATTTGCGGTGCCAGTTCCCAGTAATCAGTCACTAAACGCTGCTACTGAATCTGCGCAAACTGTACTTCATATAAATAATAACGAATTGCTAATGAGAGCACATTACTGTTTTGTGTTTTTGTTTATTTAGTTTATGATAAGCCAACCAACTGACAAAATTGCCAAAAAGCAGTGAGAAAAGAGCGCAACTGTTTGTTCAAGTGTTCAAGCGACGTGAGCTGAGCTTAATTTCGAGCGAACAGACACTGAATATCTACTAAACAATAGACACAGCACCTGAGTTTATGCGACTACACAGTTTCGTGTCGAGACAAACCTATATGTCAACATGTCTGCATTCTTACGTGTTTGTAATATTAGCGGGGAAAAACAATTTTGCTGAACACGTCGCGCGCATTGTTCCGACTTCGCGGGGATTTATTGTGAACAACAATTTCACGATACGAACATTAAGTTAAGCCTTAAGTGCTCCAGACAATGCCAGTGTAAGTCGCAATTGGCATTTGCGGAAAGTTTGTATGATTGACAAGACAGAAATTGGGTTTTAAGGTGCGGAAAAGTTCCTTAGCTATCATTAGGTTGCTATGGCTTCTTATCACTCTGAGTTATCTCCTCTCCAAATCAATAGAGAGCGAAAGTCACAGAGCTGAAGAATAACTTTATGGAGACTGTTGATAAATGATGTTTTGTTGTAGAAGCTATTTGAATGAATATTTGGCTTAAGCAAATATTTAAAATGAAATCAAAAAATTATAGACTGATGTATGTATGTGCTACGCAAAGAAGAAAGTTTTAAATTTTAACAATTGTGTTAGTTTTATGTATTTGCACTGAGAGCAATGAACCTATTTATGTCAATTTAAGAAATGTTTTTGTGAAATCATTTTGGTTGTTCAGGTCCATTGTGATACCGCAAGGTTTTGAAACCGAATTGTTTTTAACACTAGAAAGACCATTGCGGTCATTCATTTTCGAAATCTTTTTTTTCTTTAGTATTTCTTTCAACTTTTGCTTTGATGACTTTTCTTTTGTTATTGGGTTCTACAATTAGTTCTAGAATTAAGGTTCTACAATTACAATAAGCCAAATCCGATGTGTACTTTTCGAGATATCAGCGTATATAAGATGTAGTCTTTGTAGGTATGGAAAACTTTTCGGTCTTTCTAGTGTTAAACAGAATATAACGAGTAACGTATAAAATAGCTGAATTTGTTTAACTACATGTTCATGCTTTATTCCTTAATAAACATTGGCACATTTTGTGGGCCATTATGCCAGAAAAGAGCCAAATCAGCTGCTCCAACATTGAGACATTTGAGATCAGCAACAATGCATTGTCAGTTGAGATGTTTGCAAGTTATAGCAGACTCCGAATAGTCTTTATAGAATGAGTGCGAATGTTTCTACTTGTGGAGAGCGAAAAAGGTGAAGCATCAGATGGTTTCTTCCTTGTCCACATCTCTAGCACTTCTCTTGAAGTCTTACGTAACTCATTTCGTACGTTGCTATGACCCCATTGGCCTTCTGCGAATCTCTGTCAAGTTTACCATTTGATGAAATGTTTATTGAAGTCCTAGGCAAACACTTCTCCTCAACGCCGCACATTGGGGAAAAACAGGCAAAAACGCTCGCATTGGAGCAAATCCAAAAGTTGCGAATATGAATTTTTTTTTACTTGTCGTAATATAGATAGACTAGCGAGACAGCAAATCAACTTTTCAAGTCTCTTCATCCCTCACATGTGGGGTTATGATATTTAAGTAATTAATATATCAAAAAATTGTATTTAAAAAATGTTTATTTTGACAAAAAAAAAAATATCTAACCTTTGCCTAATTTTTTGATAAAAATGAGAAAAATCGGGATTTTCTCTGGACTGCAACTTTTGAGAAATACGTATACACTGATTATGCGGGACATTCAGCTAAATTATGGTACCAAACTAATCTGCGGAGTCCTGCGACTAAATGAATGCGAGCAATTTTCGCATGCCAACCCAAACACTTTTTGTACTCAGTTCTGGTGAGTAACGATATATTTTTAATTGCTGAGCAAAACTATAACGTATGGAAAACAGCACGGCTGGTGTTGAAAGGAATAAATATGTATTTAAATATATATCGCATTGATTTATCTATGTCCGTCTGTTAATATGTCTTCCAATTCGTCTGTCTGATGGAAGGTATTCATAATAGCTTTCGAAAAAGTTGGGACACGAAACTGAAATTTCATACAAACACTTTGGAAATCATGAGAACAACATATTGCCTAAAATAGGCGTGGTTTGCCCATTTCCTAACAGGGTTGCCATATAAAGATATTTTTCAAAATATGAACTTTTAAATATTTACCGTCCGTTTAGAGATATTTTTGTCTGGAAATAGGTGTGACATGCCTCTTTAACCCCTTGAGATACATAATAAGTCATTATTTTAACTTTTAGTGAGGAAAGTTATACTTGTCAGTTAACCTTTTCCGTGCTATATAAAAGTAAATGAATAGTTTAGATTTTTTTAAGAAAGGGTTTGCCTACTTTTATAAAAGTGGGCTAAGTGTCTCTAAAGAACATTTTAATGCATGACAATAAAATTTTAGCCTATTTTAATATTGTTAAAAATAAAGTCTGTATGGAGAGTAGGCGTGGTCGTGGGCGAATGTTTTTAATTTTTGGAATAAATCATCTTCTACTTATGGGAAACCGTTATGCGAAAATGCAATCCTTTATCTTTTTTATTTCCGAAGTTATTAAATTTTTCGTTATACATTCGGAAACCATAAACCGTGCTGCGAAAAAGTGCTCAAATTAAAAAACCCTAAAACACGTGAAACTTTATTTTTGATCTTCTACGAGAATCAGTTATCAAAATATTGACTTATTTTTTTTGCTTCTGATTATGCATATTTCTAAAACTCTTAACTTCCGACTGTAGGGTACCAGCTCCTGGTAGGGGTAATTAACACACATCAGTTCTCTAGTTCAAAAACTATAGATTCTAAAGCTCAAAACACGCGATGCGAGCGTTTTTGCCGGTTTTTCCCCAATGTGCGCCGTGTAGGGTGTTTTCCGCGTATTGACAGCAAATAAAAGTGTAAGCATTCATTATAAAACAAATATTTTGTCAGGGGTTTTGTTCAGTCGCACAATGTCTACGCTTGGATTGATTTATTTCGTTGCCGCCGCATTGCTGCTGGTCCAGGCCGAGAGCGAGAAAAAACCGCCGCCTGCATGTCAACCCGGCCTGATTGTGGATTGCAGGCTTGATTACGAGGATGTGGTGTGGTCAAAGGACGAGACCGACATGTGCAAAGTGCTGGCGAATCGCTGCATCTTCAACCTGGCAAACTGTTCACGATTTCGTCAGGATCGACCACGTAAGTCGAAATGGCAGTTTTGCTCGTTCGGCGCAAGTAAACCATCGCTTCAATGTGCATTGTTTTCGCAGTGCTAAAGGAAATACCGAAGGAGAAGTGCCAAGCGTCATGCGTGAATGATTGCTCGCAGGCGCCCAAGGAAGCGGTGTGCGCCAAACACGGCGACAAGTACTGCCAGTTCGATAGCACCTGCGAGCGGGAGAAGCACATCTGCAACAGCGGTGAATGTAAGCGCCGAGTTCATTGTCTCACTTGTTTGCTTCTATTGATGATTTCATATTTTGCAGTTTGGTTCGCAACACATCCAGAAAATTGCAACACACACCCCTCGGCGTGCCCTGCCCAGAACTAATTCGTAGATGATATAAACGAAAAATTAAACAACAAACCAGAAAATGCTGTTTATTTATTATAGGTTATGATTTACGACTTGGAGTGTATATCGCTTCTCCGCAGTTTATGGCAACCCTGTGTGTATCTGCATATGATCTTTTATCTGTCAAAACCACTTTGTAAAATATTCAATACTTTGCTCACAAGACGACATGAAACATTTTTTGATACCTTGAACTGCCTGTAATGGTAAACTTTAAAATTGAATTTTCTCGGAATGATGTAGTTTTGAGTTATGACGTTCTTGCAGCGAAGGAGCGATATGTACGTCAAAGTGCAATAATAAATATTTGCAAAATTTATTTAGAATTGGATAAATTCTTTTATTAGTACTTTTATGTATTCAAATGGATGGAATGAGTTGTATATTGTTGTTGTTGTTTTAGAAGCAGGTGCCCTCGCTGGTGTAGAGATAAGCTGTGAAAATTGGAAAGTTGAAGTTGGATAAATTGGCGCAATGCGAAATGGTGAAAGCGTTACGCGAATGTGACTGACCTTTGGCGTTCCAGCAGGACCACTTGTCCAGCTCGCACTGGTTGGCGAACGTGAGCAGACCGTCGTTGCGATCGCCGTGCACTGTCACATAGGGGAAGATGGCGCAGACCGGCTTGGTCGGCTCATTTTCACACGAGTCCACGCAATGCGCCTGACACACTTGTTGCGACGTCGACACCATTTCTGCAAGAATAACAAAAGCGTTGAGCAGAGTGTCTGGCGGCAGCGCCACTCTACTGCATTGTGTACGCACTGGGCAGACAGTCGTTTTGGCGCTGGCAATTGGCGGTGGCGAACAGGCAGTCGGTCTTGAAAAGCTTGCAAGTGCCGTCGACCACCGTCCACACGGGCGGCCCACTGTAGTAGGGATCGCAGCGGAAGGCCAGGTTGCAGCGCTCGGGACAGACGCGCTTCCGCGCCACTCCGTCGGACGCATCGTGTGCACCAAGCGCTCCGATCACGGCGCATGACAGCAAAAGCTGCAACGTGCAGCGAAAATTCAACATTCTCGAAGACGAACGAGCGATCAAAACTGTTTTTCACAATCTACTTGCCCTGAGCTGAAACCGTGAACTGAAATTCATATGGAATTTGTACGAAAACTAATAACGATATTTTCCGCTCAATTGCCAAAACTAAGGAACACAACACGTACCTATTTGTACTGAAAGCAGACAATTTGTATTTGCACAAGTGACACGTTTCGACATTCCGCACGGAAGTGCGCAGCGGCGGGAGAACAAGTAAGTAGAACAATGAATGTGGAGCAAACGAATTGGCGGTGGAAAAGGTCATGAGAGAGTTGGCCGCAGACACGGAGTCGGTGTGTGTGCGTTTGAGCGGAGCGGATATTTACTTGTGTACGTCAATCGATGTGTGATTCACCTGAAGTGAAGTGAAGTGAATTGCACAACGTATGTGTTGCAATAATTTAATTAAAAATTTGTAATAATTGAACGGCGTCAAGTGCGATTGTAGCAATCAGTGTAAATGTGGGGTGCACAATGGTTTGTATTGTGGTTGGTTAACCCATTAAGCCCTGAGCGTTGCGTTTGCGCAACGTTTGGGAATTTCGCTATATTAAGTAATTCATAAAGACATAAGACTTGAAAATGGGTAGAATTGGATTAGAATTGATCGTTTTAGATTCTGCCATACTCAAATTTCAAAATTATTTAAATATTCATACGTTTTTTTCGATCCAAAGTCAACGATTTTTTTTTGGGAATTTTTGAAATTCAATCAAAAATACTTATTCTTCAAACCTATCAAAATCCCTTAGTGGGCTGCATTTTGCAATGCTAAACTATTTAAAAATACGTTTTGAAATTTTTTTTTTAAATTTTTTAAACAAAAAATATGCTTTAAGTTTTGTGTTGCGCGAATGCAACGTTGGGCCTAAACACTGCCAATTTTCATACAACGCAACGCGTGAAAATGTCAAAATCCAAGCAGCTGATATTTTATTGGCACATTTTATTTTCCGCAAATGTTTGATTTTGTTTATTTGTGTAATGTTTGCGAAAAACATGACAAAAAAAAAACATGGTATGAATTTTTTGCTTGATTTTTTTTTCTTGATTAGGTCAATTAATAAGATTGTGTAAAATTTTATGGAAATCGCACAAGCCTTTCTGGGGTCAGGTTTTAATGGGTTAATGAGTTAAAGAGTTCAATCTCGATAAGACTTAGACCGATTCTTCTCGTAGAAAAATTCGGCCAAAATGTTTTCCCACGTAAAATTACACAGAGCAACAAAATCGACATTTTTTTTTTCTAAAATAAAACTATACTTTTCTAAAGGATTTTTGGACGCTGATCACAACTGCGTACTTAGTTTTTTGATTGTTTTAGCGGCTTAGGAAATATTGATGGTTTTCTTTGGAGGGCGTTTTCCATGTTTTTTGACCATTATATGCATGCAGCTCCTACAAATCTGAAGTCTTAACTGCCATAACATAGATTAACAATACTCTAACTATGTATTTAAAATTTAAAACATTAAAATCGGTTCAAATTTGCAAGAGTTATTCATTTGCAAAGTCAAATTTTCAGTTACTTTGCAAGATTGCGAATACACAAAAGAATTTTGCTTCCAAAAAATATATATTGTCATACACTCAAAGAAGAATGTTAAGGCTTTCAACTAAAAAAGAGATTTTTAAAATACGATGTTTGTAATAGAAAATGTGTTCAAATATGTAAGTTCTCCATTCATAAATTTAGCAAAAAAAGCAAGCATTTACTTTTGAGGTATAATATTGGAGCACAATTTTAGGGAACAGTATGAAAATGCTCAGATTCATCAAATGCCCTTAATTCATACAGTTTTCAGCTTTCGCATTTTGATTTTTTTGTGCCCTAAAAATATGTCGCAATAAAATATGGAAAAACAGCAAATAGTTTGCTTAGTGTGTGTGGTTGAAATTTTTACTAGTGTGATGCAACTCTTTTTAGTATAGCTCCTACAGTAATGAAACAATTCAAATTTTGTTAATGCCCTTGAAAAGACAAATATTGACGCTTGCGAAAATACTTTAGCTACTTTCGTCAATGACGCGAAGAGCATTAGGAGATTTCAATACAAACACGTGTTCAGAAGATGAAGTCGCATTTACAATTGCAACCCCGAATTTAAATGAATTTTTATAAAAAATTCGCGAAAATTGAACTTTGAAGAGCCATAGCCGTGTTAACCCTTGACCAATCGAAATCGACTATGGTCAAAATTATAGCTTGAGGATTCTTTATTGTAACATAAAAAAATTATCGTGTTTTTCGGCATATTATAAATGCAATAAAAATTCAAAGATGAAAAATCGTGGAAAACACCTCCTAGCAAAAACCACCAATTACTTACAAACCGCTCAAACAATCAAAAAACTAAGTACGCAGTTGTGATCAGCGTCAAAAAATCCTTTAGAAAAGGTTTACTAGAACTCGGAAAAATGTTGGCTGTTGCTCAGTGTTATCTGAACTTTCAAAATCTGCGAAACACATTTTATAACAATTCTCATTGGAAAAGTGATATTTATTTATTGACTAAAAAATAGGAATTTTTGAAAACAAATTTTATTCAATATTTTTGTATCAAAATCGTAAAGATATATCTCTAATAAGTGAAATTAAATTCAATTTTAAATTAAATTTGGAAACTATTGAAAATTCTAAATGACCATGGCGTTTATATTATTTAAGGGAGAGTTGTCTATAGTGGGACCGGTTTAGTTTTTTTTTAAATAATTTGCTACAGTGAAAATATTTCCGAACTCAAACTATATCACTGGGTAGGTGTTATAAATTACTATCGTTTTACTGAATTTATAATTTTGATAGAAAGGCTTAAAATTGGCTTCAAAAATGCTTGTCTTCTAATGTGCGACTCTATCATACGTTTAGTAAAACTACAGAAACTGTAAAGCAATTGAAGTGAGAACCTTAAATTAAGAATTTTTATTTGTGCAATTGACCTTTAGCATGAATATAATGAAAATTATTCCTCAGAAATCTTAATTTTCACAAGTGAAATAACCTCAAGTTTTTGTTAAGCTTTTTTATTGCTCGAAGCAATGCACCAAAGTCCAGAGAATTATTGATTTTTTGTTTTTCTTTTTGGGCTGAAATGACAAATTTGAAGCTGAAAAAACCAAGAAATATAGATAAAAAGTCATTAAAATTTATAAAACGAAAACCAATAATCAAGTAATCACAGGCAAATACTTTTAATGAAAAACATTTTTTCTGAAAAATTGTTTTTTCTATGTTCGGCACGAATATTAACAATGCCTGTTTTCACTCCAAAACTACATGAAAAGTGATGGCGCGTAAAAATTACTCTGTCAATATCAAAACATAGGTGTTTTCCGTGAGAAATATTGGAGAAACATTCGAGTCCCACATTAGAAGAAGTTCCACTATAGACAACTCTCCCTTATATTATATATTGTGTAGGGGAAACTGGGGTACATTTTACTTTAGGGCACATTTGACTATGGCCGTTTTGAAATCAAATCGGTGCAAGTAATGAAATTTCTCTATTGGGAACAATAAAACACGTGATTTCATAAAGCGTCATGAAGTTTGACAGTTTGTGCGCAAATTTTGGCGAAGCAGCACGTGCTTTTCTTTTTTTACGGGAGTTTCTGTTATTTTGTGACATCAATATCTCAAAGTGGTAAACTAATTTTACTTACATTATTTTCTATTATTTCGACAAATTTTGCTAATTAAAGGTCATTAAAGTATTTTCGGTAAGAAAATTAAATCAAGTAAAATAAAGCATATGGGGTACATTTGACATTTTTGAATGGGGCACATTATGCGCAGCGAAATCGAGTTAAAACTGCCAATTCCAGAAAATCCGGCTTCAACTTCACGTTGTCGTACAAAATATATTTTTAAGATTAACTTGTCCAAATATTTTGTAAAATAAGTTTATTTTTATCCAAATTATTATATTTTTTTGTGTTAAATTTTTGAGGCTTAAAAATGAAATATCTATTATTTATTTTTTCCTTCGCGCAAAATGAAATATTAGAAAATATATAACGAAATTTTGCTTATTTTTAATCAGAAGCGATTTTATTTGCTCTCACAAATATAGATGTCAAATGTTCCCCTCTCAAAGTCAAATGTGCCCCTTGACTGTGGTACATTTGACAAAATGACTTTTTTCAAAAAATATGAAATTTTAACGAGCAAAATCTTCTGTATAAAAAAATAACTTTAAATTTTCAAAATTTAATAATCACTTTCGAGAAAGCAGCATTGATTTTTAAAATTAATCAATCACGTTTCGAGAAATATAGATTTAAAAAAAGGTGTCAAATGTACCCCAGTTTCCCCTATTTATTTCCTTATGAAAATGTTAAAAGCAGAATGAACATAAGAAAACACTGAAGTTTTCGTAAATTTTTTCTGCTTACATATTTGAATTCACAATTACAGTTACAGTTACAGTCTTAGCTGTGCAGGATTTTCTCATCCTTTCAGCTTGACGTGATCGTGGCGTAAGCGCCAATCTTATCTGCTGTCACAGAGTTGTCGACTAACCGGCCCAGCCATGAGTCATTTGAAAATTTAATAGAAATCAAATCTTTTAAAGACCTCTCCTAAATTGTCCTTATGAGCGGTTGGCAGATAATTGTAGATTTATGACGTATTAAATTGGCATGGCTTGCATAAATCCGCAATCGCTGTCGTTGTGGGTCATAATTGCAATAAATTTGTGTGTATATCGTGAGAGAGACAACTTGTGTCAATGCATTGGGGCGACGCATATGCGGCGCGCGGCATGCAGCGAAAGTAGTTTGACGCGCTCGCAGCTGTTGCAAAGTATCGTCGGGGCGTTGCTGTGCTTTTGGGCCATGGACGGACAGTGTGTAGGTTGGTGTGCGACAGCTCGGTATCGAGATAAGCGCAGCCCAGCAGTGGCAGCAGTCGTTGCTAGTGCGACCTGTACTCGGGGCACTTTTTTGTGTATGCATGTAAATTGAAAAAGTAGTTGAAATATAATAAACTCCATATTTAAAGTTGAGGTCTTGGAGGTCTAGCTTTTTAAGTTCAATTGCTTTTGATCTCTTGGGAATTCCATGCCATTAATTCTGGTTCAGTTTCGCACCCACGACTCTCGCTTTAATGATTTCCAATGCACTATTCATAGAATCAGTGCAATTTAAACACACTTTTAGCTCACTTTTCCCCACTGTGCGTCAGCTTAAGTGGCTACACTGCATAACAGTTTAAACCTTTCACTGTTTACAGATTATTATAGTATTTTATCCTGAATTCGGCAAACATTAAATCGTACCTGTAGCAATTTTTCAAACAATTTTTACGCTCCACACACTTAATTGACACATTTTCGATGCAAAGTGTTGCTGACGCCTGTGCGTCGTTTTTCAGAAAATGCAAAATGTTCAGTGCTCATATTTTAATAACGCAGCCATTAGCCGCATTTCGTACGCAGAACAGAGTTCAGCGCATTTACTGCAACTGCAACTGCGGCACCCAGCCACACGTTATGGGTTGTGCCGCTTGTTGTATATTTCAATATATATGTGTGTGTGTGTGTGTGTGCGTAGCTCGTTAGTCGCAATAGTCACGTAGTTAGCCGCTAAATCGAGCCTCTAGCCGAGTCGTGTCACTGTGCGCATGCGCCGTGCGTGGCTGCATACAACTGTCGCTGCTGCTGCTCTGGTAATCCATCAAAACTGCATCGAAAAGGAATTTGCAAAGAAAATCATTACGCGTCGTTTTTTGCAATTTTTTATATTTTTTTAAATTCTCTGCGCGCTGAATGTGTGCAGTTTGAGCCCGATGCGGATCAACTGTGGTTCAGATGTTGCATTGTTCATTGATCAACATTGTTGCGCCGCATTCATCACGTCCGCATTGTGAGTGGTGGCGCGCCAACGTCTCTGGATTAAAGTTCACTAGCGGCGTGCTTTGACCTTAGTTCGGCGATTGGTTGAAAGCAGCGTTAATTAAGTTTGGCCATAGCTGCAAATGTTGTAATTGAATTTTGACATGTTTTGAGAGAATTGCGCTTATCGAACATCGGACTATGATTTTGCTTGCTGATCGGCCTCGGTTGCTGGCGGCTCTAAAGAAAATTGGTATTGACTTTTTGTCAAAGCACTGCTATTTGAAGTTATCGCCTGAATATTAACTTTATCAAAACTTTAGTATTGCTCACTAATTATATCATACATATGTGCAATCATTATTATTACATAATTGAATCCCATCATAACCAAGCCAGAAGAATGAATGAATGAATGTCTTTCTTCTAATGACTCAATACTACGGCCGCACGGTTTGTGGTGCTGCGTGATAATGCAGATCTCTATCTTCTTAGTCGAACGGAGGCGACGTTCCTAAGCGGCGTTAGATGGCAGTCCCATCACTTAGGACAATCACCTACCCTGGCAGAACAACACAACCGATGAACGTAACCAACACAAGGCAATAGTCTTGTGGAGGCCCTATGCTCCAAAGAGGAGTGAACAAGGAACAAAAAAAATCTTCTCAGAGTTTTCGAAAAACACGGTACAGGAATTTCAAAATTTAGAGAACTTTTGTTGGACAGTATTGAAGCATCTGGCATTTTTTCGGTGCCATCGCACATATTTTATTTATTTATTTATTTCAAAATAGCCTCGAATTAATTAACAATTCATACAGACTAACCAAAAATTAAATACTTATACTATAAGTCTTTTTAATAAATTCTTGAATACATGTTTAGGAATTGAAAAATCTAAAGAATTTGAGAATAAGTTAGCCTCGGTCAAAGCACGCACAATTGGGGCATTAAGAGAATAATTAGTTTTGCATATTTTGCAGAATATAGTTTTTGTGCAATATGATATATAAATAGATTTAATTGAAACAAAACGAAAAGATTAAACTCTTACTAAAGTCGGTCTTGATAGTACAGCGGGCAGCGCATTGGCTTACTTGTACTTGTACTTCTACTTGTACTTGTACTTCTACTTCTACTTGTACTTGTACTTGTACTTGTACTTGTACTTCTATTTCTACTTCTATTTGTACTTGTACTTGTACTTGTACTTGTACTTGTACTTGTACTTGTACTTGTACTTGTACTTGTACTTGTACTTGTACTTCTACTTCTACTTCTACTTCTACTTCTATTTCTACTTCTACTTCTACTTCTACTTCTACTTCTACTTCTACGTCTACTTCTACTTCTACTTCTATTTCTACTTCTACTTCTACTTCTACTTCTACTTCTACTTCTACTTCTACTTCTACGTCTACTTCTACTTCTACTTCTACTTCTACGTCTACTTCTACTTCTACTTCTACTTCTATTTCTACTTCTACTTCTACTTCTACTTCTACTTCTACTTCTACTTCTACTTCTACTTCTACTTCTACTTCTACTTCTACTTCTACGTCTACTTCTACTTCTATTTCAACTTCTACTTCTATTTCTACTTCTACTTCTACTTCTATTTCTACTTCTACTTTTTCTTAAAAAAAAATGCACGACTGCGCTTCTGGCTGTTTCTCTTTCATACTTAGAGGTGAAAGAAAAACTGCTAAAACCGTTTTGCACCTCTAACCCTTTCCGGTCAATTTCCGCATTTCTTGAGATAAAAATGTTTCTTTCCAAATATTGACTCTCATTAAACATTTTAGCAATAAAATACAACAAAATATCAAAAATATAATTTAGGTTGAGAATTATAGCTCAATCAATTTTGTACGATATATCGTACAATGGTCCGCAAAGGAGTAAAAATGCATGAAATTTTTGTTTCGTTTTTTTAAGTTTTATGAACAATTCATTGGTTTTTTGATAGAAAACATAAATTATAACAACAAAAAATCAAAACGTGATTTCATTTTGATCGAAACCTACATAAATGATATATATAAACAATTGGGTCACATTTATCAGGCCTTATATAACCGTTGTTGTTGTTGCAAAGCCCTTTTCCCTTCAATAAAACACAGAATCAATTAAAATTCGTATAGCTTTACAGAAAGGCACTGAATATAGCCCATTCTTATTATCGTAGTGGGAGTGGCAAGTACGCATGTCTAACCTTACATAATCTCTGTCTGCCCAGTAAAACACAAAATCGTCTAGTAATTGTTATTTCTTAGTAGAAATTTGCCGAATAGTCGAATTTTATCAGTCATACGATTTACTGATGGGCGTGGCATTCAAGCAAACGGAAAAATTCTGTTACCAAATCCATAACTTAAAAAAAAATGCTAACATCACTTGCAACCTTTGCCTTCCGTTTGTACGAAATATCGTACAAAGCTTTGCAACCCTTGTGGTCATTTGTACGATATATCGTAAAATTTTTTTAAGGCTCGGGAAAAATATTTAAACGCAAAAAATGTTAAATTTAATAAGTTTTATAAATCAACTGAGATACAAACTTTGAAATTGTTTGGCTTTTTGCTACTAAGAAGTACCTATAACATATTTAAAAATTCCTAAGCAGAAGCATCGCATCGCCAAATTCTTGCAAAGAGCTGCTTACAAAACTCACTCACACTGTGTAGGCACGGCTATTCTGATTTATATTTTTAAACAGAATGGTACAACACAACCTACTTAATAAGAGTTAAAAAGCCGTTTCATAAAAAATGCTTTCGCTGTCAAATAAAAAATCTTTAAAAAAAATTGTACGATATATCGTACAAATTTCCGGAAAGGGCTAAGTGTGAGAGACACACATCCATATATACTTACACATATGTAGGTCTTAGTGTGTCTCATATAGAGACGGATACCCCCTAACCTAATTCTTACGAACTGCGTTTTCTTGTTAACCGCTTTTGCCTATTCAGTTGTATTGAAACAATGGTTTTGAGGCGAATATTATTTAATATACTTGATAATTTGTGTGCTTATGTCGAATGATTTGTTGTTGTAGTCAGTGATTTCAGTCAGTCGCTTTAGTTGAAATGAACGAATTTAGATTTGATTGAATCGTATTTTCCTTTCATTTGTTTTATCCACTTAGTATTTTACTGCAGGCGCGCGAATCTGCCTTACAGGGTCTCTCGTTACGCACACGCCAGTCTGTGAATGAGTGCATTGAAAATATCAGGTAAATATGTTTAAAAGTATTCATAATGAATACTTTTTTATTAAACTCTAAAATATAAACACTTACTTTCGCCAGGATTGCTGCATTGGCGATTTTTGAGAAGGCAACGATTCGCGAATGTGCAACTAATGGCTGACTTGGAATCTTTTCGCTCGGCGCACACTGGTTTATATTCGCGCGTGCAAACTGCGGGACATCTGGTCGCCGCTGTGAGCGCTACGGCAACAACAACGAAAATCAAGAATGCAACAACTTTCATGCTGTATGGGGTTTTCGGTGGTTTTACTATAAGACGAGCTTATGTAATGAGTAGGCAGTGATTTCGGGTCGCTTTATATACGCGCAATTAGCATGAACTGCCGCTGACGTTTATGAAATATGTCGACTCTGGCCAATCATTGTGCATAGTGTTTTTACAGGAACATAAATAGGAACACTTGTGTTTACCGTAGATTCAATTAAGATTGCGGCTTCACAAAGAGTCCGTTGTCGACGCATAAACAAAGCCTTTTTATTCAGATTTATTACTTCGTGCATATATATGTACAGAGTATATCTTTGCTGAAAAAGTTTAACGACCGCTTTAACACTAGAATGCCCGACAATCTGACCTACCTAACATGCCCATATGTAGTCATTTTGACTACACTATTGTTAACTGCATTTATTTTATTTTATTGGTGTTTAAGTAGCAAATATGAATAAATGCACATGAGATTAAATTAAAATAAGTACTTCATTTTTATTTTTGTATGATTTACAAAGTAAATTTATTTAAATATAATGGCGTACTTTACACAGCAGTGGGACAAAATGGAATGAAATTTGGAATTTGGAATTTGTGAATGAATTTTGTGAGTGAATTTTGGATTGAAAAACTTGGGAATTGTCACAACCTACTATGATATTTTTTTTTATATTTGCAATATATTTTTTTATACACCTAATTCTGTTTTTACACGGTAGATTGGTTCCAGGAAAAACCGTGTAAAAAAAAACCGTGTAAAAAAAGACATTGATCGTATGCAAAAATAGGTGATTGGTTCCTTATCTCTAAAACCTATTAAAATTAGCGAAAAACAAGGATACATAAAATATTTAACAAAAATAAAAAAATATAAATAACTGAATGAATATACTCGTAAAATATTTTTTGGCTTACCTATTATCTTAATGCGTTAAAATTAAAATTTAAAAAAATTAAAAATTACAAAAAAATTAAAAATTAAACTAAAAAATTAAAAATTAAAAATTTCTTTACCAAACACGTCTGATTGCACTGATAGTTCACAAAATATTAACACATTTCAATTGCTCTGACAAATAAATTTGCTTGTATCCACAAAAAGGAAATTTCCCTAAATTTGTGATATGAACATATTTCGCAAAAATTAAATTTGACAAAAAAATTTAAGCCCAAAAGATTTTGAATCGTGCTAAATGGTTTCAAATCGTGTAAAAAAATTTAAAATTTGTTTATTTTCAAACCGTGTTAAATCAAAACCGTGTAAAAAAAGACTGTGTAAAAACAGAATTAGGTGTGTTTATATTTTTTTATATTTTCATATTTCGCAATTGAAGATGCAATTTGTTTATTTATCAGTAAGATTTGGTGAAAATTTTATATAAGCAGTCAAAAAGACTACCATTGGGCATTTAAGGTAAATTTAGCAAAATTGGGGTAAAAAATTTTTTTACAATATTTTTAATTTTTTTTATTCTATTTAGCTTTTAAACTTAGTAAAAGTCACGTAAGATATTTTTTTAGAAAGCGATGCAATAAAAGTTATTTACAATAAAAAGTCAAAATGACTACCTTGGGCATTCTAGTGTTAACGGCGACACGGAGCTAAATTAAAAACATGCATCAGTATAATACAAGAATGGCACAATTCAATCGGGTCACAATCTCGGAACCCACTCATACTGTTGTATGTTTTAGTTGTTATTATGAATTTTCAATGAGACAATGAGCATGGAATTTCGTCAGTTGATTCTGAATGATTATCTGCGAAGGCATAGCAGATAGTAACAATGATTAATGTACAGCGTATATATTTAAATCTAAAGAATAAAAAAATCAAATTAAATAAAATCAAAGATATTAAAAGTGTAGTGGCCGAAGTGCTTCAACTCGCCGTAAAACGGTTTCTAATGCTATTGCATGTGTAATATTATATATGTATGTACATATAATAGTCGACTTTTGACCATTGTTATGTCATAGTCGAATGTGTTCTTTTGTTTATGCTTAGCTGAATGATTATACATAAATAAAAATAAAAAATAAATAAATAAAGTCGAGTCCGCTTAACTCAAAATGAATTTTTGCGGCCTTTTAGTTGCAGTTAACCGGTGTTTTCAGTTAAGCGAACTACGGTTAAGTGAAGTTTCTTTCACTTGAGTGCACTTCGGATGAGTGAAATTTATGTTTTGGACCCTGTATATGCTTCACTTGACCGAATTTTTCAATAAGGTTAAGTTTCAGTTACACAAACTAATTTTCAGGAAAAATACCAAATACAAATGGGACCTGGACTTCTATTTTAGTTAAGCGGATTTTTCAGTTAAGCGACTTGCAGTCCTTACCGCATACAATACACATATACAGGGTGGCGCAAAAGTTGTCACTCACTGTTCTTTGGCTCTAATTTGTTTAGGAATGAATGTATGATTGAATGAACGAATGAACGTATAAATGTGTGTATGAAAGAATAAATGAATGAACGTATGAAT
This sequence comes from Melieria picta, assembly GCA_964056695.1. Classification (NCBI taxonomy): domain Eukaryota; kingdom Metazoa; phylum Arthropoda; class Insecta; order Diptera; family Ulidiidae; genus Melieria; species Melieria picta. Next base: position 128,251,273 of record OZ057398.1, read on the forward strand.
GATTGAATGTATAAATGAATTCATGTCAAAGCAGAATTTACTTTTGCCTTTGCCTTTACTTTTGTTATTAGTATCTGCCGATAGAGTGATGACTATTGCGCCACCCTGTACAGTATTTTGAAGGTTATTCTTATTGAAATAACGAATATTTTACCAACTAAATATGTAAATAAGTATAAGGAATTAAAATCCCAGATTTACCGGTATTTATATATATTATATATATATTTTTTCGATACATTTTTCAGTGAAAACCCTTTTATTTTTGTATTTAATTCATTTCTTATCCACAACCTGCATACCAGATTTTGACCGCTTTCGTATCACTATAAAATTGGAATTCAGGTGTGTCAGTAGTCGAGGATATGAATGCAACTCAACTCAACAGGACCAACTTCTCGCTGGGGCTAAGCGTTCGTGATTCGAGAACCATTGTGGGGCTTTTCACGGAACTTATCCCACTTACCGAGAACGTCAATCGAATTGAGGGACGTACCTCGACCATTTGTGACATGTGGCTAGAGTCTGTTACCATGTTTATACGACGGTCCCAGTCAATTCGCATTTTCTCGATACGCTTTCGAGCCAGGTGTTTATACATTGATTTCAGAAGAGAATTGACTGCAGACGGTTTGAAAAGCATGCTTTTATATTTTCGTTTCTCCTATTTTTTTGACGCCTGAATGAAAATTAGCTGTTAGTGTTGCTTGTTTTTTTAGTTGAAAATGCTCAAAAAACTTAGTGTACAACACCATCAGCTGATTTTTAAAGCACTTTGAAAATGTTTAACCGTTTATACGGATTTTCGAAGCGACTTGAAAATTTAAGAACTCATTTGAAAAGCGCTTTGACTCGATACGGTTAAAATGTTCAAAGCGGTTTGAAAACGTGTTTATACGACTGTATTGAGTCGATGCGTATTGAGTCTTAGCGACTTGAGCTGTCGTATAAACGGGGTATGTGCCTACTGAGTCCGCTACAAACCATACAAACAAACTGTTAACCCATCGTTGACGCCGTCAGATTTTGCTTTTCGCAAAAATGGAAAACACGTGTCTATTTATTTTTGATTTCATTTGTTTCAAGAAAATTTTAATTCAATAGGTCCGTCGGTTCATGTTTTGTTTTCCTAGTCTTTCCCGTATATGAATCGTAACAAATTTTTGACTCCGGTAAATGTAAATTTTCGAAAAACTGTGTGTCAAATAATTTTTGATTTGGAGTATTTTCATCAAGTTTGAAATCAACAGACCCGTTAAATTACATTTCTTCATATAACACCTTAACGCCCTTTTGCCCCTTTAGAATCCGAATTTCGAAAAAATTCTTAGCGGAGATTACTTTTCTAAAGTGACCTATAATTAAAATTTCATGTTCGTAGCTTTAGCGGTTTGGGCCGGCGCTTATGAATCAGTCAGTAAGGGCACAAAAGATACGCATTCAAATAGATTTCCATGCCAAGCTATAACAACTGCGCCGTGAATTACTTCGAAATGACTGAAAATTGCAATTCTTATTATGAAACTTATAGCCATGTGTTTTTGCTGGAAAGTTTTGCGCCGTTATTGCACAAACATTGCAATAATAGGTCTGTTTGCGAAATTTTCCCGTAAAAGTTATCCAGTAAAATCCAGTAAATTAAATCTGGATTGTAAGCCAGCTTACGCTCCCAAAAATGAAAATATCCAAAAATGTCAACAAGCAGAATTTTTTCAAAACTTACAAGTTTTTAACCCTCGTTTAGACCAGTGGGTCTGGGTAACCAGAAGAGTTAAAACAAGAAACAGCGGACTTAAAAGTTTCATTTGAGGTTTGAAGCCATAAATCAACTAAAGTAATCAAAGATTTAAGGCAAAAGCAAAAGCGTTCGTTGCTGCTTTCAATTGCCTCCAAAAGTTTTCCAAAATATTTGTCCTGGCAGTCGATGTTTGCACCAGGAATTTTTGTACTTGAGAGGAGCGGTTTGAACCCCAAACCCCTCCTGTATGCGCCACTCCATTGAGCTATTCCTTTTGGAGCTCAACTGAAAAGTCTGTAGCAGCATTTATCTGAATTTTATTCTTTTATCTTTATTGGTTTAACGTAAAAAATAAATAAAGATTCCATCCACAAGCAAAATTTATATTTTCTCAAAACGATTAGTTTTTGCCTTGAAAGTCCAAAATAAATGAGTTATTCAAACGGTGAAGATTTCCTATTTTCTCTTTCATTTTATATTCAAATTTGTATCAATGCATGAGCGCAAATATTTGAATAAATTTGATAAAATTCTTCTTATATCGTTGAAACTTTGAAATCTTTTCAGAAAATCAAAAATCAGAATATGAAGAACCGAGTATGCAGTGTGACTATGTATGACATCTAAGTAGTTTCACGTCTATGTCACTTTTTATGGATCTCGATACAAGTCGTCTTTTAATGTTTTGGTTTTTGTTAATTTTTGTTATGTCCCACAGTGCAATGAATGCAACGAATTTGTTATTTTCCTGAAATATTGTTTTAAAGTTCTTTTTTCTATAAAATTGGATATTATCTGAACAATTGTTAATTACAACTAGAATTAATTGAGTAATGATGAGATGAGATGAGAATTACAAGAATCGCACCAGTTCGCGCTTGGCAGACAATGGCAAAACCTCCTGAAAGAAAAAACTGCCAACTGCCGTTCAGATTCGGCGTTAAGGTGTAGGTCCATAGGAATAGGGCAATAGTCCAAATGGACTGAGTGCTATGGAAGACTTGTAGGCTTCCTGCCAACCCTCACATCACATCACATCGTCACATCACATCCTCACATCACATCACATCACATCACATCACATCAAATTACATCACATCACATCACATCACATCGTCCATCACATCACATCACATCACATCGTCACATCACATCACATTACATCACATCACTACATTAGTTTTCCAATAATATTCATGTCTATAATTGGAGAATGCGAAGAGTGTGTAAATTATATTTTCATATTACATACAAATGTACATATAGGCGTTTCGTATCCTTAAGAGGATTTGCATAGTGGAAAGGTTATCATTGGACGAGACAGTGATTGCGCCGTTTCGAAACTGAGGCCTTTTTCATTTCGTCATTCGACTGCGAATCGTTAAAATTGGGTTAAGCATGAACATTTTAATGCATAATTTCCTACCATTACAGGTTACAGTAAATTTTTGCATAGTTAGATATCCTCAAAAGTATTTTTCCCAATGGCACAAAAGGGTTAACCTTTTGTAAAACATAGAAAAGTAAAAATACCTATGTACCCACTTATTTAATGTGAAATAGAATGTATATACTTTCGTTTTAGTTGTGTCAGTGAGAACACATAAAACCTGAACGCAGTTGGAAATAAATTTGGTCTATTAAATATCTCGCTGGAATAATATAGTATTTGCTGAGCACCTGCAGTCGGGATCGTATAAAAACGAGACTTGAGTGCGTCGAAAACTAGTTGCATTCGTGACATATACGAGCACACAGAAGCTGGGGAAAAATCTAGTGACTGAGTAAAACAACGCGTAGAAAATGTGGTTCTTCAAAATATCGACGTTGCTTTGCATCTTCGTCCTGATTGCGGTTGCGGCAGGTTTGAACTGCGAGCCCCAAGATTGCTCGCATATATCGCCTGGGCTGGCTGACTGGGTGTTTGCCAGCAACAATAGGACCTGTCAAATATTTCCAAGCATTTGCCATTTGAACAACTATAATTGTCAGCTAAGACCGAATACACCCAGTAAGCAGAACTTTTAAAGTGCATATTTGTCTTTATAATTAAAAGAACGTTTTCCATTTGCTTTTTCTTGTTTTCTTTTCAATAGAACTGCAGGTTGTGGAGAAGAACTGTGAGGGACCATGTGACACGCCATGCCCTAGACTATTAAACCCTACTTGTGGTAGGGCGCCTGACGGCACTGCATTATATTTCGATAACGAATGTGAATTGGAGAGGGCCCAGTGTGAGAACGACGAATGTAATTTCATAGCAAACTCGAATGCCAAATCGAAACTACATGAACTTATTTTCTATGATTACAGTTTATGAAATCGTGCCCATTAGCAACTGCCCAGAAGGTGAAAAAGTTTGGATCAGTCTACATATAGGCAACAGTTCTCCATAACTTGTAAACTATTTGTCGGATTCCTTTGAATAAAAAGCGTTTTGCAGCTTTGTTATCCACATTAAACTTATGAGCATAACTTATTTATGTCCGGGGAGTACTTTGCATCTTCATCTCTGAGTAGAAGAAACCCATCTTTGTCTCTTCGCAGCAAACCAATTCGAATTTTTGAAAAATTGTGAGTGTGAGAATCGAGAGCCTGACAGTCGCTTCCAGTCCTCTTCATCTCCGCAGCGCTTTTGGCAGTGGCGCACACAGGACTCCATTTTGGAGGGGTTTGCGTACAACTTTTGAGCCGAATACCATTCGAAACCATATTTTGTGCCACCAAATTTTGTGTTTGGGGTGGGGCGGTGCGCCACTGGCTCTTGCAAGCAACGCTGTGAGCAAAGTGCTATTTTTTATGCTAAGCCCAAGGAGCTGCTGTACAGAGAAATACGTACTGGTGTTCGTTTCAATAATCTTTATTTAAATAAGTAAAGTTTCATGAAATAATGAAGTAATTTTTCCACTTGAACAACGCTGAACTTCTATGCGTCACAAAATGCTGAACTGCAGCCAGATGAAAATAATCACAAAATTGCAATTAGTGATAAAGTTAGAGATAACATCGGCAACGGAGTGTTGCCACTTCGAGCGGCAAACGGGACGCAATTAAAGCCGCGTTAATGTATCGTAGATCTGAAGATGAGAGGCGTACTTTTAGTATGCACATTCTCGTTGACAATACTGGCTGTAAAAACCCCCTTCGGAGCGATGGCAATGACAATCAGCCAACACTTCACACGGGCAGCGATGCATCGGCTGGTTGATTGTTTGGCATAAAAGCGCAATCGGAGCCGCAGCGCAGTAGTGCTACGGCTTTCGTAACAACTGTTTTCTGGCCAATGAGAATTGTGATCGCCGAAATCGCTATGCGAACAGTAAGTGGTGAATATTTAGTTGGTGGGCGCGTCTGGCCTATTAGTCATTTGATTGCGATTTCCGACAGCACTGCGCCCGCTGCGGGCAGCTGAGTGCCAGCGTCTGTGCTCGGACGCGTGCACACTGGAATCCAGACCCGTGTGCGCCGAGTACGACGGCACCGAAAAGGGGTTTGCCAATAGGTGCGCGTTGGATGCGCACATCTGCACAACGGGCGAGAGTAACTTTGGCCCAATGAATACTGATAGTTGGATGTTCGGTGGTACTGATTCGATTGTGTTTATTTCGACGCAGCCTACTTTTACTTGTATGACGGCGATTGCGGGAAATATGTGAACTGAGCAAGCAAGGACAGGCTCGACCTAATGCTGTATAATGCTATCATAAAAGAACATTGCTTCGATATAAATATTTAACCGCAAATACGCATTGTAAAACACAGTAAATTGCTCGAATAAGAAATCCCACTTTACCAATTCGTCGTACAAAGCGAGCCTAAGGATTGAATGAACATCGAATGAGAAATCAATTCCCTGGACTTACATAATATTATTTAGTATGTGTATTGAATTTGCGATAAAGTGTAATTGGCAGCAGCAAATGTTTGTGTGCAACACGTGAGACAATAATTTTAATTAATTGTATTAACTGTTGATCTTCAAGTAGTGTTAATGGCCCCAAAATCGAATGCTATTATTATTATTATTTATTATTATTATTATTATTATTATTGACAGGGAATAGTGCACTGCGACCAAAAAGATCTATTGTGCCCCCTTCATGGACCTACAGTTTGTCTGTAAGTCCAGTATCCTAGAAGAATTTTACCATATTACCTGAAACTCTGGAACCCAGTCCGTGCCTGGTATATTAACCCTCTACTGCCCATACGGCCTTAAGGCACGGTCCACAAAAACCTAGAAAAGTCCACATAAATATTAATTTTTTTTAATGAAATTTTGAGGGCATGTTTTAGATAAATTAAGTTGTCATTTCTTTAATGTTGCAAGGCTGTAAGCATCACATGTTTCCCAATATTATCAGTTGAAAGTTGAAAGTGGACCGTGCCTTAAGGCCGTATGGGGCAGTAGAGGGTTAAAGTGCATAAGTACTGGGCATCCTCCTAGTATATGTATTGCAGTTTCATTTTCTTGCAAGCAGAACCTGCAGTATTCGTTTGCGCGAATTCCTAAATAGTTTAGTTAGATAAGCTGACCAGAATTTTTTGGGGCTCGAGGAGGACACTTGTTTTTAGTAATTCATAAAAAAAGGTTAACTTTAAAATTGCTTCTACATTTATTTCAACACGTACCTAAATAAAACAAAAAAAAAACGATACAACAAACACAAAAATCAAAAAAAAATTCACTCTTTGGAAATATAATATGAGATCAAAAATTATAGTTGTAGGAGTCATTTAAAGCCCTTGTATTGCAGTACGTAAACTTGACAAGCTAGTGTCTCCAAACGCATATGGTAAAAAGAGGAAATGCATATGCAATACATTTTTAGCTTTTCGTTAGAAATTGGAATACTTGTTCAGACGGTAAAGCTTTAACTCGTCAAGCATACGCACTGCAATGCAAAGGGTTTTCATTAATCGTTCAACATATGAATTCAAAGAGAAAACCTCAGATCATGGACTATGACTTAATTTAGTCAAAATTTTGAGCAGAACACACTTTTTCAATATGCTTTGGTTACTCTGTTGATGTGCAACAAAATCTAAAACAGCCCAAAACCTAACAACTTTTAAGTTTCTTAATCATTGTTTTTCTTACTAGCATGAATTTGTTTAAACATGCCATTATTTTCTTTCAAAATATTATAAAATTATGGACAGTTCAACTCAATGTTGCTTCTTACAATTACCATTGCAGATAACGTTTTTACATCAAGTCTAGATTTTTCATTTGTTCATATGTCGTTACAGATAGAAAACGTTCGCTCAACATTGGCATTTGTGGCTGGTAAACAGAGTGCGATTTCAATGAGAATTTTAATATTGTCGAAATTAATATGCTGCTGTTTTAAAAATTTAAATATAAAAATCCATTTTTTGTCAAAGTATTCACTCTTCCGATTTTGTCAAAAAATAAATTATCATTTACAACAATATCCAACTCGTCCTGTAAAAAAGCCACAGATTTTAGGACGCTCTCCCACTTAATTTCATTTTTCAGCAAAACCCATTCGACCAAAACTGTGTAATTATGTTGCTTGGTCCAGTTATCTATGTATTCAAAAGCATTTTTATAAAAGTTTCTTATGTCAACGTTGAAGCTGTTTAAACTCAGCTTTATCTAATTTTTTTAAGCGTGACTGAACAGTTAAAGGTAAAAAATAAGAATCCAAACGTCTTTTAAGTGGTTCTTTTGAATTATTGCAATGGAAAGCTGCTTCCGTTGATGTTATGTTGTTTCTTTCAATAACTTTTATGACTAAGTGAAACATAGTTGCTTGACTGTGTACAAAAAAAAAAGAGTTGGTTCAGCACATTCAGTCCAAAAAAGTTTTTTAGAACAGCAGGGCACTTTTCCAAATTTAAAAAGTATAGTTTCCACGGCTTAAATAGTTTTAACACTCGTTCAATTGTCGGTGTTAGAGCTAACCATTTTGTTTTCGAATACCCTAACAATTTTTGGTACTCAACTGACGCTTCTTCGCAGAAACCCATCAACGCCGCCACTCTAACAGTGAATCGTTCAAAATGTAAATACATTTTTGGAAATATAAGTTGGAAGCAGTATTCAAAGCATTTGATACAATCTGGGCATTCCAACCAATTCCAAGAGATTTTTTACACAACAGCATACGTTTTTTATAAACATTTTTAATGCCATCATTAGTTCCAACAAAATTTGTATTTGTGTTATCAGCACAAATTGCAATAACTTTACTTTTAAGGTTATTCGCATTAATTACCTTCTTTAAGTGCTAAGATAATATATCAGAAGTTTCGTCGTTAATTGATTCGAAAGACAAACTTTTAGTCTGAATACCATTTTCAAAGTTCATGTAACGAATTAGTACAGAATATAATTTTATATCTTTGCGATTTGAAGCATCTGAGAGTAAAGTAATAAATTCAGCTTCTTCTAAATCCCGTTTGAAATTATTTTGGACATATTTAAAAAAAACATTGCAAGTTACGGCTTCAGCTTTAGTTCTTGCGCAGTGAAATGTTTGATTGTAAAGAAGCCTGTTTAGCTTGGATAAGCAGACCAAACTTCTGAAGCTGTAGTTATGTATTACTGTGTGGCAGTGGCGGATTCAGGGGTAGGGTTTGGTGGTTGAAACCCCCGAAATATTCGGGTTGACTTTAAAACTACATGCAAATTAAAGGACATTGTTTGGCGTTTTATGAATATTGAAGGATTACTTTTTGAAACCCCCTCAACATATTTTTCTGAATCCGTCCATGCTGTGTGGTACGCCAAGTTCCTTTCAGAATCATCAAACGTTAAACTTCGTGTAGTCTGTTACTTTGCGGGACGCTGATGCTGAATCCAAAGTGATTTGATACTTCTTTGAACATGCTGGCCCTACCACCGACTGCCAGGCAGAACATTGTGGATCTGACAGGTTGATCAGTGTTGTTAAGTAAAAAGTTATCAGGTGATATTTTTTTTAGTGTTGTTAAGTGGCAATTATTTAGGTGCTAATCTTTAGTTTTAAAAGGGAAGATTTTGCAAAATAATGTTGTACTATCTTTTAGTCGAAGGAGGGCAATTCCGTTAAAAAAGGAGAACAAGGAGGACAGTTTTGCTCAAAAGGAGGCCAAAGCTTCTTCAGGAGGACAATCCTTCTCGAAGGAGGACGTCTGGTCAGCTTAAGTTAGGTGATAGTTTAATCTACAATGCCCTGTTAGGATACCTGCAATAATCCATAGATTATTCTGTGAAAAGCTCATGCATTTCTCGAATATTTTCCTATTATATGTCCCGATAATCGCCTTGTAATGTTCTGGTCCTGGTTGGTTATCCCAGTATTAAATCCTATTGATTATCTCCTGTTTCCTCGTTAGGACGAATAGAGCTCCTTTTCCCAAGCCACAAAAAGGTTCTGGGCCGACAAAGGGCCCAGCCTTGCAAGCTTGTCGGCCTCTTCATTTCCTTCAATACCAGCGTGACCCATACCTGATTGTAACGGTCAAGCTCATTCAGCTTTCGAGGATACCTGGTAGGATCTTAATGCCTTGATTGCCGCTTGGCTGTCTGACAGGATCGCGATCTTCCGGTTCCGGTATTTCCTCACCAGATTGAAGTGAGCGCACCTTTCAATGGCGTATATTTCCGCCTGGCAAATGGTGGTCTGCTTTCCTGTAGGTTCCGAGTGTCTAATCCCCAGTCCATACATACCGATTCCGGTACCTTCCTCCGTTAGGGAGCCATCTGTGTACCAGGAACTCATGTACTGATCTATCAGATATGTCTCTGATATACCTACCCAGCTTATTTATTACAAAGTTCTGTTTTAAATCCAATAAATAAATCTTAATAATTAAAAATAATATTTTTTTTCCTTTAAGAACATTCTATGCCATATGGCATGATGCCCAAAAACCACTTTTTCGAACAATATTTAAAAAAATACTTTTGATTATTCATTATGTATGCTGAAAAGAGCTTTTTGTTGAACACAACCGTCCAGACTGCTCAATGAGGTTCAATTTGACAGCTGTTTGTTTACAAATAAACAAATAAATATTTTTGTGAACTGTGCGTGAAAATGTGCTGGGAGCATGATTCGAGCGAAATATTGGTGCATATTTCACAATCCGCGGCAACATTCTCAACTTCGTCCAAATATTAGACACCTTGTATTCAGATGCCACAAAACGATAATTTTCATTCATTTCAAATTTTTCAAATTTTCAATGTTTTTTGTTTTGTTTTGATGAAATGACAGCTGAATTATCTAGTGTGTGTTCATAGTGTGTGCAGTGTGTTCAGTTGACAAAAAAGCTTTTTCATAGAAAGCTTTCGGATGCAACCCTGCGCTAAACTCGTTTCAAAACATGTTAAATGATTTAACACGTTTAATTTCCAACAACAATTGCATGTGAATAAACAGGTTTTCGAACTGGTTTTGTTCATTTAACTTGTTTAAGCACATTAAACAGGTTCAAGTCGTCAGTTTGAACGCCATATAAAATTGGTCATGTTTTATCGCATTTGCTTCGTCGTTTTGTTGAAATGAGTCATTTCGTAGATTTGAATTTGTATGGGGAAATGCGTGATTTGGCTTCGCATTTGAGAATGTTTGCCCAAATCACGCATTTGGGCTCAATGTAAACGTAGTATTAAACAGTAATAAAATGGAAAATAATGATTTTGCGTGTAAGCATATAAATACTTCGTCTTGCCCTCATTTACCACCAGACACATTTTGGCTATCTTTCGATAGCCGCAAAGGCAGCCCGATAACATCAATGTCATCAGCGTAGGCAAGGAGCTGGACACTTTGTTGAAAATTTGCTGCCATTACGATGTACACCCGCCTTGCGCAGAACACTCTCCATGGTGAAGTTGAAGAGGTCGCAGGACAAAGGATCGCCCTGTCTGAATCCTCGAACGGTATCGAATGGGTCGGAGAGGTCACTTCCAACCTTGACGGAGCTGCGCGTATTGCTCAACGTCGCTCTGCAAAGTCTCACGAGCTTTGCAGGGATACCAAGTTCAGACAATGCGGCATATAGGCGATCCCTTATCGGGCTATCGATTACTTACATGAAGCTATGAAATAAATTGTTTTTTGTAATAGAATAAATAAAAGTACGAAGTGATCTTTTTTTTGTAAAATACGAAGCTCGATGGGAACGCGCACTTTCTGAACCCTTACAATTTACTGGGTACACTAATCAAAATATTTTTTTCATTATTTTGTATAAAAAACTTTAGAGAAAAATACAAAAAATATAAAAATATAGTATCCTCAAGTTTTTTGACCTAAAACAGGCAGTGAAAAGAGACTATGCCATATGGCATGGAATAACCGAAACGGTTAATTACTTTGAAATGACTGAAAATTGCAATTCGGACTTATAGCCATATGTTTTTGCTGGAAAGTTGATTACGTAGTTGAGCAAGTATTACAAAAAATATTAGTGACGTTCCCGTAGACGTGAGTTGGCAGCACTAATTTTGTATCAGCTCCCGCCGTTATTGCACAAACAGTGCAATAATAGGTCTGTTTGGGAACTTTTCCAGTAAAAATTATCCAGTAAAATCCAGTAAATAAAATCTGGATTGTAAGCCAGCTTACGCTCCCAAAAATGAAAATATCCAAAAATGTCAACAAGCAGAATTTTTTCAAAACTTGCAAGTTTTAACCCTCGTTTAGACCAGTGGGTGTGGGTAGAAGAGGTAAAGAAAGAAACAGCTGACTTAAAAGTTTCATTTGAGGTTTGAAGCCATAAATCAACTAAAGTAATCAAAGATTTAAGGCAAAAGTTTTAAAAAATATTTGTCTTGGCAGTTGATCTTTGCACCAGGAATTTTTGTACTTGAGGAGGGATTCAACCCCCAAACCCCTTCCTGTATGCGCCACTCCATTGAGATATTCCTTTTGGAGCGCAACTGAAAAGTCTCTAGTAGCATTGGTCTGAATTTTATTCTTTTATCTTTGTTGGTTTAACGTAAAAAATAAATAAAGATTCCATCCACAAGAAAAATTTATATTATCTCAAAACGATTAGTTTTTGCCTTAAAAGTTCAAAATAAAAGAGTTATTGAAATGGTGAAGATTTCCTATTTTCTCTTTCATTTTATATTCAAATTTGTATCAATGCATGAGCGCAAATATTTGAATAAATTTGTTAAAATTCTTCTTATTTGAAACTTTGAAATCTTTTCAGAAAATCAAAAATCAGAATATGAAGAACCGAGTATGCAGTGTGACTATGTATGACATCTACTTTCACGTCTATGTCACTTTTTATGGATCTCGATGAAAGTCGTCTTTTAAGGGGCACAACTAGTTTGACCGCCTGAAAAAGGGAGATTTTTGTGAATTTTGAATTTTGTGAAGTATTGCATCGAATGTTTTAAAATTTTGCAGATATATTTATGCATAAATAATGAATACAAAGTAATTTTTTCAAATGAAAATATTCGATTTTCAGCAAGTTATCCACCATCTCCTGAGTCTTCAAAAAAAAACGTTCTCCCACTGCTGCAGTGATTGTAGCCTTCGCAGTACCTGAAATCAAATAAACCAAAAATTTTACTTAACTAGGTTATATTTCCTATACAATGACCATAGGTTGTAAAAAAAAATAAAATGCAACAAAATGACGGTTTTTTGAAAAAAATATTACAATTTTGCTGAAAAATCTGATGGTTTCTGGCCTGGCATAATTATACTTTTCATCCTATCAATAAACTGGAGGGTCATTGTATGGAAAAACAAATACACAATAAGCTAAAAAAAGACCCAAGTCGATCGGATGATTTGTTATCAAGTTACAGCTGCAGCAAATTTGAAAAATGCAGTTTTGAGAAAAACGCGTTTAAAGATAAAAGTACTGATTTCATTATATGTAGAAGGCTGTATGAAGACGGCTGTAACTCAGAAACTATTTAAGATTTTCACTTAAGATTTTAATATGTTATTTTTAAAGGTATAAATTATCGAAAAATGCAAAAACAAAAAAAACGAAATTTTCAAAATTTCAAACTAGTTGTGCCCCTTAATGTTTTGGTTTTTGTTCATTTTTGTTATGTCCCACAGTGCAATGAATGCAACGAATTTGTTATTTTTCTGAAATATTGTTTTAAAGTTATTTTTTCTATAAAATTGGATATTATCTGAACAATTATTAATTACAACTAGAATTAATTGAGTAACGTTGAGATGAGATGAGATGAGAATTACAAGAATCGCACCAGTGCGCTCTTGGCAGACAATGGCAAAACCTCCTGAAAGAAAAAACTGCCAACTGCCGTTCAGATTCGGCGTTAAGGTGTAGGTCCATAGGAATAGGGCAATAGTCCAAATGAACTGAGTGCTATGGAAGACTTGTAGGCTTCCTGCCAACCCTCACATCACATCACATCGTCACATCACATCACATCGTCACATCACATCACATCACATCACATTACAGCACATCGCATCGCATCACAACACATCACATCGTCACATCACATCACATCACATCACATCACATCACATCACATCACATTACATCACATCGCATCGCATCACAACACATTACATCACATCGTCACATCACATCACATCACATCGCATCACATCACATCACATCACATCAGACTACATTAGTTTTCCAATAATATTCATGTCTATGATTGGAGAATGCGAAGAGTGTATAAATTATATTTTCATATTACATACAAATGTACATATAGGCGTTTCGTATCCTTAAGAGGATTTGCATAGTTGTAAGGTTATCATTGGACGAGACAGTGATTGCGCCGTTTCGAAACTGAGGCCTTTTTCATTTCGTCATTCGACTGCGAATCGTTAAAATTGGGTTAAGCATGAACATTTTAATGCATAATTTCCTACCATTACAGGTTACTGTAAATTTTTGCACAGTTAGAGTTCCTCAAAAGTATTTTTCCCAATGGCACAAAAGGGTTAAACTTTTGTAAAACATAGAGAAGTAAAAATACCTATGTACCCATATAGAATTATTTAATGTGAAATAGAATGTATATACTTTCGTTTTAGTTGTGTCAGTGAGGACACATAAAACCTGAACGCAGTTGGAAATAAATTTGGTCTATTAAATATCTCGCTGGAATAATATAGTATTTGCTGAGCACTTGCAGTCGGGATCGTATAAAAACGAGACTTGAGTGCGTCGAAAACTAGTTGCATTGGTGACATATACGAGCACACAGAAGCTGGGGAAAAATCTAGTGACTGAGTAAAACAACGCGTAGAAAATGTGGTTCTTCAAAATATCGACGTTGCTTTGCATCTTCGTCCTGATTGCGGTTGCGGCAGGTTTGAACTGCGAGCCCCAAGATTGCTCGCATATATCGCCTGAGCTGGTGTATGCCGGTGACAATTGGGGCTGTAGACTATTCCCAAGCATTTGCCATTTGAACAACTATAATTGTGAGCTAAGACCGAATACACCCAGTAAGTAGAGCTTTTAAAATGCATTTTTTTCTTTATAATCAAAAGAACGTTTTCCATTTGCTTTTTCTTTTCTTTCTTTTTTTTGAATAGAACTGCAGGTTGTGAAGCAGAAGGACTGTGCGGGGAGATGTAACCAGGCATGCCCTTTCATATTGGGCCCTACTTGTGGTAGGGCGCCTAACGGCACTGCATTATATTTTCCTAACGAATGTGTATTGGAGTCGGCCCAGTGTGAGAACGGCGAATGTAATTTCATAGCAAACTCGAATGCCAAATCGAAACAAAACTACATGAACTTATTTTCTTTGATTACAGTTTATGAAATTGTGCCCATTAGCAACTGCCCAAATTTACTAGAAGACATTAATTGGCTCGGCGAACCGTTTGCAAAATCTACATAGAGGCAACAGTTCTTCATATCTTGTAAACTATGTGTCGGATTCCTTTGAATAAAAGCGTTTTGCAGCTTTGTTATCCACATTAATCTTATGAGCATAACTTATTTATGTCCGGGGAGTACTTTGCATCTTCATCTCTGAGTAGAAGAAACCCATCTTTGTCTCTTCGCAGCAAACCAATTCGAATTTTTGAAAAATTGTGAGTGTGAGAATCGAGAGCCTGACAGTCGCTTCCAGTCCTCTTCATCTCCGCAGCGCATTTGCCAGTGGCGCACACAGAACTCCATTTTGGAGGGGTTTGCGTACAACTTTTGAGCTGAATACCATTCGAAACCATATTTTGTACCACCAAGTTTTGTGTTTGGGGTGGGGCGGTGCGTCACTGGCTCTTGCAAGCAACGCTGTGAGCAAAGTGCTATTTTTTTATGCTAAGCGCAAGGAGCTGCTGTACAGAGAAATACGTACTGGTGTTCGTTTCAATAATCTTTATTTAAATAGGTAAAGTTTCATGAAATAATTAAGTAATTTTTCCACTTGAACAACGCTGAACTTCTATGCGTACCACAAAATGCTGAACTGCAGCCAATTGAAAATAATCACAAAATTGCAATTAGTGATAAAGTTAGAGATAACATCGGCAACGGAGTGTTGCCACTTCGAGCGGCAAACGGAATGCAATTGTATTTCGGTGTGGTTGTATCCCTCGGTATTGCAATCTCGGGATACTGATTTGCACGAATATCAATCTTCTAGCGACTCAGAAATCCTTCAGTCCCGATATTCGCATCAGTCATCCGCAGGATAGCCCTCTTCGACTGGGTTTGTATATGTAAATGAAGAGGTGTGGGTTCAAGAAGAACCTCCATGGATGCTTTTGGACACGTTCTCATAGCCCCTGTTATGCATACGCATGCCAGTCTTTGAAGCTTATTGAGCACCTTAATAGTGGTTAGTTGACTGGTTTTGTTTACCCAGACAACTGATCCATACGTTATCATATCCGTATATATCCATCTCAGTATTGCTGGTGTACAGCCCCAGCTTTAACCGGTTATGGATCTACAGGCCATGAAAACGCTGGTAGCCTTCATTATCGTTTCTTCAATGTGTCTCTTCCATAGAAGTTTTCGATCTAGTATAACGCCTAAATACTTCACCTCCTTCTGGAATTCGATCAATGTCCCATCCAAACAGATTGGTCTGAGAGCACCAAGTTTGTACTTCCTTGTAAAGGGTACTAACTATGGTGGTTTTGGGGGGATTAATATTTAGCCCCACCTTTACGCACCATTTCTTGATTAATCCTAATCCTAAGGTTATTCTATCCCGCAGGGTATCTTCAAATTTTCCCCTGATTAAGATTAGAATGTCGTCTGCATAACCCTGGACTGTTAGGCCGGAGTTACTTAGGTTCTGCAGTAACTACTAGTCTGTAACTCCACCTTCCTAGTAGCGTGCATACCATTTATCCAGCATTTTAGTGATTGCTTGTTAAAAAACAATCGAATGTTAGTAGTCAATATTACCGTACAAAATTACAAGTGCACAGTAATATAATAAATCAAAAAGGGTTCTGTTTCTTATGGAATGAAGTAGAAGGCGGAGTGCCTGCCGAAAAATTTGCAAGTATTTGGATCTATTTTATTGAAAAAAAATGCTTCCTGATCTCATTGGAAATGAATCCAACACAAAAATCATATTTTATAGCGACGTATGTACAAACCAAAATCGAATAGTTACTAGTTATGAGTAATGCTTTGCTAAACATCAAATAACCATTGCACAACAAATTTTAGAAACTGGACACACACAAATGGAAGCGGACAGTGTCCATTCTACGATAGAGCGTGCGATGAAAAATCTGAAAAAATGAAATTACCGCGACCTTCAATGCATAAAGACAACATTGACAAAGGACCACCATCGAATTTATGAGGAATTACCTCATGAGCAGTAGCGGCTTAAGAGGGCGGGCGGAGGGGCGGATCGCCCCGGTCCTCGAGAGAAGCTTGTATATACAAAATTTAAATACTTTCCAAATTGTCAATTTCTACACACACCGGCATCAATAAAGCCATAGACAAGCTTATTGTAACATTCAATGAATTTAAGAAGGCAGCAATAGTTGAATAAGTGGGAAATAAATAAATAAAAAAAAAAAATTGAATGAAATTGAATTGAATAAGTGAATAGAATGGGACTTCATTGAAACACTTTCAAATTTAAGTTTAATCGTGCAATATTTCTTAATAACACAGGGCAACAAAATCGAAATCTGTTTTTCTTCTAAAATCAAACCATACTTTTCTAAAGGATTTTTGGACGCTGATCACAACTGCGTACTTAATTTTTTGATTGAAAGAGCGGCTTAGGAAATATTGATGGTTTTCTTTGGAGGGAGTTTCCATGTTTTTTGACCATTATATGCATGCAGCTCCTACAAACCTTAGACTTCAGGCTATTGTTTTTTCAATGCCATTTTTTTAACATAGATTAACAATACTCTAACTATGTATTTAAAATTTAAAACATTAAAATCGGTTTAAATTTGCAAGAAATATTCTTTTGCAAAGTTAAATTTTCAGTTACTTTGCAAGATTGCGAATACACAAAAGAATTTTGTTTACAAAAAATATATATTGTCATACAGTGAAAGAAGAAATTTTTGAAATACGATGTTTGTAATAGAAAATGTGTTCAAACTTGTAAGTTCTCCATTCATAAATTCAGCAAAAAAAAGCAAGGATTTACTGTTGAGCTATAATATTGAAGCACAATTTTAGGCAACAGTATGAAAATGCTCACATTCATCAAATGCCTTTAATTCATAAAATTTTCTGCTTTCGAATTTTGATTTTTTTGTGCCCTAAAAATATGTCGCAATGAAATATGGAAAAACAGCAAATAGTTTGCTTAGTGTGTGTAGTTGAAATTTTTACTAGTGTGATGCAACTCTTTTTAGTATAGCTCCTACAGTAATGAAACAATTCAAAGTATAGGCCGAGAATAGCACATGCAACACAAAAAATCTGTTCTATAAGTTTAAGTTACAACCTTACACTATACATTGCATACTAACTGCTAGTTGAAAATTGCAACTCTGAATGTAAATGAATTTTTATGAAAAATTCGCGAAAATTTAACTTTGAAGAGCCATAGCCGTGTTAACCCTTGACCAATCGAAATCGACTATGGTTTAAATTATAGCTTGAGGATTCGTTATTGTGTCATAAAAAAATTATCGTGTTTTTCAACATATTATAAATGCAATAAAAATTCAAAGATGAAAAAACGTGGAGAACACATCCTAGCAAAAACTACCAATAACTTACAAACCGCTCTTACAATCTAAAATCTGAATTCGCAGTTGTAATAAGCGTCCAAAATCCTTTAGAAAAGGTTTACTAGAACTCGAAAAAATGTTGGCTGTTGCCCAGTGTAATTTGTGTATCGGTGTCAAGTTGCAAAAGAACCTTTCAAAACTGAAAATTGTAAAAAACTATTTGCGCTCCACCATGGTTGATGGAAGACTAAGTTGTTTGTAACTTTTATCAATTGAAAGAGACACAGCATCGACAATTGACTTTCAAAATGCAATAGATGAATTCAGTTAAATAAAAGCAAGAAAACATCCTTTCTAAATAACACTTGTTTACAAATTTTCAAAAAGTTTTCCTCGAAGATTGCAATATTTAATTTTTAACTTAAAATATTGTGCAAAATATGCAAATACAAAATTTTAACTTAAAAATTAAATATCGCAATCTCCGATATTTTGTGTAAATGACACAATTACTTAACCTCATTAAACTTCGTAGAAGTCAAACAATTTTACAGTTACGTATTATTATTATTATTTTTTTACCCCTACAAAACGATACGTTGAAATAACATGTGCGTACATTTTACAAAAAAATTTCGTCTGTTACTGTCTGTCGAATGTAACTAAGAATTAGAAATTTGATTGAAAATGAATGTTCCTTTTATTTTGTTAACTGTTAGTAACTTTCTAATGTGTTGAAATCGAAACAAGTCTGTTTTTCTTAGTATGTGTATGCGTTTTTATGTTTATTACTTTAATATGCACAAGACTGCCAACAATTTTTAACTTTGTATGTATGTCGAATGCAAATAAGAATTAGAAAAATGACTGGAAACGAATGTTCCTTTAATTTTTTTCTTTTTTAGACGTTATGTGTTGAATTGATAAATGTTATCTTTTGTTAGTTTACAATTGCTGTTGTCCTACAGGTTTGTTGTCTATTTTATATGTGCATTTTTGTGCTACTTTATTTGCATACTTTTGAATAAAAAAAATTACAGCAGTTATACAACTTTTTTTAATTTCATAAAATTGAAGAATAGCTGCCCCGGGCCCCTGAGCACGTTAAGCCGCCACTGCTCATGAGTAATATTCTATTTTGATATGTAATTTTGTTTTGAAGCAGCAATGAAGAAAGACTGCACTGTTTACTTTTATAATACTTGTTTTACATATACTTTACTCACTTTACTGTTACTGTTTACTACTTTACTGTTTACATATTTTTTCGCAGCATCGAAGTAAGACTGCACAAATTCCTGTCTTAAACAATAAAACAAATGCTACAAGAATTAAAAGCAACAAACTAATTTGCGGTGTTTGAATATGAAATAATTTTGCTATATGAAAACGTGCTGAGTCCAGTGCACAAATTAAAAATAATTGAAGAAAATGTGTTAAGTCACAAACATATATATAAATCAGAGGACAATTTTTTTTATTTCTTCATATTCTCTTCACTACTCTAAGGCAGTATTTAGTAACATTACATAAAAAATAAAACAAGTAATTTTCATTTACATTTTTAGACTGTTTTTTGTCTCTCCTGAACATTTTGAAAAAGTGGACCTGGCGCCTTATCGCCCTAAGCCGACGATTAATTTTTAAATTTAATTAAATGCATTTCTTACCCACAACATCGGTTTACTGCATACCAGATTTTGACTATATAATTGGAATCCAGGGGTGTAAGTAGTCCAATAATTCATGTTTCCCTTAACCCTTTGTTGACACCATTAGTTTTTGATAAAAAAAAATTAAAAACAAGTGTCGACTTAATTTTAAATTTTATCATTTTCATTAATTTACAATGTTTGAAGTTAGCTGACTCATTAATTTATCTTTTTCCATGCAAACTGTTAACCCATAACCATAACCGTAACCAATTTTTGACTCCGGTATGTATGCAAATGTAAATTTTCGAAAAAAAATGTGTCAAATAAGTGTTTTCATCAAGTTTGAAATCAACAGACCCATTAAATCGCATTCCTTATATAACACCTTAACCCGAACTCGAATTTCGAAAAAAGGAGGTTACTTTTCTAAAGTGGACCTATAGTTCGAATTTCATGTTCGTAGCTTTAGCGGTTTGGGCTGGGCGCTGGTGAATCAGTCAGGAAGGGCACAGAAAAGATACGCATTCAAATAGATTGCCATGCCAAGCTGTAACAACTGCGCCGTTAATTACTTTGAAATGACTGAAAATTGCAATTCGGACTTGTAGCCATGTGTTTTTGCTGGAAAGTTGATTACGTAGTTGATGCATCATGTGGAAGGGTAGAAAGCAAATATTACAAAAAATATTAGTGACGTTCCCGTAGACGTGAGTTGGCAGCACTAATTTTGTATCAGCTCCGGCCGTTATTCAACAAAAAGTAAAGCAATAGGTCTGTTTGGGAACTTTTCTAGTAAAAATTATCCAGTAAATAAAATCTGGAGTGTAAGCCAGCTTACGCTTCCAAAAATGAAAATATCCAAAAATGTCAACAAGCAGAATTTTTTTAAAAGTTGCAAGTTTTTAACCCTCGTTTAGATCAGTGGGTCTGGGTAACCAGAAGAGTTAAAGAATGAAACAGCTGATTTAAAAGTTTCATTTGAAGTTTGAAGCCATAAATCAACTAAAGTTTAATCAAAGATTTAAGGCAAAAGCAAAAACGTTCGTTGCTGTTTTAAATTGCCTCCAAAAGTTTTCCAAAATATTTGTCTTGGCAGTCGATGTTTGCACCAGGAATTTTTGTACTTGGGAGGAGGGGTTTGAACCCCAAACCCCCTCCTGTATGCGTCACTTCATTGTGCTATTCCTTTTGGAGCTCAACTGAAAAGTCTGTACTAGCATTGGTCTGAATTTTATTCTTTTATCTTTGTTGGTTTAAGGTAAAAAATAAATAAAGATCCCATCCACAAGCAAAATTTTTATTTTCTCAAAACGATTAGTTTTGCCTTGAAAGTCCAAAATAAAAGAGTTATTCAAACGGTGAAGATTTCCTATTTTCTCTTTCATTTTATATTCAAATTTGTATCAATGCATGAGCGCAAATATTTGAATAAATTTGTTAAAATTCTTCTTATATCGTTGAAACTTTGAAATCTTTTCAGAAAATCAAAAATCAGAATATGAAGAACCGAGTATGCAGTGTGACTATGTATGACATCTACTTTCACGTCTATGTCACTTTTTATGGATCTCGATACAAGTCGTCTTTTAATGTTTTGGTTTTTGTTAATTTTTGTTATGTCCCACAGTGCAATGAATGCAACGAATTTGTTATTTTCCTGAAATATTGTTTTAAAGTTATTTTTTCTATAAAATTGGATATTATCTGAACAATTATTAATTAGAACTAGAATTAATTGAGTAATGATGAGATGAGATGAGAATTACAAGAATCGCATCAGTTCGCGCTTGGCAGACAATGGCAAAACCTCATGAAAGAAAAAACTGCCAACTGCCGTTCAGATTCGGCGTTAAGGTGTAGGTCCATAGGAATAGGGCAATAGTCCAAATGGACTGAGTGCTATGGATGACTTGTAGGCTTCCTGCCAACCCTCACATCACATCACATCACATCACATCACATCACATTACATTATTAGTTTTCCAATAATATTCATGTCTATAATTCGAGAATGCGAAGAGTGTGTAAATTATATTTTCATATTACATACAAATGTACATATAGGCGTTTCGTATCCTTAAGAGGATTTGCATAGTTGTAAGGTTATCATTGGACGAGACAGTGATTGCGCCGTTTCGAAACTGAGGCCTTTTTCATTTCGTCATTCGACTGCGAATCGTTAAAATTGGGTTAAGCATGAACATTTTAATGCATAATTTCCTACCATTACAGGTTACTGTAAATTTTTGCACAGTTAGAGTTCCTCAAAAGTATTTTTCCCAATGGCACAAAAGGGTTAAACTTTTGTAAGACATAGAAAAGTAAAAATACCTATGTACCCACTTATTTAATGTGAAATAGAATGTAAATACTTTCGTTTTAGTTGTGTCAGTGAGAACACATAAAACCTGAACGCAGTTGGAAATAAATTTGGTCTATTAAATATCTCGCTGGAATAATATAGTATTTGCTGAGCACCTGCAGTCGGGATCGTATAAAAACGAGACTTGAGTGCGTCGAAAACTGGTTGCATTGGTGACATATACGAGCACACAGGAGCTGGGGAAAGATCAAGTGACTGAGTAAAACAACGCGTAGAAAATGTGGTTCTTCAAAATATCGACGTTGCTTTGCATCTTCGTCCTGATTGCGGTTGCGGCAGGTTTGAGCTGCGAGCCCCAAGATTGCTCGCATATATCGCCTGAGCTGGTGTATGCCGTCAACAATGAGGGCTGTAGACTATTCCCAAGCATTTGCCATTTGAACAACCATAATTGTGAGCTAAGACCGAATTCACAGTACAGTAAGTAGAGGTTTTGAAGTGCATATTTGTCTTTATTAAATTAAATTAAAAGAACGTTTTCCATTTGCTTTTTCTTTTCTTCCTTTCAATAGAACTGCAGGTTGTGGAGCAGAAGGACTGTAAGGGGAGATGTAACACGGAATGCCATCCAATATTAAGCCCTACTTGTGCTAGGGCGCCTAACGGCACTGCATTATATTTCGATAACGAATGTGTATTGGAGTGGCACCAGTGTGAGAACGGCGAATGTAATTTCATAGCAAACTCGAATGCCAAATCGAAACGAAACTACATGAACTTATTTTCTTTGATTACAGTTTATGAAATCGTGCCCCTTAGGAACTGCCCAAATTTACCAGAGGACTATTATGATATATTTGGAAAATCTACATAGAGGCAACAGTTCTTCATATCGTGTAAACTATTTGTCGGATTCCTTTGAATAAAAAGCGTTTTGCAGCTTTGTTATCCACATTAAACTTATGAGCATAACTTATTTATGTCCGGGGAGTACTTTGCATCTTCATCTCTGAGTAGAAGAAACCCATCTTTGTCTCTTCGCAGCAAAGCAATTCGAATTTTTGAAAAATTGTGAGTGTGAGAATCGAGAGCCTGACAGTCGCTTCCAGTCCTCTTCATCTCCGCAGCGCATTTGCCAGTGGCGCACACAGGACTCCATTTTGGAGGGGTGTTGCGTACAACTTTTGAGCTGAATACCATTCGAAACCATATTTTGTGCCACCAAATTTTGTGTTTGGGGTGGGGCGGTGCGTCACTGGCTCTTGCAAGCAACGCTGTGAGCAAAGTGCTATTTTTTATGCTAAGCGCAAGGAGCTGCTGTACAGAGAAATACGTACTGGTGTTCGTTTCAATAATCTTTATTTAAATAGGTAAAGTTTCATGAAATAATTAAGTAATTTTTCCACTTGAACAACGCTGAACTTCTATGCGTCACAAAATGCTGAACTGCAGCCAGATGAAAATAATCACAAAATTGCGATTAGTGATAAAGTTAGAGATAACATCGGCAACGGAGTGTTGCCACTTCGAGCGGCAAACGGAACGCAATTAAAGCCGCGTTAATGTATCGTAGATCTGAAGATGAGAGGCGTACTTTTAGTATGCACATTCTCGTTGACAATACTGGTTGTAAAAACCCCCTTCGGAGCGATGGCAATGACAATCAGCCAACACTTCACACGGGCAGCGATGCATCGGCTGGTTGATTGTTTGGCATAAAAGCGCAATCGGTGCCGCAGCGCAGTACGGCTTTCGGAACAACTGTTTTCTGGCCAATGAGAATTGTGATCGCCGAAATCGCTATGCGAACAGTAAGTGGTGAATATTTAGTTGGTGGGCGCGTCTGGCCTATTAGTCATTTGATTGCGATTTCCGACAGCACTGCGCCCGCTGCGGGCAGCTGAGTGCCAGCGTCTGTGCTCGGACGCGTGCACACTGGAATCCAGACCCGTGTGCGCCGAGTACGACGGCACCGAAAAGGGGTTTGCCAATAGGTGCGCGTTGAATGCGCACATCTGCACAACGGGCGAGAGTAAGTTTGGCCCAATGAATACTCATAGTTGGATGTTCGGTGGTACTGATTCGATTGTGTTTATTTCGACGCAGCCTACTTTTACTTGTATGACGGCGATTGCGGGAAATATGTGGACTGAGCAAGAAAAGGACAGGCTCAACCTAATGCTGTATAATGCTATCATAAAAGAACATTGCTTCGATATAAATATTTAACCGCAAATACGCATTGTAAAACACAGTAAATTGCTCGAATAAGAAATCCCACTTTACCAATTCGTCGTACAAAACGAGCCTAAGGATTGAATGAACATCAAATGAGAAATCAATTCCCTGGACTTACATAATATTATTTAGTATGTGTATTAAATTTGCGATAATGTGTAATTAGTTGCAGCAAATGTTTGTGTGCAACACGTGAGACATTAACTTGAAATGGCAATGTAGCGTAATAAACTCGCTTATAATCCAATTTACCAAATCAATTCGTGCGTCAGCGCTTGCAATCCTAAAATTGTCCAACGGAAAATACATTGAAAACAAAAATTGCAAAAACAGTAGAAATCAAAAGAAAATCCAAAGGAGAAAAACATTAAAAGAACCTTTGTAAAAAAATGTCAGCAATGGGAATAGAAAATTTTCCGGTTATACCACATAGTTTAAAAAAGGGAGTAGAAAAAAAAACTGCTGGCACTGTGACTGCAATTGTGTAGTGTTCGATCGATGCGAGCGGCGGCAGCAAAGCTTCGCCCAAGTGGGGTGGCCGCATCTGCGCGAGCTCTCGCCTACGTGGTGACACACAACGTTCGTGGTGGAAAGACAATTGTCACGTTGGTCAGAAATGCGTGCGACATAAGTGGCGAAGTGCGCCGGAATTAACGCTCGAAAAAGACACAAGAACGTAGTTTCAGCAAGCTCGCTGACACTCAGCGTTCGCCCGATTATTGATGTGTTTGTGGCCAGTGCTTTCTTGGTCCATGTGTTGCACTGTTGCGCTGTCAGCGCTGTCGTTTCTTTATAAAAGCGTTCAAACAGTAATTCATTCATTCGAAGTGCCAGTGTTGAGAGCTGCCAATTATGGCGCACACTAATGAAGATATTTATGCGAACATTGACAGCTATCGGGTTAATAAAGTGTATTTGAGCACTTTTGTTTTAATAGCAAACGAGTTTTTTTATAACCGTTTCGAATACCCTGCAGAGCGGTGATGGGTTCCACTCAGACAGACTTGACTGTTTGAAAATGTTATCAAATCTAACGGTTTAGAATTACTTCTCAGAATCGACCATTAACGATGAAATATGACATAATTCAAATGGCTGCGCTGCACAGTGGGGTAATGTATAAGTAAAGTGGCGATTAATTCAAAAAAGAAAAATCAAGATACAAATATGTTTTTGGTGCCGGGTTAAAAAAGATAAAGATAGATTCCGCAACACTAGGTGAAAGAATTGTTGCAATATAGTTTATCGTTTTTCAGGAAAGCATTCTGAAAGATGACATTTCTTTTCAGTATTTATGTGCACAGCCATCAATTTTATTTTTCTTTACTTCCAACCGATTTCTTTTTATGAATTGCAAAAACTACTACTACTAAATTAATGTAGCCTTCATGTTTAGTAGTGTCCGACCGAATATTCCGTTTTGGTGGTTTCGGTTTCGGTTTCACGAAAGGGTGATTTTTTTATGTTTATGTTTTTAAAAAAATTAATGAATCGTTTTTATTAATTATTATTTATTTATGTTATGTTTGTTTGTTTGTTCTTTATTTACTTAAAGTTTCAACTAGAAAGCTTCGGTTTCGGCCGAATATTAAAAAAAACCGAAATTCGGTTTTAGTTTTGGCCCAAAAAAGTGATTTCGGTCGGACACTAATGTTTAGGTATTACAGTAATGCATTGTGTATTTTATTTTTTTAAAAAGTGTTTACAAGTATTTCATTTAATTTTTTGTTTAAAAGCTTAAAAATCGCCTAATTTTGGCCATTTTCATAAACATATAGTTGTGAGTCTTGTGAGATTGAGCCAAACGATTTTCATAGTTTAGATAGTCTAGTAACATTTTATGAAAAAAAAGTTGCGCAAATGTTGCGCACTTTTCCAGCATTGCGATTTTTGAGAGAAATGTGCAAAATATATTTTTTTAAAATAATTTATTTTTTGATGAAAACAAATAATTACAACAATTTATTCTTGTTTATATTGTTTTTTTTTCAAAATGAAGAAATATCTGCATCAATAACAGAAATCAATGTCGACTTGATTAAAAACATGCACAATTTTTTTTTTAGAAAAATTTCGCAACTATGGATTAAAAACTGTAAAATATTTTGTACAATGCTATCCCTGGTAAAATATGCCCACAACTTTCCACAAATACTTAGTTTTTTTTGAATTGCTTGCAAGAGACGACGATGACCCTTAACCTACCCGATAACCCTTTCAACCCCGAATTTTACCCTGTGTCTCGATATTACTTTTTGGTATTTAAATCATGAAACAAGAAGTGTGCACACGACATTTGAAGTCGCCAAGCCTCTTTGTTAGAGTTCTAGAGCTTGTTTACTTTTGAACAATTTTAGCTTAAAACTGGTTAAATAAATTTTGTATCATTATTTTTTAATTATAGAAAAATTATTTAATATTTATGGAAAAATACAAAATTATCACTTTTTAATTTTAATCAAACATTATTAAAGAAACAGAGTTTTGATCAAACGCGCCCAATTCGTAGACTTCAATTAGAACACAAACTTTTCCTGATATCGCTGCAAATTATTGGAAATTATTTTAGGAAAAACAGACAAATTTTTGGAATTAGCTTTGAGTTCACTTCTAAAAATATTAATTTGTTGGTGCCTACTTAAATTAAACCCATAAATCAATCGTAGCTTTTGCTATAAGATGACAAATAGGTGAAGTTGCTCTCAGGCAACTTTGGTGTCGAAAGGGCTAAACTGTTCAACTTAACTTTCATTAGAAATGTACAAGATTAATCTTTTGCAACTATTTAAGTTGTTTACCTTTTAAAAAAAAATATCCCCTGAAGTATATCCAAAAACATTTCTTTTTTACTTTCTGATGTTCGATTAACGAAACCTAATAGTTATTTCATATCTAAATAGCCTGGGTGAGTTAATTGACATTTTCATTCAATTTCATTTTGAAGTTCAGCTAAAAATTGCTTTAACTTGATAACAAAAATCATTGAGAGTGTTTAACAGTTGCTTACTTTATGAAGTTATTTTTAATACGATTTCTAAATTTAAATTTTTACTTTGATAAACGAAATGTTAGCGTTGCAATAATGCAGCGCCTAAGCCAGTTGATCAAGACCAGCTTTTAATTATATACAAAATTAGTTATCGCTTTTGCTGTTTTGCAAAAATGAAAATGAAAAAATGAAACAATTCCCAAACGAACAAAGTTATTTATCGCACCATTGTGCCCGCAATTTTGTATTTAGTGGCTATTGGGATTTTTAATTGCGCCGCGAAAGTGTTGCCGAGAAAAAAAATACTTATTTTACAGTTGTGCGGCCGAAATTAATGTATGTATGCATGTCTGGAAGTGGCGCTGGCGTTTTTTTTTCATATATTAAATAATAAATAATTATTTTTGCATTCGGTTAACGTTTGGCAATTCGCTAAACGGTTAACAGTTCATTAATGTTTGCATTTTATCAGGAAAGCCAAGTGGCAGCACACTTCTGGTGTTGTCCATAAAATTTACCTAAGCATTTCCGTGCAATTAAATCTTTCACAGAACTATTTCGAATCATTAGCTTTATTAACAATCTTGTGCATTTGAGATTGTAAATCTGTGTCTGTGCAATAGCAAACATTTGCCATCACTTGTGAGCGGTCTTTTTCTTTTTGGTTTGCAAAAAAATTTAAATATTACATTTTATTTTTTTTTAGTTGTTACGCAGGTAGAAAGAAAATGTGGAAAAAACAGGCACCGAAAATAACTGTTATTTTACAATTTTCAAATCAAAAAGGCATAACGAAAAAATTGTCGGTGGAATTTTTCAAATATTCAGCCTCAGCTTCACGAATATTAAACGCCTTTTAAATTTTAGACTTTTACTATAAAAGTTAAAATTCACTGTTATTTTGTGCTTTTTATTATTTCAGGCAAAAATAACTGTTTTTTTTTACTTTTATTTGATTGGTCAAAAATAACAGTTATTTTGTGACTTTTATTTTTGCGGTCAAATATATCAGGCAATTTGAATTTTTTTCAAAGGCCGTTTGACCGACTAAAAAACTATTGATACCATTTTTTTCGTCGCACAAGTCTTATAGCTCAGAATATGCGGTCTGCTGAGACGAGAAAATGGTATCAATAGTTTTTTAGTCGGTCAAACGGTCTTTGAAAAAATTCAAATTGCCTGATATATTTGACCGAAACAAATAAAAGTCACAAACAAACTGTTATTTTTGACCGATCACATAAAAGTCAAAAGTAACAGTTATTTTTGCCTGAAATAATACAAGGCACAAAATAACTTTTATTTTTGTCGGTAAAAATAAAAGTTAAAGGATAACAGTTAAAATCTGACTTTTTTGATAAAAACCATAACCGGTACGGTCCCTGGGAAAAATATATATTTTAAAGCCTTATGTGAGAAATATATAAATAATAATTTGATGTTTGTACCACAAATCTAACTTGATCCAAAAAAATTTTTTAAATGAAAAAAAAATAAAAAACTTTTTTACAATTAAAAAAAAAATTTTAGGTTATATTCACTTTTGAGTTCTATCTAATCTATTGAAAGTTTAGGCAACTTTTTGCTAAGCATGTATTTTTACGAATTTTTTTACTCAATAACTAGAAACCATGTGTTTAAATTTTTCCTATGAAAAAAGTTTTGACTGTGAGCAGCTTTTGCACATACACTAATTAATTTTTCTCACAGATTTTTTGGAGTTTTCGTAGTTGGAGTTCTACCTTTGAAATGACATCAAAATCGTTTAATTCTGAGACTGTAAATTTTTTGAATTTCGTGTATGGAACGAGTGTCACAAGTATATCAAAGAGTTAATTTTTGAAACCGAAAATTTGCTAACAAAATTGTTGCATATGCCCATTTTTATATTTCATATTGGAAATTTATATTTTAAATAGAACATTATTTCACAATATTTGTTTTTTTTAAATTTAGGTTGAATGCTAACAAATACTACGAACTCATACTTGCAAAATGGTTGCATTTCTTTGGGAGACGCGAATTCTGGCCTTCATTCAAATTCGTGTACAGTTGGCATACGTAAATAAACCAGAGACTAACTATTATTAGTTTTTAAGAAAATAATTGCAATGTAACTATTAAAATGTTACATAAATTTTTTTTGTTGATTATAATTATTATTTGCCACAGTTAATTTTTACATTGCATGATAACTGTTATGAGAAATAACTTTTGTATTTTTTAATTTACGTTACCGATAACTATTTTTTTGAAAATTCTTTTTTTTTACGTTGCTTCATAGCTTTTATTTATAATTTTTTTATTTACGTTGCCGATAAATATTATTTCAAAGAATTTGTTTTGTACACGCTGCTTCATAACTTTTATGAAAGAAATGTTTGTTTTACGTTGCCTTACCACATTTTGGGTATGAATTGATTTTTAATTGTTTAATTGTTGGTGGAAATTGGTTTCATGCAGTTAATTTGCGTTTGTCACTTTGAAATAATTAAAAATCAATTCATACCCAAAATGTGGTAATTCAACGTAAAATATTTCTATTTTAAATAAAAGTTGTCGGCAACGTAAATAAAAAAAAATGCAAATAAAAGTTATGAAGCAACGTAAGAACAAATTACTCAAAATAATAGTTATCGGTAACGTAAATTAAAAAAGTCATAAATAAAAGTTATGAAGCAATATGAAATAATCCCAAAATATTAATTATCGATAACGAAAAAAGAATTTGTTTCTTATAACAGTTATTATCTTATAAAAATTATTAAAAAGCAATAATTATAAAAATTTCTTAAATTAGGGCAATATTGACCCATCCGAGCATTCCCGTAATCCCGTAATTCTTTTGAAATCATGAAAATTGTTTATTTTATTAAGAGGGGGAATTTATCGTTTGGATTGGTCGTTACTCTGTTGCAGAAATGCTGTTGTACAGTGTAATTATTTTAGGTCTCTGAAATAAGATAAGGCTTTCCGTACTTAGTCTACCTAGTTTATTGTATCACGGCGTAGAGTAAAAATATAGGTACATACATATGCTACGATGCCAGAACGTTTGCACAAGATTGTGAATGGGACTATTTTCATAAAATTCAACCAAACTTTGGAAAGTGTTTTTGTGCGTTGTTATTTGCAGTTGTTTTTATTTGTGTTGTGCCAAACGTGCCGCCTACTATTTCATTGCCATTCGCTGTTGCACTTTTTGTTAGTTGTTGTTTGTCAAGTGAAAATCACTTTTAGCCATCAAATTTCCAATGGGCAGTTGGCAATTGGCGTTTGGCATTGATATGCAATTTGCTAAATTTGCAATTTCGCTCCAATTGCATTTTAATTGATTGCCCCTCAGTCAGCTGGCCGTTGCTGGTCGTTGGCAGCATGTGCGTTCACTGGCCAATAAATAAACAAAGCAGAAAAATCATTTGCACACTTTGTGTGGCTAAAAATTGCAAATCCTTTGACAAATCACCAACGCGTTGCATATTTTATGCCAACGCGAACAACGCCCGTGCCGCACCGCTTGTGGCTGTGATTCGTAGTCGTCGCTGTCACTCTGCATTCTGCGGCGCTTTGGCTGGCGGTTTATCGGCGCAGTCTAGCGCCGCACAGTGTCGCGATCCAATATAAGTCGTGGCCAAAAATACTTAGCTTTGCCCTATTTCGATGAAACTTGGTGAGATTGTTTTCGTGGTGGAAATTAAGAAATTTACAAAAAATCATCAAAATTGGACTACTGCCACGCCCACCTCCCATACGAAAGGAACTGTAATATTAAAATAACTTTCTTAATATTATTGATAGAATTATTAAATTTTGTATTTGAGCTTAGAATAATGACATAAAAGCTCACACTAAAAATGGGCGGTCTGCCACGCCCACTTTCAAAAATATTCGTATTTTACTACAACTAAACCTGTATTGTTAGAAGGCTGTTTACGATACTCGTTCCACGATGTAATTTTAATTGGTAAGCTTTCTAAAACCTTAAAGTGGGCGTGGCAGCTGGAGCATATATATAAAGTGACCAAAACTTTTCCTTTATGAATTCATGTTTAATTTTTTCAGCTTGTGATACCATATTTTGGTATAAATGTTTAGATTTTTAAAGTAGGCGTGGCATTCTGCCTACTTTTGATGATACGAACAATGTGCCAACCTTGTCCTTTATAGAGCTCATCATTGCAGCCGCTGCTTTGGCGCTACTTTCATTGTGCGTCGGAAGCCATACTTCGAAAAAATTACCATTTTTTACTGTAGGTGCCACTGCAAAAAGTAAATGTTTAGGAGGGGACGCAAACTTTGCTTTTGTTCATTATTAACATCAACGCCCGTCTTATCTTTAAGTAAATTTATAAGAAAATCAAGTTCTATTGAGCGCTTTCTGGGTTCAGCTTTATGCCACACTTTGAGGAAATCACGTATTTTTAGTGGAGGCGTCACTAGAAAAATGCGAATAACAACCAAATAAGCACCTATAAGCAAAAAATTACTCCGGATTATATTAATACATACTTTTTTGAGTAATTTACGGTTGAAACTAAAAAAGTGTTTTTTGACGTTTTTTAAACTTTTTTCCACCAAACTTTTGGTTCTTTGTTAGAAGCAAACCGAAAAACGTTTCACAGTTATTTCAAAGCACAAACAAAAAATAGTACTGCAATACAGGAAAAATACCAAAGTTTTATTTAATATATAACATGACTATATTAGTACATATTTTATATTTTTATTTGATTTTTCATTCAGCATAAAGAATTACCCACAAGCTTGGAACGAATGCGTATTTTTTAACATCAACTTTGAAGCTACATAAAAATGGAACGGAGTAGGATATTGAAGATCGGATAACGGATTTTTCTTAGTTGAGATATTATCTGTTGATTGTCATATTCAGTTTAGTCATTTTGTAACATTGATTTTTACCATTTTTGGCCACACTCGCGCCACTGTGCGCCGCCGTGCATGTGTGCGTGTGCGTAGTTATGTGCAGGCAAATGTGGCGAATATGTGTAGTTGTTAATGACACTTTTACGTTCACGTCGGCATCATTTAGTTGTCGTATTTCGCAACCGCATACGCCCTAACGAGCGAATTACAAGCGGCGAGTGTCGGCTTTGCTCCAGATAAGCCAATTGCGACGGTATCAATTCAACTTCTCACGCTTTATGTGCAATTTGTCACTGTTACTTGGGCATTTCTGATCAGTCATCGTTGATAATGATCACAACTGTTTTCAAGAATTATTTACGTTCAAGAACTATGTTGTAACCACTCGAATGAAACATTGGTAAAGCGTGTTTGTTTACTTTGATGATTTGGTGGGATTTATGTGAAAGATAATGTTTTGATTATCAATATGGAGATGCTGTGTTCTGGACTTATTTGCCGAGTATTTATGGTTCTTGAATAATGCATCTAATATTCGCCTTTGACAGAAGCAATTTTCCTAAGTGAAATATACCAAATGATCCAAGTAGAGACAGCACTCTTGGACAACCTCTTTCGTCAAATTGTTTTTTCAAAGTTCTTTTCTATCATTAAAAAGAATTGTACCTGAAAATCGCCTACGAAAAATAAATGTTATACGCAGTGATGGTAACTTTTTTTTTTAAATCCCTACGCGACTTTAAAAAAATCTCTACTTTTCCCTACGCTGTCCAGCAATTTTCCCTACGAAATTCCCTACACCTATTTTTCAAGTATTTTGTAATCTTAAAGTTTTTTCAATTTTTTGTGAATAAAAGTCGCAAAAGTAAAAACCATAACATTTATTAACAGCCGAAAGCTTCATTTGAAACATGAAAACATAACAAAACAAAGTTGTGCTTTGCACTGAGATACTATTTCATCACATTAAAAAAAATCAGTGTAAAAATTACACTAAGACTAATAATTGATTAAACTGTTTAAATGCTTTAATTGCGCCACTCGACAAAAAATGGGTTAAATACGTTCACCTAAAAACAAAAATATTTTCTGAACTAATTTTGGGCCGCTGAAGACGAAAGTGAATATCTTACTGTAATTTTAGTTATCAGCACACATCTGGTTTTGCAAAGATTTTTGGAAAACACTTCTTTGAAAAATTTTTGGATATTCACTTTCGTCTTCAGCGGCCCAAAGTTAGTCTAGAAAATGCTTTTGTTTTTATTAATGGTCATACAACTCAGTGTACGCAATTTTCTTAAAGTGTTGTTCTTTACATTGAAAATTTACACAGGTGATACCTTCGTCTTGTAAGTAAGAGCGAATTATACAAATTGAAGTAAAATTTTAATGGCTTAATTTGTTCCTTTTTTTTCGAACGTCTGTCACTATTGAAAATATTCTTTCAGAGTCTGCATTGGAATGTGGTAGTGCCAAAACAAATTTTTGTAACCCTGTAACCAGGATTGTTTGAAAATTTCCTACATTTAGTGAATTTTAAAAAATCTGTCCTTTTTTCCCTACGCACACAATTTTCGCTAAAATTCCCTACATGTAGGGAATTTTCCCTACAGTTACCATCACTGGTTATACGTATGTATGCATGAATGTATTACTTTACATAGGGGAATTCTTTGTAAGGTGCCACCCCGTAGCATTTTGCGCATAACTCGTTAGAAAATTAACGTATCGCCAGTGTTAATATACCGTTGGAAAGAGGGTTTAAAGAGCTATGATCATTCATTTGAATTTTTCGTAAATACGAAACAGCCAACACCCAATTACAGCCAATTTCCCAAAGTGTTCAAAATCGACACCCTAAAATTTTGTAATGTAAAGTGCCACACCCTAAAAAACCGCTAAAAACGTAAAAATCTCAAGTTAAAATGCATGATTTAGAAAATGTATGAAAAAAGGGGGTTGGCACCTTACAACGAAATAAAGGTGGCACTTTACATTTTTATGCCATTTTGGAAATCATTGTATACATTTTTTCCTTTTACGATATGCGCGGATATCATTTCGGATTATGAAAAACCATTAAAAATTAAGTCCAACACTGATATTTACCTTAGTTTTTTATAAGTTTTTGGTGACTTTTTCACCGCAAGAAAAACCTTCAGTTTTTATTTTTAAGTTTTTTCTTAACCAAATTTGACACTTTTTTTACCCAGACCGTGTTATTGCGTCTGTTCCCTCAAAAACCACATTAAAATTGATGTTGTCATATATACCTTAAATTAAGGTAGGAATTTTTTTGCTTGGATTGCTGGAATGTCGAAATCGAGCAGGGCTGGCACCTTACAAAGAATTCCCCTACAAAAAGGAATTTTGTATTTTTGTTTTACTGTTGTTCTCTCACTATGGTTTTCTCGAGAACACAGCGCAACTGTTCACTTAAAACAAAACAAAATTAATTTAAAATTCACTTGTTTTTTTATAATTTGACTGGCTAAGTTTTGACATACATTTGCATACTTTTTTTATATGACAAAATAAGAGTGCCAATTTGGCCAATAGGCACTACTTGGTTTATTGCACTATGCAAAGTTCAATTTCATTAATAATGAATTTTGATTTGTAATACTAATACATAGTGTGTAAAAATTAATATGGATCATAATATGGGCAAAATGAGAACAACGACTGTCACTACAAGCAACTATTTGCCAACAACTCACAAAAGGGTTCACAAAAAGGTTCAACAAATTGCTTAACAGCTGCTCAGAAGTTGCTTCTAGAGGGTTAAAGCCTATGATTGGTCCCCACTAATTTTTTCTTCTGAACATTTCTTCCAAACATACTTACCACCTATCTTCACCCCTTTCCATACAAAATGATAGTTTATATGAAATGGGCTCTCAGACGTATCAAATTTTTTTTCCTTTTGTCAGAACAGCCTAGCAACACTCAGATATATACGTCCATTGTATGTTACGACTTGATGTTCTATTTCGGATTATAGTGGTTGTCTGTAAGAGACACACTCGGAGGCCTGAAAGGCCCATTGTGATACCACAAATTAACCTTTTTTGAAATGGTATCCAACAATGTTTTCTTCCAACATGTGATACAACACAAATTTCAAATAGAGTTTAATGCCGACTCCGAACGACGGCCCGAGCTAGGAATCGAACCTAGGGCCTATAAAAGCCAGCGCGTTACCCGCTGGACTATCGAGGCGAACAAATCAAATGTAAGTTTGATCAACATGTAATTGCCTTCCGAATATATCTACTTTTTATTTCTTAGTGTAAAGGGGGATATCATATAAAATTGGCCGTTCTAGGAGATCTATGTTCCTTACAAAAAGTCCTAGATGTGCTCTATACAAATATTATAGGTATGACCAAATTTGTCATCATAACGGGTCAACAAGTCTGAGGGCTGGACTTTGAGCCGCAACTTGACTAACACCAAAAGTAGCAAAACATTATTTTGCCTCATTTAAGTACTCTTTCTTTCTTCACTCAATACAAAATAATTGCTTGTAATAAGTTTATATTTACACAAAATAATTGTAAGAAAATTTTTAAATTTCAAGTTTGTGTTTATTCTTGAAATCAAGTTTTCGTTATACCCAGACAAGTTATTACACTTCGACTGCCAATGTTGATCGTTTGCTCAGAATTGTTGCTAGAAACAATTTTCAGAGTTGTACAGCAGTTATTTAATTACAGTAAATCATGAATAATGTTTTTAATACACATTTCTTTAACATATGTAAAACATTGTCTAAAACAACATCAACGATTAATTAATTAATTTTGTTAAATTTAATGGCCAGAAATTAGTGTCGATTAAAAAGCCATGCAAAAACCGACAATTACTCAAATACATAAAACAAATAAACAAATCAATCTTGAAATTGGATTAAGCACGCAAATAAAAATGAAGCAAGCCAAAAATCGGGCTCGGCCATTGCGAAATTGTATGCAATGAAGTTGAAGTTGAAGTTGGAGTTGAAGTTGGCGCTGTGAAGCTGGAAGTGGAAGTGAATGGCGGCAACTGTGGGCAAGGCGCCGAAATTGGCCTCACGAGTAAATTATTCAATTGGGATTTGAAAATTGCAGTGTACAGTGTTTGTTTACTTAAACAATAAAGAATAAATATTAAATGACACGTTGGTGTTTAGTTGTAAATTTAGTTGCATCAAAATGCGAAATTGTTTGTTCGCTTAAAGTGGGCGTTGGGCATTTATCGACTGGAATGCTGGACAGTGTGGCGAATGTGATTTGTGTGTTGTCATGCGTTTCGTGTCATTTTGTCTCAAAATTAGAAAGTAAAACAAAAAAAATTGCCAATTTATTTTTGATCAATGCTGAGCGCCAGATCAGACCAACATGGGCTGCCAAAACGGACAAGTAGACACTTACATATTTATGTTTATGTGGGATGTGTTAGTTTGTGTGTTGCACAGAGGCGTCGAGTGCCAGAAGTAGCATTTTTTACTTCTTCTAAGCCAGTTGGTGCTTTTGAAAAGTCGCCTTTAAAAATTGTTTATGTATAATGACTTGAAGGAAAAATTTACTTACTTAAATTTTGTTTTGATTAGATTATAATTACAATACGATGCAAAAATTGTAAGAAATAAGTAGGTTTCGAAACTATAAAAAATGTGTGCATAATTTTTTTTGAATTTTTGGTGCATAATTTTTTTTTTTTGAATTTTTGGCTTTGCTTCTTGGTTAAGAAATATATTACGAGTTAATTTATTTGAGTTAAGAAATTTTTTACAAGTTAAATTAATTTTTGCGTTTTTAAGCTTTTCAAACCTAAATAACAGTTCACTGATTTACTTAACTGGCCATAAGAACCCGTTCCCAGGTGACGGTTTGTCGCCATAGTTCTTTTCAGGCACGCGCCTTCTCCATTTACACCAAGAGAAGATGGAGTCGTTCTCATCTTGATCCTTTCACCGGAGAAACGGTCTCTCTCTCGGCCGTCGATCTCTGACTACCGCATCGAACACCTTTTTCGCCGGAGCTTCAAAGTTGCTGGATGTTGATTCCTTGTGCTATGTCGATGCCTTTAAATATCTCACTCAGCTCGTTCTTCGTTCGTGGACGATAGTCGTTGCCAATATCAATAGGACCGACGATTTTGCAAAGTACCTTTCTCTCAAAGACCCCAAGGCCGCTAGGGGTTACACGACAGTGTCCATGCCATTAAATATTCGGACAGAACGAACGTCCTGTCGAGAGAGGCCTCTGCTATAATTTCCTAGCGAGATCATAGTACCACCTACTGGTAAGAGTAATCCTTTGCCTCATCTATAGGCTGACAACACTGCTGCTGTTTCTGGCGGTGCCAACTTGGCTTGACAACTTCAAACTTATCTGTCGGCCTCGACGTGAGACCTATTTTGGTAGGCTCTCTGACACAGTTTACTGAGAAAGAGGTTTCCGATTGCGACAGTGATTGTTGCGATAATTGGAATAAAATTGATATTATTTCAGAAAAATATAATATTTATATTTTATATTTTTTGTAAATATGTTGTAAAATTTTATTTGGGGAATATTATTGGTTAATTTGATGAACACTATTCCGAGGTGTTGCATGATCAAAAAATAGTAGTCGTACTTAATATCCCGTCATATCAGACTGGGAGCTCTTCGATCCCCATGCAAGAAGAACTGCAGGTCGTTGGTCGGCCAAGTGAAGGGCCTTTTTCTGGGCAAATCTAATAAAAGACGTAGGCATATCTGATAGTGCACCATGTCCTGACTGTGGAGCGAATGATGAGATGGTGGACCACTTTTTGTGTACACCTGAATCGGCTTTGAGACATTTGGCACTGATGTGTTGACGCGAAGAAGAGAACTTTGCGGCAGTCCGTAATCCGGCAACGGGTTTGTATGGATAGAACAGGTTCTTACTACTAACATTTCTCCAGTTTCGGTAGATTTAAAACAAATTAACAGCTAACCTCAAGTCTGCTTGCTAGGCTATTTCGACAAAGTATAAAAGTAGTAATTTTGCTCAACTTAATTAATTTCGACATGGAAAAAAAAATAAAATTTGTTAATTAATTTTTCATGCTGAATTAAAAAAATAACTAATTTTGAAACTTTGTCTCTCGTACATGGACACTGCCTTCCACTTCGTGGCGGAATCCAGCATCAGCATCTGGCTACGCCTCTGATCAGTGGCGCACACAGGGGGGTTTGGGGGTTCAAACCCCACCGAAATATTTTTAAGTTAGTACAGAAATTTAATTTAAAACCGTCGCATATATGTTAAATCATCAATAACACGACTCGACACAAAAAATGCACCTAAAAAAAGTGTTTCCTAGACTAACTTTGGGCCGCTGAACACGAAACTGAAGATCAAAACAATTTTGTTAGAAGCGTTTTCAAATCTTGGAAAAACCAGTTTTTACCCTGTTGTTTCAGTTATGAGCACATATCTCGTAAACGAACCATCTGACTAACACAAGATGTCCGTCGGTCAGAAGATAATATCTTAGCTTTTCCAGAGATATACAGATTGTCCGTATCAGATGAGATTTGGAGAAATTACTGACGATGAAAGTTGTAAAAATTTGAATTTTTCGACCATTTTCAAAAATCATAAATTTTTGAATGTTTTTTATAGATAAAATAAATTATTTCGTTTGGTTTTAAGACCTTAGATGAAAAACATATTATTTGCGCAAATATTAAGCCTACCATCAATGGAATCGAAAGAAAAATGACAAAGTTATGATGCACTGAGTGAAAACACCAACTTTACATATATTACACCGTGACCCTTCCAAATGTTGATATAGGCGTGAAATTAGAGGTGATTTACCTGGAATTTTATTTATTTAGTTTTTCATTTTCTGACCCAAAGTGATTTTTAAAGGACTTTAAAATTTTAAGGACATACACATTTCAAATATTTTTTCAAATATTTGCGGTTGTGCAAGATATGGGTATCAAATAAAAGAGAAAAATAGTCTCCTTTAAATACATTTTCTATTTTGAGCTTTCAGCACCAAAATATGTCAGGTAGGGGAAACATACCAGGTATTTCAGTATGAAGTGAGCCTGTTTTTGCGAAAATAAAACACTAATTTTTAATGGAAAAGTAAAAAACATTTTATTCAAAGTATTGGCCATTGCTAGCCACACATTTTGTCCATTTTTCAAGCAATTTGTGGACAGCGCGTCTTTTGAAGCAAACCAATCAAACACGCAATTTTCGACTTCCTCGTAGGAATCTAAGTGCTGCTCAGCCAATGCGTGTCCTATCGATGAAAACAAATGGTAGTCGGAAGGAGCCAAGTCTGGTGAATACGGCGGGTGGTGTAGCAGCTCCCAGCTTTGATTGTATCCTGAACCGGTATTGCTTTGTGTGCAGGTGCATTGCCATGGAGCAAAATTACCTTGCCGTGTCTTCTGGCCCATTCTGGTCGTTTTTCGATCAATGCATGGTTCAAATTGATCATTTGTTGTCGGTAGCGATCAGTATTAACGGTTCCGCCAGCTCCGTTCGCTCTGGTCCCACCAAACACACAGCATTGTCTTCTTGCCGAATCGATCTGGTTTTGCAGTCGATGTTGAAGGTTGTCCCGGATTAACCCATGATTTTTTCCGTTTAGTATTATTAAAATAGATCAATTTTTCATCGCCAGTAACAATTCGATGCAAAATTGATTTTCTTTCGGGTCTTTGAAGCAAAATTTCGCAAGTGCTTTTTCGGTTTTCCATCTGCCTTTCATTCAATTCACCCATTTGTGGCACCCATTTTCCACACTTTTGGATCTTTCCCATAGCTTTTAAACGGACAGAAATTGTTCCTTGTGCAACATTTAACATTTCTGCCATTTGCTTTTGACTCAAAGTGTCATCTTTATCTAATATCGTTTGCAATTCGGCGTCTTCAAACTTTTTTGGTGGTCTTCCACGTTCTTCATTTCTCACATCAAAATCATTATTTCTGAACCGTTGAAACCATCTTTTGCATGTTGCTCTTGATAGAGCATGATCACCATATGCCTCGACAAGCATTCGATGCGACTCTGCAGCACTTTTCTTCAAATGAAAACAAAAAATTAATGCTTTCCGCAAATCATCACTATCTGGTACAAAATTCGAAATTTTTAACACGATGAAAAAATATGATGTGGTTTGTTCAATTACTTTATGTATACTAAATATGCTTGACAGATGTCATAGCAACAAAACAAAAAAAAAATTAAGGCTCGTTCACAACAAATATTCCCTATCGAGACATTTGTATCTTGAAGCTCACTTCATACTGATATACCTTCATACTGTACATGTTTTGGATCTCAGTCTGTAGATTCATACATCTAAATTTTATTCCATTTCAAAGTTCTCAAAAAAGTTACACGAAACCTCCCCCCCCGAAACAAAATCCTGCATGCGCCACTGCCTCTGATATTATGTGTATGTACCAGTATCTATATGTGTAAGTATGTATGTACATATATATGAAAGTATGCACTCGATTTGCGTGCATTTGGCGGCAGCACACACGTGTGTAGCGGGCGCGGCCGATTTTATTATCACACGCAATCTACAAATTTTCAATACCTCTGCCGTTGGTGTCGGTGCGTTGGCCGCGTCGTGGTGTTAATGTCGCGTTGCGCTCAAGTGTGCACAGTGCAGCTGCCTGGCGTCACCTTGCAGCCGGACGTTCCCTTCCTTTTCATGATTTGCTGATGTTTTCACATACTCGCCGCTTGAAATGTGCGTTTTTCGTTTGCACTTTTTCTGCCGTTTTTTTTTA
The DNA here is from genome assembly GCA_964056695.1 of Melieria picta. Lineage (NCBI taxonomy): Eukaryota > Metazoa > Arthropoda > Insecta > Diptera > Ulidiidae > Melieria > Melieria picta. Next base: position 128,292,005 of record OZ057398.1, read on the forward strand.
TTGTTTGCTCCGTTTGGCTTTGTTCGGCTGGTCACATGATCGATTCATTAGGTCCATTGATATGGCACGGCTGTCGCTGTTGCTGCTCACTGGGTAATGCCGTAAAGAATTGTTTTATTGAAACACAGCAGCAAACAACCAATGCCGTTGTTGTTGTTGTTGTGTATGGTCGTTTTTTGCTCCAGGGTCTCTCGATGTACGCATTTCGGCCACAATTGGCGGCGGCGCGGTGCGTGGCTGCAATTAACTTTTATTAAAATTCGTTATACAATCCTTGTGACTGCTTAAGTTGTCGCGTGACGCTGTGCAATTGTCTGCCAGTTTCGGTGCTGGTTCGGCTGGCATTTTTCTAGTGGAATTTTAATTGGAAAACGGCAATTCTGGTGCGCGCTGCGCTCGCGGCCATTAATTGCATATTGCACTATTGTTTGTCATTTTTTTCGACCAACTTTTCGAGTTTTTTGTGCAAAAAATAATAATTGTTTGAAATCAATAAATCTTGCAACGAAGCACCCAATTTTTCGTATTTCTTTTGCGTTGTAATTTTTGTTAGATTCTTTGAATTGGCTTAAAATCAAACTTAATAATGTCTTCTCATTCAACAATTCAACAACGCGGTTACTCTGCTGCACTTTGACAACAGCGTCGCACCGCAATGCCGCCACAGATCAGCGCGTCTACTGCGGCGGCGGCTGAAAGATCAACGCGATCGGTCGGCAACCGCAAATCCTCATTATTATCACATTAACGTACTTTCGTTTCGAAGTGATTTTTGCAATTGTATTGTTTGCATTAATTACGCAATGAAACGAACGATCTCTTCCGCCGACGCATACAATTCGGATAATTGCCCCGTCGGCGTGGGTGCAACTTGGGCTCGCATGGCAACTCTCACTGCGGCCTAATGAAAATTAATATACGAGCAAAACTCGCAATTGTTTGACTACCTCAATGCGTGCTTCAATTAAATCGCCAATATCGAGGTAGGGCTGCCATGTCGTCGGTAAAGTGTTGCAATGAGGTCGTTGTGTCAAAACTTTCACGTTTTAAAAACGATTGTTTTCGCTGCAAATGTTAATAAATACATATAAAGTCTGTCCATTGTAGAGTTTGCCTTCTGCCTATTCGCATTGGATCATGTGGCCTTTAGTTGACGATTGCTGGGAGTGGCGCTTATTTAGGTTTCTATTTATTGTATGTTTCGGTAGACTACACTCCAAGAGTTCAAGGATTATTAACATTGTTGGCGTGGGCGCTGGAAGCCGAACAGATATTGTGTCAGGTGCATTAAAATACGAGTTTACATTAATTACATTTCAATCATTATATTTAACATGAACTTAATTTATGAATAAATATGATTTCTATGGTTTCTCATAGCCATTTTAAATTACTTCAGCTGCATTCAATGTTTACTCTTGAAATAAACAAATGTCTTTTGGTGTTCTTGTCATTCTTCTTCGCTGTTATAGACAATGTTTTGGTACTTGATTCTTTAACCCTCCATTACTTTCGTCAGGGTGGAATCCACCCTGTGAGTTCAATTTCTTAGTAAAATATAGATTTTTTAACCAAAACCAACATAAAGTTATAATGTAATCCACATTTGCATATTTCGGAAGGTTTTAGAGTACACTGCAGTTACATAAATAAAGCTGATGCTTTTATACAATTATTTTAAAAAGTCACTGGGTGTGTTACACCCACGATAGTAGTGGCGTTATAAAATTACTGGATGCTTAACACCGATTGTTAGTAATGAAGTTGTATTTTTTATAAAATACATTTATATATTTTTATTCACTTCTTGGCGACAATTTTTTTAAATAACGTATAGACCATTTACTTAGTAGGAAATCCTTAAAAATTATGCTCTAGGATCAGTAACAAAATTTTTATAACATTAAATTTGTTATATCTTAAACTAATAAAGTTAGAAGGACGAAATTCAAGGATGTAGTAGTGTACATATTAGTCCTTAAGATATATTAAAAAAAAAACTATTGGAAATTTCCAAGGATATTCAAGGATAAAGTTTAGTTTAAAGTTAAAAGGACATTTTCAATACCTCTTCGTCCTTTTGCACAAAACCATTAAATTTTCCAAGATTCTAAGGATTTTTCTGTTTTATTTGGTACCCATATTGTTATTCTACAATGCGCTCAATTTTTGAAATAATTCCTTGAAATAAACATGTCCTTGAAATTTCAAAGTCCTTTTAAAAAAACATCCTGACGTCAGAGAGAAAAACAAAAAACGCAGTTTTACTACATTTGGCCCCTAGTTTCGCAAGTATATAGATTTTTTCGTGTGTTTGGAAATTTTTTGATTTTTGTCGCACGGTGTAACCTTAAAAAGTAGCAGGTATATTGTTGATTTTTGTTTGAGTTTTTACCCAAAATTTTACCTCGGTCCGAAAAAAATTTTTAAATAAATATTTATTTCTTATTTTTTTAGCTTTCTAAATCACTAAACCCAAGAAACATAACTTAAATATTGTGCAAGATGTGGCTATTTTCCCAATACAACTTTTTATTTCATCTTTTTTTTCCTTGAAATGAGATGCACATAAACAAATGAATTAACAAAATTAAACAATTTATTTTTGTTTTTACATGTTATGATGTTCTGATTATGAAAAAATTTGGTTTTTGTTTATTTTACCTCCATGGATAAGTAAAACGGATAATAAAAAGTTGTGGGTGGATTGGGTGGATTACACCCACGATAGCAATGGCGTTAGTGAAATAGACGATAGTAATGGAGGGTTAAGCATTTATTTCTATGTATGTGTGCTCCGATTCTTAAGCCATTAAAAAGTGGCAAAAACATCCGTGTTTAAAATGTCAATCATTCTATTTAAAAGGCCTTGCTAACATAATTGCACGAAATGCGACAAAAACTTGTCCAAATTCAAATCCACATAAATATAATCAATGCGCATTCCATAGTTGGTATAATTTCAATTTAAAGTACCCGATTGGTTGCCACAATCGAGGCACAAAAACCATATCCATTCTGTTTACTAAGTTGCGTTTAAGAAAATCTTATTGATGCCGGCCTTCATGTTGGCTGGACTGGGCTGGCAATATCAATGAACTTTTGGCTTAATGTGTTCGTTGTCGTCAATCAGATTGTTTGGCAATTGAAATCGAACGAATTTCGAATAACGAAACGAATAGATGAAATGATGTAGACGAATTTGAATAAATATTAGGTTTCGGTGCATTTTTGCATTTGCTTAAATCGTTCTATGCAAATTGATTTCGGCTTGTGGCAGTCTTAAAGAGAAGTGTATTGGTTCTGTTTCACTGGGAAAAAGAAGTGTTTCGGTTATTCAGGACAAAATGGCACAAATTGATGACAAATTATACACACTTTGCAGGAATTCATAGGTTCAATGTGATCAAAGGGGCAACGCCCTTTGTCATCCGGTCTTGGCAAAAAGGGTCACTCCGAGGACAAGGAGATCTCTAGCAAACAAATCGTTTACCTACTTGCCTTCATTAACACTTAAATGACACCTAAGAATGACACTTAAATGGAGCACCAGCACTAATTGGATGTTAGGGATAAAACCACCTTTATAGCCTATTCAGACAGCCAGCCAAATTGCGCAATTAAGACAATTTTTCAGTTTAATGATACCTTAAAAACCTTCAATATATTGTAAAAAAATTTTCAAAAAGATTGATAATAAAGGAGCTGAAAAATAAATAATTTTTTAAATCATTAAAAATTCCCCGTTCTAACGTGCCATGATACCTTAAGACATTTTTTGAATTTAGCTCTAAATTGAACTCAATTTGTCATATAAAAATCGCAATTTAGCTAATTGCAATTAGCGCTAAATTGACCATAAATTGAGCTTGATTCGCCATGCAACCCTGGGCCGTGCTGTTATTGATAAACAAATTTATTCACAATTGACAGAACCGAAATGAGAAACTGACAGCAACGACAGACGTTTGTTAACATTTGTTTGTTTTTAAATTTCTTTTAAAAATTGTTTACATCAGTATTTAACATCCCTGAGTAAATATTACTTAATGTTCAATAAATGTTTTTAGGAACGTTTTTTATACATAAACAGAAAAAATCCTTTCCTTCATGAAAATTAAAACATTATCGATAACAACTCAATTGAGGTGTAATCTAAATTGAGGTGTGGGAACAGCAAAAGCGATAAATTGAATTTGGAAACAAATTGACTCAATTTATTTGGTTGTCTGAACAAAACATAACCAACAAACCACCAAACGTCTGTGTCTTTCTCGTATTTCGCTCTCAATCGTGTTTCGCCCGATGTGAAAACGAACATGAACTAACTGTTAATTCATTCCTTTCAGTACGCGAGGGTAAATTACAAAGCTTCTGGAATGTTTTTCGAGTCAATTTAATTCAAGAAAGAAAAGTTGCTGAACAGGCTTGCCAAAAAATTGGCACAAAAGCTGGGGATAGTAATTTTTTTACTAAATACATTTAAATTACAGAATTTTTTAAATAATTTCTCAGCACGGCATGAAAAATAATTTCAAGATTTCGCAAAAAAACTGAGTATGAATAGTTTTAAAATAAAGTCCGATGTGAAAGTAAACATGGGCTTACTCAGTGCGAGAGGCTGAAATTACCAGCTTCTGGAATGTTTTTAGAGTCAATTGAATTCAAGAAAGAAAAGTACCTTTTTTTAAAATAAATTATTTATTACTATTATTAATTACTAATTAAAAAAAAATTAATAAAATTAATTTAAAATTATAAATGTTGAAAATTTAATGAATTAAATCAAACATTATTAACTAATTTCGTAGATATTTTTATTAAATTTGTTGTACAAATAGCACCGTCAGCAGTGTCAGCAAGCGAAGGCGACCAATTTTCTTATTATGTGCACCAACCACCTCGCTTAGCACGATTCCCAACCATCAATAATATTAATTTACAGCTAGAACCAAAACATATTTTTATTTTTTTAATGGCAAATTAGCGCAAAAACCATTCATAACACAACAATAAACTCTTTGCAATTTGTTCACATTTTATTTACTTTATAAAGCCTTTCGTACATTTTCCAAATGCGTTTGTCGTTATGACCGAAGTGTGAATTGCAATTATTTTCACACATTTGTCCATTTCCTCTCATGCAGGCACTGTTACAGATTCCACAGATTTCCGTTTATGGTTACGCTCTGTCGAAATTCAAATTCAATTTGCTAATGTTCGTTGGCCACATGGCGCTGGAGAGTAAAAAACCACAAATATGTTTGCATGAGCGGTGCGCAAATTCAGTGCAAATGCTCGAAAAGTGTCTCACGCTGGTGCAAAGGTATCAAATTTGAAAAGCCAAACACGTTCTTGGCGCGCAAAGGCGTAAACGTACGCGTATGCATCCGTGTGTGAGTGTGTGTGCGGAGTTTTGCAAAATAATCGAATAACGTAAATCAGACAACAGACAACCAACAATAACACTTGCAAGCGTAACAAAATGAATGTAGCAAATGCGGTCCATGTGGCGACCGAAGCAAATAGCTACTAGAACTATAAAATCAAATGAATGTTATGAGAGATTTGTATGTGTGTGTGTGTGTGTGTGTGTGGGTGTGTGGTTATTAAACGCATACGCACATACGCATGTAGAGCGATGGAAAAGTGCGCCCTGTAGGAAATGCAGGCAGTGATGATAAGGCAGGAAGGGAAAGCAGCGAAGTTTTGACTTATTTATGGCATTGAAGTAAAATTTAAAGCTTTGGTGTAGTAGAATTTTATGGAAAAATGTTTCATGGTACATTTCTTCCTTAAAAAAATTCTGTTTCAAAGAATATTTTTAGCATTTTAGCAAAAAAGGGTCAGATTGGCCCATAAATATAGGAGCTAGAGAGTTAAAATATTGCACGAAAATGTTGCCCGTAGTATTTTACATAAAATTTCTGAACATATAGTATACCAAAAGTATTAGGTCAACAACTTGGACAACTTTGAGCCCTACACAAATTCAGACGTAAACTCTCAAAACGCCAATACACGTATATTTTTTTAGCCTCCTTGTTTTTTTGAACCTTGATATTGTGCTTAATAATTTTAATAATTTTTTATTAATTATTTAATTATTTTATTTCATTATTTATTTATTTATTTATTTAACGAACACAAACAGCTTACTGACTATAAGATTAAACAATAACTAAGAACTTGAAGAATTTTTCAATCGCAATAATGATTTTTCTTCAAAACTATATCGAAGAATGATCAATGATCATTTTGAAGAATTTTTCAACTGCATTTATGTTTTTTCTTCATCTGTAGTAAAAAAGTTGCAGTCAATTGCGACTTTTGTTGAAACAAATTCCCATTTCAACTCAAATTGTACGCTTACAACGTTTTCATAACTCAAGTTGGCTTATCTTAAGTGTGTTTATGTGTAGGCAAAACGTGGCCATATTTTCAGCACAAGTGTGAGTTTTCCTTTTGCACTCATTTCGCGTCACCAAACAAAACCAAATGCAAAAAAAAAGAACCCAATCTGAATGCCGAATGCTGCGGCCGCAGTTGTGCAACAAAATGCGTTGTGACCGCGCTCCACGCACTGTTCGGCTGCGTGTAATTGTCAGCAACTGCGGCGATTGCTGTCAGTGGCGCGCAATTTGCGAAATGCATGAAACCGTTTTTATTTTTCCACATTCTCGAATGCACATTTCGAAAATAAGAAAAAAAACAAAAAAAGAGCAAGGAAAAAGGAAAAACCAATAGAAAACGACTGCAAATGCAACAACGAATGGAATTTTAAACGTTTTAAAGTCGGTGCAATTTGATTCGGGAGAATGAGTTGCGTGGCGCATAAATGTGAATAGCGAAAATTGGCGGCTGCCAGCTGCGGAGCAAAAGCAATGGAAATCAAAATGAAAAAACGTAAATACAGCATACATGCCCACACACACACGAGGAAGACTTTCAAATACCGGAGGAGCGACAGCAAAATAAGTTGCCAACATTGCAATTTTACTTGTTTGTTTGTTTGTTGGTTTGGGGCAGCGTTCGTTGATTTTTGCGCATCTGTTTACGTTTTGAAGTCAAGCAAGTCAGTTGTGCTATGGTCGTTGTTGTTGTTGTTGTTGTCAGCGCTGCAGCATCCGCTGTTGCTGTTGCTGTTGTTGACCTGTTGGCGCACATTTGCGTGCTCGCTTGGCGTCGTTGCGCCGCCGCCGAACGCTTAACGAGTTATTGCGGTGGCTGGCTGTTGTCTGCCGTCTGTTGTCTATGCCGACGCGCGTTACAAGTGTGTCACATGACAATGACGTCATTGATGTGCAGCTGCAGTTGCAGTTGTCGCCATTTGAGCGTGTGACGGCTATGTTCTCCGGCGGTCTGAGTTGCTTGCCGCATTGAGTGCTTTTTAATGAAGCGATTGCAAATTTGAGTTGCTTTCAGATGCACTCGAAAAACTGACAAAACGGCTAAAATGATTTTGCTGTATGAAAGGCAATAATCGACATTTCCTACAACTAAGTAGAAACATTTTTGTGTAAACAAATCAATTTTGCTTTTTAATGAATATAATTTTATCTCGTAAGCCTTTCCGAAACAACATAATGCATTAATAGGGGATGAGCCTTGCCTGCTGACTCGCTAGAAATTCCTTGACTGACAATACAATGAATATTTTTATATTTCACACGTAACTGTTTTGTTTATATCTATGCAAGTATTTCTTGTAAAGTTTTTTAAAAGGAATATAAATTTTGAATTTTATGTAGAAATAGTTCAGCCGATGGCCTCCGTTTGTCAGCGCTGCCTCCTTCATAGCTTTTATATGTTAATTGTATTTATTACAAAAATTATTATAAAATAAAATAAACCAATAAATTAAAACTTAATGAAAAAATATTCCTTACTAAAAGTTTGACAAAGAAATATAACAAAATATTTACAGATAAAGAAACATTCATTTCCATTCAAGAATAAACGAACGACTTAAGCAACAAACTTGCGCCGCATACGAAAATTTACAGATAAATAAAAATTCATTTCCATTCAAGAATAAACGAAAGACTTAAGCAACAAACTTGCGCCGCATACGGAAACTCACAGATAAAGAAAACCTCATTTCCATTCAAGAATAAACGAAAGACTTAAGCAACAAACTTGCGTCGCATACGGAAATTTGACTACTGAAACTTGCGAGCATAAAAATTCACCACACTCACTCAATATTGTCGTCGCTGTGTGGTCAGAGTGGCACAACGAGCGCGCAACATTCAGCACACCACGCTTCGCAGCTCACCAACCAACACACGACATCGTCGCCACGCAGCGCTGCTGCCAGCACTCGCCAAGGGAAGCAGTGCTACTCAAAAGTGGCAACGACTGCGAATGCGACGACGACGACGACGACAATCGCTGTCGCTGTCGCAGTCGAAGCCGCATGTTTGTCCACCCAAGTGAACGCATGCGCCGCCGCGGCACTTGACGTCGCTCAACTGCGGCGGCGGCGGCGGTTGGTGCTCCGATGTTGCTTTTCTTCGGCAACATTTGGCCAAAGCATTCAGTTAATTGTTGGACATACGCCAATGCGGTGGCGAATACGGCTCTAACGGTACTTGGCCAAGTGTGAAAGTGATCTTTCAGTCAGTCTTGCTGTGCGTTGTGACTTTTGCTGTTCATACGCTTTCTTGTTGCAGTTGTGTGTGTGTGGTTTTTTTTTTTGCTGTGTCGATGCATTGGTGATTCTCTTGTGCATGACAAGAAAAAGAAGAAAAAAGCTAGCAAAGTTTCTGAATGATCATGTTGACATACAAAGCAGCTTGAGAAGAAAAGCGCACCTTCAATTAAACATTAACGAGCGCGTCGAAAAGTCGAAAAGAAAAACGTGTGCCTGGTCAGACAAAATAGAGGGGAAAGTGTGACGAAGACAATACAAAGCGCGCACTAGCAGCCGGGCAGTGCAAGAGAACGAACGGTGAGGTCAGCAAACGCACACTAACGGAAAACAGCCTAAATTTCTACAAAATTTTATGGAAAAAAATTTAAATAATTGTAGAAAATTACAAGTGGCCAATGAAGTAGGTTTTTCTGCAAAAGAAACCGTCTAGTTGAGTGTGTGAAATTGTGTGAGTGCGAGTGTGCGGCATCTTTTGCATTCAAAGAAACGAAGCAATAATAAACGAAACGAAAGACCGCAGTGACAAACTTCACTTTGTGTACTTTTCAGTTTAACGTCTTGTAAATCATTGTTTTTTCGCTATTGTAATTCAATGCCGTTTTACTTTAAGCTCAATTAAGGTCAGCTGAGAATTTTCGCAACTGACGTGCAGTGAGCATTGACAGACGTTAGAATTCTGCTACTGTTGCCATAATTGGATTCATTTGTGGCCACAAACTACAATCACACTGCTACCGGTGTGAGCGATCGCCAGCCAAAGAATTTGTGCAGGAAAACAAAAAGAAGTCATTACCATTACGGCCGACACGTTAAGCGTCAACAAAATGATTTTAAGGTAAGTTTATTTGCTTGGGCAGCTGTTGCTTTGGGCATTTTTCACCGCTAATGACTATCGCACAGCCAAATTTGTGGGCTGTCAATACTGTGCAACCAACAACAACAAAAGTAGCGACCAAGAAAAATAGACGAAGAAAATGTTGACAAGAAATCAAAGTTTTAATTGCATGAAAAAGGAACCAAAAATAGTGCACAACATGCAGCAAATTCTGGCTAATTAAATGTCTGTTGGGTAACGCGGCGGCGCAACGACATTGTTGCAGGTTTCTGCAAATTGTTGCGGCATGTTTTTACGGCCGTATTTGATCTGGTTCTATTGTGTGCGAAAATTGGCTTTGCCCAATGCAGTACTCAGACATCAAAGTGAGCACATTTTCCAACGTAGCGCGTAACAAAATTGATTGGTTCGATTGATGTGTTGCAGCAAATGAGTTGCAGCGAACGAGGTGCAATTTAAAGTATGGCATCAATTATTTTCTGTGGCTTTGCAGTTTAATGATTAAGTTGTTACAGACAAATATATTTAATTTTTATATACAAAAAAAATATTGCCACTTATTTTTAATTAACTTTAATTATTTTTTATTATTTTTTGGTTTTGTTTTCAATTGGTAAAATTTTTATTACCATCTTATGTATAAAAATGTATGAAATTTGAATGTTTGCCAGTTTATTTATATTTTTAATTAAATATTCACACTTAATTATGATTTCTTTGTGCTTAAAATCACTTCTCTAATTCAATTCAAAATCACAATCGCTACGACTTACTTTTAATTCAGCTTCATATTGGCAAATATTGTACCCAATCGCGATTGCTGACTGCGTGCGAGTATTTCGTTCCGCCTCTTCTTCTTCTCTTAAACGCCATTTAGCAAATGACATTCAAGTGACACACATTTGCTTTACAATGTCCAAGCAGACAACGGTGGCGCGCATTCTGTATTTCGAATTTCTTATTATGAAATTCTTTGTGTGTGCTGTTTGCCGTTTGTTGTTGGCTGTTGGCTGTCGGCTGCTGTTTATACATAATTTGTATTCAGGTTAAGTGCGCTTTCAGCGAGCAGTCGCGCCAGTAGTCACAGTCAGAACTCCAAAGATGTTTGATTTCTTCTGCCAACAACAAACTAGATAGCAGCACAAAAGGCCCCACAGTCATTGAGGCAACATTATAAAAATGAAAACTGACTTTTGTTGCGGCAAATCTCGACTAATAATGACACCAACACCAATGCTCATACTTTGTTTTCTCACATTTATTAAGCTGAACAGTGGACCATAAATTCTGCTCTCCAAACAAATGCAGTCGTTACTACGACGGCTGTTTTAATGCAGATTGAAATAAAAGTGAAAAGTGCACATTTATAATCTGAATGCAAATGTTTTGTTACTTAATCCGCTTACGTGCGCATTTTCGCAGGAAAAATGGCCAGACCTTGTGTGAGCTTCCGCACCGATCTCTCAAAGACAAAAGACTCGAGCCACAAACCTTGTTATCGCTGCTTACGTCAGCGCGGTGTTCCCTCGAGCAGCGTTCGCGGCGGCTCTTGGCTAGTTGGTTTCCTCATTAGTTTCACTTTCAATTCTTCCTCAAAACCTAATTGCCGCATTAGTTGCGATTCTGTGTTAATGAGCTGCTCCATGGGAGTTGCTCGGCACGGCCAGGCACCGCCACCAAGAAACCGTTAATGTGCCGATTTTCATTTTTACATTTTTACTTGGCGAATTTTTGCAGCCATGTGCACGCCAGTCGCTGCTGTTTTGGCAGTCTTAATCGCTGTTATTATTGCCGCCACGCATGCCACACGTGTTAGTGGTTTAATTGCGTTTTTTTTATCGTTTTTAATTGGCCAGCCGAAAACAAATGCAAAACTAATTTGCCTAATAGTTTGTTTGTTTTCCATATTGAAAAACGGCTGTCACTTGGTTCGCTTCCTCGAGCGATGGCAGCTCAGTGCCGCGTGCTGGCCGCCGAAAGATGCTGCCGATTAAAAATCAATTTGACTCTGTGCTGCCAATTGACTTGACTGATTTTGACATTTGCATTGACTTTGAAGTCTTGTGCTGTGAATGATCGATCCAGCCGGCTGATCGCTTCGATGGGCCAACTGCGCTGCAAACTGCTGCTGGTCCCATTCTAACCAAACGTGCTGCTGTTGTTGCTTTTGTTGCAGCCTTCATTTTAGTCGCCAGCGGCCGTTTGCCGTTCACACCTTTAAAATATCTGAATAAAACCTTTTTCGCATTCGTGATCACAACATTACGACTAGTAGCTGTTCCTGCGGTTATCGACGTATGTTTGCGGAAAATATTGGCGTGTTGTTGTTAATTGCGAATTGTGGGTTTTTGCCTTTGCAGCAATGGGGAACGGAGTTGTTTGTGCTGTGTGCGCCACCAGCCAAAAGTTCATTAACATTTGGTGCAGCGCTGTGTTGTTTTCACATTCATGTCAGTACAATGTTTGATTTTAGTGTTGACTGTGAAGAAGTTTTATTGCCTAACCTACAAACCACCAAGATTGAGTGCACATAGGAACTGTGAACTTGATGCTGGCTGCGGTGTTTCGTGATGGGCGAAAGTTTTTCACGGGTGTGTTGTTTATTTAGAAGGAAAAGTTGCTGAGAGAAAATTAATATTTATTGATTTAAGGGAAGAGATCAGTTAAACTGGTCTTTTTTTCTTTTTTTTGGTACAATAATGTTCGAATCTTTCTTTTTATTTAAGAGTGTATTAATTGAATTTACAAAAAAAATTTTTTTTTCTCCGATGCGCCACAAAATGGCCGACTTACAAAGGGTTGAAGTTACTCCTCATTTTTATTGGCAACCAACGTAGAGTCCGCAATTTTTATCTGAAATCAAAAAATCAAAGTACGTTCTGTTAAGAATAGATATAAATAAATATCGCGAAAATGCCGACAAAGTGAAAAAAACAGGCTCGTTTTTGGACATAGACGTGATGCCAGAGGGGTTTTTTCGCGAGCTTGACAATTCGCTTTAGAACAAATTACGTAAAAAGAGTACATAAAGATGTGTGCCAAATTTGAAGTCAATCGAACATAAACTTTCCGAGTTACGAGGGTTGCCATTTCAAAAAGTGCAACTTTTCAGGAGACGCGGTTGAAGTTTGGAAACAGGAAAAAGGAGAAGAATTTATTGATTTTACTCACTTTCAGCTAAGCATTATGAGAGAACGCGTTCGAATTTTGAAAAATCCTCTTAGGACGATGTTTTCAAGGTATTGAACTAACCGATTCCGAAAAAAAAAAATTTCAACTCTCCAAAAAATTTAACTGATCTCTCCCCTTAAGATTTAAGATGAATTTCGATAGTTTGGTGTTGACAATTCTATTTGTACTCAGAAATTGAATATAAAATACTTTGAAAATTGAATAATATAGTCTTCAGGAAGTGAATAAACATGAATTTCAGTGGAATGTGAATGCTTATGTCTTAGTTTGCTCTTATTTTATACTTTTATTTCTTCTATAGGGCTCAAATTTTTCATAAGAATCAAATTCTTAACTACTTTGGTCATAGTTATGTTATATAATATTTTACCTCTGCAGCAGCACGAGTCAATATAAAAAAAAATTAATTAAATTGTATAAGACATGGAGATCAATAAAAATTAAATTCTCATTTTTTCTGGTCGTGCAATGATGCATAATATTTATAGGTTTGTGTCAGCACAAGAAATTTTCAAAACAAAGATTTTTCGCGTACTTAGTCTTCTCCCAGGAAACCCTCACTTTACCTTTGAAGCAGGAATTCCCCATACTACCCAAGTTTTATTATTATCAAGTTAACTGTCCTGTCGTAAGGTACGTTTCTCAATGAGTCTAATAAGAATTTTCAGAAAAAAACTTTAAGCCCAATAAGATATCTGTGACCCAGGCTAAAGTCAATACGAATGCTTAGCACTTGGCACTTTCGATAAGCAGTCGTCACATTCGCGCATTCGGTGGCAGTCCCACCTGGACACTGTTCTTTTTGCACTGTCAGGCTCAGGGCGATTTAAGAGATTTTCGTTGCATATATCTCTTATTTATTTACTAAACTGGTCCTAACAATATGTTACCAGGTTCCTCCAGGCTCCTTTTCAAAGCAGCTTCATCATCCGTATGGGAGCAGATATTTCAGTGAAGAGAAGTCACCTTTTTGACCACTGCCCAACTGTTTTTGAATGCAGTTGGAAAATTCGCATATACCTCATCTGCAATTCAATTAAAAATTAATATTCAATAAATATCTTCTGGAGCAGGACCGTTAATAGATCCTATAGGAAGTAAAATTTTGTACTTTTTCGACGATTTTTTATTTGACAGCGAACGCACTTTTTATGGAACGGCTTTCTTGTTTTCATTAAGTAGGCTGTGTTGTATTATTCTGTTTAAAAATAGAAATCATAATAGCCGTGGCTACAAAGTATGAGTGAGTTTTGTAAGCAACTCTTTGCGAAAATTTCAAAAACCAGCAAGAATAAAATTCGACTATTCGGCAATTTTCGTTAAAAAATAAGAACTGAATACTAAACAATTTTGTGGTTTACTGAGCAGATACACTGCGCTAACAAAAAGCGGCTATATTCAGTATTTTTCTGTAAAGCTATATGCATTTTAATTGATTTTGTGTTTTATTGCGGGCTTTGCAACAACAACAACGGTTTTATAAGGCCGGAGAAATGTGACTCAATTGTTTATATATATAATTTATATAAGTTTTGATCAAAATGAAATCACATTTTGATTTTTTGTTGTAATAATTTATGTTTTCTTCCAATAAAATCAATGAATTGTTCATAAAACTTAAAGAATCGAATCATAAATTTCATGCATTTTGACTCCTTTGCGGATCATTGTACGATGTATCCTACAAAATTGAATGAGCTGTAATTCTCAACCTAAATGATTTTTTGGATATTTTGTTGTATTTTATGGCTAAAATATTCAATGAGAGCCAATATTTGGAAAGAAACATTTTTATCTCAAGAAATGCGGAAATTGTCCGAAAAGGGTTAAGCTAATTTAGGTGACTGTCCACTCTTCCTGGGCTCATTTACGGCTAACTTTTAAGCACCATTAGGAACTTATTGCTTTTCCTCCTCCCAATTGGATCTAGTTGCTTTTTTGCTATATGAGTCTTTTAAAAATTTGTTTGCTATCAAACTCACTTGACTCTAGATTTAACTCTAAACATAGAAGAAATTGATTTAAAAATGAAAATACTTTTTCATTGTACATAAAATAACAGCAAAACCTTTCAGTTATCATAGAATTCTGTAATTCATAAATCAATCATAAATGACAGCTTCAAAGTCCACACGCTTCATGAGAATTTACATAATAAACCACTAAAAAATTTCAAATTGTCATCTGAGAAAATACTCATTGTGCACAAACTAAACAAGTAAACATACACAATTGTCGAATTACCAGCTTATAGGTTTAATTTTTAATCACTTGATGTAAAAGGCTTCTGCCATCATGTCTAAAGTCTTAAAATAATCGCTGCTGTGCTTCCGACTTGCGGTGATGGGGAAACTTGCTAAGCACCTAACAACAGCTATGAGGGCGATTAGGTTCGCATAAACAAACAAACATATAAGTACATACTTGCACAAATCTCCATACTGTACATATTTATGTATATGGAAGTGTTAAGTTTTGCGGAAGTTCATCGGTTGTATTGTACAATAGTGTGAAAAGTATCAAAGTCATTCGAGTGAGAAGCTTAATCCATGCAACTTAATTTGTGTTGCTCAACTGTTGATGACTTAAGCTTAAACATTGAGTGAAAAATTCAATTAAAGCTGAAAATAATCAATGTAACAATTGCATAAATTCGAGCCATGAAATTACAGTTTCCAGACTGCAATGCTTAGTAAAATGGCATTTCATTGGATTTAAAAACAAAAAAACCATGTACAGCTATTCACCTTTTTTTCTAATCGAACACTTTCTTTGCTCCAAATTTCCTGCAGATTGCATGTATGTGTGAGTGCTTGTTGTCAAACGTGAAATGCTGCAACGGAAGCAATGCAATTTTTAGCAGTTGTTGAATTTTCATTGGCGAAAAATTGCCGGCAATTGTCTTAAACACATTCCGGCCACATGCCACAATGTTGCCAGGATCGATGCCGGCTCACTCTCGCTCGGCGAGCGAGCCCACAATGCTAAAATTAGCCTTGACACAAATTCTGAAATTATGTTCCGCCTTGCAACAGCCGCGCAAGCAAATCAACTGTGCGGCCGCACAATGAACGCCAACGGTCGACGCTCGCTTGATGTGTGTGGCTGGTCGTCGCCGGCGTCTTTAACGGCAATTGTAATTGTTGTATTACTTGTTATTGTTGGTGTGGTCGTATGGCCAAGGCGTAATTATGTCTTTATTTTATAACTTTAATTCGCCATGCAGCTGCAACCGGATTTTCCACAGCCAGGCAGGCAGCCAGCAGCCGACGCAATGATGATGTTGGCAACAACATTGTGCGCGCTTGGTTGACTGGCTGGCAGACCAGGCACATCTGCTGTGGCATTAGGTAAAAGTGGTTCAGGAAATCAAAGTCACATGACGGCCAGACTGGTATTATTCGCGCCGACTCGGGGCTGCGCTGTCGGGCACTTGGCGTTCGATTTTTTGCGGCGTCACTTTATTGCGGCTACTGGTTGCCTTTCGAGAGAAAGTAAAGCGAATGCAATGCAGTCTGCAGAGTGTTTGGTGTGTGTAGGACTTGTTTGAGCTGAAGTTCAGTTTTAATGCTCCTTGCCGGTGCACTTTTTTCGCTGCAGACGTTTGCTTAAGCCTTTAAGTGCTGGTGAGCGGCAAATGGTGGTTGCGACTGAATGCGTAAAAATGAGGTGGAAAATTTTACTTGCAAACAAACACCAACAATGTAAGCTAACCACTTGCACACTTGTGGCTTATTCGTTTACTGATTGATTCTGCGCATTGAAGAGTGCATTAAAGAAAGAAAGTTTAGGCCGAACATGAAATGCACAACACATTCAATGTAATTATAATAAATTGTGGCAACTTTAGGCAACCAAAAATTGATGCTTTAAAGTGCTTTAGAGCTGAAAGAGAGCATTAAATATTAAAGCCAAAATGCTTTGATGCTTTGTACAATTGTCTGCAATATCGCTTAAATCGCTGCTTACGTGAATTATTTTCAATATCGCAGCACTTCCTTGTTTTCTGTAGATACTTCAAAATGTCAAAATTATTTCCAATCACGGATATGAACTCCATAATAGGGCACTGAATAATAGCAATTTGATGGAAATATCACTGACAACATCACATTTCCTTGCAATATGTTCGCAACAGACAACACGAGCTGGTAATGATAAAACGAAAGGGAAAAGTTGCATTTGGTTTGAATAAAAATAACAAAAATATTGTAGAAAATTTGACACCAGAGGCTTTATGGAAGATTTTGTATATGTGTGTGTCTCAAATCACTGATAATTTTTATTTTATTTTTATTTTATTTTATTTTATTTTATTTTATTTTATTTTATTTATTTATTTAGTCTATGGAAAACACTTTACAGACTATAAGAATATAAAATAGAGAAGTATGTATATACAATTAAAACTTATCATTATAAATTATGAGATAATCTTAGCATAGGTTATTTTTTTGGAAATAAAAACTGTGAAAAATTAACATCTTATTTTAAGTTTATCCTCAATTTAGCAATTGAACTCAATTTGGCATACAAAAATCTCAATTTAGCTAATTGCAATTAGTCATAAATTTACCAAAAATTGACCTGTTTCTTGCTGTTATCGATAAACAAATTTATTCACAATTGACGAAACCAAAACTGAAATGGAAATGAGAAACTGACAACAGCGAAAGACGTTTGTTAACATCTGTTTGTTTTGAAAATTTGTTTAAAAAATGTGTGCATTAGTAGGGATGTTGAAAAAATATTACTAAGTGTTCAAGAAATGTTTTAGGAACGTGTTTCATACATAAACAGAAAACCCCGTTCTGCCGTTAAAACAATAACATGTTCGATAACATTTTCAATAACAACAACAAATTGAGGCGTAAGCTGAATTGAGCTATGTGAATAGCAAAAGTGATAAATTCAATGAAGAATTACATTGCCTAAATTTATTTGGCTGCCTGAACCGAACATTACACATAGCACAATCGTGGGTGCTGAAACCTGTGCAATTAATGCCCAATTGAAATAAAACCAACGTCATTCAAAAACACATAAACGCCAAGTTAAGAAATATACAAATTTTACTTTATTAAGTAAAATGAAAGTAAGGAACAAATAAAATTACTTAAGGTATCATGGCACGTTAGAAAGGGGAATTTTTAATGATTTACAAAATTATTTATGTTTCAGCTCCTTTATTATCAATCTTTTTGAATTTTTTTACAATATATTGAAGATTTAAGGAACACAAACAAAATTTTCTTTTTTGTTTTTTTAGCATATTGTCTCTTATATAGGTGGATCTGAAGTCACGTAGAAAAAGAAAACATCCTCCATTACGGACACTTTATCTCCGGATTGGCTAATCTGAAACAAAAAACCAAAAAAGATTCATAGTTATTAAGCTTTCGGACACAGGAACTCACCAGAAAAATTAAAAAAACGCTAAAAATAAAAGGATAGGAGCTTTTTGAAAAAAAGTGTCAAAAATTTACTGCATTTTTCACATTTTTTTCCCAGAAAAAGTACTTTAAATAAAAAATTTTCTTCAATATTGTGGTGGATTCTTGTAAAAAATAAGTGAATAAAAAGAACTAACAAAATTTTTTTAAATCGGTCGACAATTTTCAAAAAGATTGATAATAAAGGAGCTGAAAAAAAAATAATTTTGTTAGTCATTAAAAATTCCCCTTTCTAACGTGCCATGATACCTTAACTGTCCGTCACCGTTTGCCAACCTCGAATGACTCCTCCTAAGCCGGAGTTGCCATATCGTTACACAATGATATTCTCATTATTTTCTTTTAGCAGCCAATTAAAAAGCTCTGAATATCAAAACCAACTTCACTGGAAACTTTAGAAGAACTATGTCGCAAGTGAAGTCCGTCATCGGCCAAAAACTAGAAATCTGTCGTATCTACTTTATTCCCAAAAGATATAAAGTATGTAACCAAGAGTTAAGTGTAAATGAAATCGATTAAAATTTTTTATATTTGGTCATCAACAGTTTCTATGCTTACTTTCTTAATTGGCAGGTTTTTTTGTTTATTTTGGGTGGTGCATCTTTTGCTAAACACATCAAGACACACATCAAAAAAGTGATGAAGTAACTTTAAAAGCAAAACCAGTTTCAAAAATCATTTTTGTTCTAGAAAGAAACATCTGACGATATCTTCTTAATCAGGAAATAGCATTACAAATTATATTTTCTTCTTTATTATTTAGCAAAAATTAAAAAGTCGGAACTCACAATGGTCTTTTGGGCATCAGCTGGATATATAATGTGTAGTAATACAAAATCTCTTGCGTTGTAGATGTAAGTTCGATAGCGAGTCGCGATTCGAGTCGCGTTAAAACGATACGATTTCGTACAATAAAACTATTCAGTTTTGCATTGCACAAACCACTCCATTTGAATGAGGATAAAAAAAAAGATTCTCGATGACACAAAAATCGACAAAAAAAACCTCATGGAGCAATTTTCCATCTGAAAATCGCTGCTGAATCACAATAAAATCTGCTAATTTTCGAAGCGAATGGTAACTGGTGATGAAAAGTGAATCACTTGCGATAACGTTACGATAACGGATTGACCAGGACCAAGACCAGGATTGACAGTGAGTAAGGATTTGCTGTGTGTTTGGTGTTATTGACAGGGAATCATTTAACGTGAGCTGCTTCGCTTTGGCTAAATTCTTAAATTGGACCTGTGCTATCAACAATTGGACTGACTGAAGAAAGCAACTGCCCAGAAGTGGACAGCATTGGCTAATAGGAGAGAAATTGTGCTTCATCAGAACAACGCCAGGCCACGCACATCGATAGTGATTCGGCAACAGTATCGAGAGATGGGAGGTAACAGGACTTCACAACGAGTGATTACTACCTGTTTCTGCCTATGGCGAATGATTTTGCTGCTAAAAAGTTTGGCTCAAGTGAAACTTTTGAGTTGTTTGCCAATAAAAAACCATTTTTTTATAAGAGTCGCATAATGAAATTATTTTCAAAATTGCAACAAGTCATCAAACAAAACCAAACTATGCTAATTAAAGCCTTCAATTTCATGAAAAATATTGGATTTATTTTTACTAAACCATAGATGTCATAAAAAAATAGCTGCAGTAGTGTTGGTGTTTATGAATTAAACAAAAAAATGTTGTAGTAAATTTATCATTTTCGGATTATTTGCCATTTTTCGATATAACAATTGGAAGCTAATTTTTCTTCGTTCCGAAATGTGCTTTAACAATAAAACTTGCTGATCAATGGATTTTCTTTGGCTTTTTACCAACTTATGCAAACCAGTTCAGTGTGCACATTTCTTGTTGGAAAGACAAAATCAGCACCGCAAGATCGATTCGATTAATGCATTAAAGCATTTTCAACTCGTTAAAGAAAGAAATCAGTGTTGATTGTATAAAATATTCGCAAATAGTGAACTGCAGCACATAAAAAAATGAAGAAATAAATCAATGAATTGTGGCGTGTGTATTTGTGCAAATGAACTGTTTAATTTTCAATTGCATTGCAAAATATTTCAACTAATGGCTGCAATAGCAACAACAACAACAACAATTGTAACAATCACAACAACAAGAGCGGCCACGGTATGTGTGTACGTGCGTGCCTGGCATGCGTTTGAATAAAATGCGGTGGTTCGAATGTGGAAAATAAAAGCAAAAAGGGGAAAAAAAACCAAACTCCAACCAAATGATATGAATTAATTCAAAAAGCAACACACAGCCGCGCTGCGATTTGTTAAAGTTTCAAATTGACAGCGGCGCAGCGCTGCACGCGCCGTTTAGAGACATTTGGCAATCGTTGACTGATCGCTTATTGCTGACAATGAGTTTGCTGAATTCGCTTTGGGTTTTTGCTGCTTTTTAATGATTTGTTGTCATTTGGTTGTGTTTTTAAAACAGGCAGAGTTATTTATGGGAAAAAAATTACAGTAGATAAATCCAACAAAATGGGTTAAAGCAAACCAAACTAAATATACAATTAAACTTTTTTCTTGCTTAAAATGCAAAGCTAAGCAATTTTTACAAAGCCACATTTTACAAAGCATTTTAAATTGTTTGTAATTTTTTTACATTTTGGCAAAATGCTGTTTGCTTTCATTTTTGACTGTGATGGTGAGAATTGTTGTAGCAACAAAAGAATCAATGTGGTGCAGAAAATTTGTAAAACGTGATCGGACCAGCAACAACACCAGCTGGACCATTGTGGCGCTGGAACGCATAGAATTATGACAGCACCAATGAATTAGAATTTTTCGTTGCAACAGATTTTAACCTTTGAGAACTGCAAGTCAAGGGTTCAAATGCTTTGAGCGTATAATTTTTTTTAAGCGATTTGGCTGGCAGCTGTTAATTTGAGTGCTTTTGAATTATTTTTAAGCAGCATTCAAACATTTGCTAGCAAAATGTTGACTTACAATATGAAACGAAAGACTTAAGCGGCAAACTTGTGTGGTGCTGTTGTTTTGAAATATTTCGATAAGCATACGATTTCGAGTTTAAGTGAGCGTACTAAAAAGGTTCGCTGTAAATCAGTTTTAACGACGCGCACAACTTCCTTTTTCCGCTCACCGGGCGGTCGGTGTTGGGTGTTGCTGAGGAAAGTGGCCGGCAAGGGAAACATTCACTTTTGCAACCATCATGTGGATCGTAAGCATTATTACTATCACTTCAAAGTCATTGCCACTCTCTTTGCTGTGCTTTCTGTGCAGTGACAAAGTTTACTATTCAGATTTTAGTGGAAAATAATTTCGCTGAGAACAGCATAAAGAAGAGCTTATTGAATAAATCTATGAGGTTTTTTTGCTAATTTAGTTATTTCTCAAACCTTTAATTTCATATTGTATTTGACTAAAATTTTATGTGAGTTTACATTCGAACTCATTGCACTTTGACCAATTTTTCAACGCCCTAAAAACTGTGCAACGGTAGCAGTTGTAATTGTCATTTAATAGCACAGCCATCATTTGTACAGTTTTCAACATAACAAAGTTGCCATGCATTAAAAATTTACAATTATTACTTATAAAAACTTTAATGTTTATGCATTTGTTTTGCCCTCGTCAGTGTTGGTCTTTTTTTATTTCTTTCGTTTGGCCATAACAACGTTGACTTTGTGTGCAGTTTCAAAACATCTTCAATTGCGAGCACGTGAAGTGGCCATTGCGGTCGCATCGCTAAAACAACAACTGGGCGATTAACATAAATTGGCGTTGGCTAAGTGTGGTAATGACATCAATTGCCTTAAAAAATTGTATTAGCGGCTTGTGTGCTGGAATGTCTGCCGCAAAATTTACTTCGCCGAGTGACTGGAATATTTGTGGCCGTAAATTGGAAACGCCAGTGGCCATGACAACGACAATGGTGCGCTGACTTCAGCTGTCTGCACAAACACTCGCTCTGCTATTAATTTTGCAACGGCCATTTTCCATACGTTTGGCTGAAATCATAACAAATTGCAAGTGAAGGCAACAAATGTGTTGAAAATGAAAAAATTTACTGGGGGAATTTAGTGAAAATAAAACAAGAAAATTGTTGAGAGAAATATTTGATTGAATTAAATTCAAATCAATTTAATTATATTCAATTTTAAAGCTGCTTGCACTGTTTTGAGTTAAAGGCGTTTCAATTATTTTGATATATTTATTAACTTTAAAATTTTTATGAGTTGCTATAAAGAGTTAATAGGGCACATAGTACTAAAGTTGTATAAGTAATACATTTTTTTTTAATTTTGTATTTTCTTGATTTAAAAATATTCTACGCTAATTTGTAAAATATTTAAAAAATATTGGAGATCAAGAAAGCTATGGAAACTTTAAATTAATAGGACACATAGTACTGAAGTTGTATAACTAATATATTACTTTTTTTTAATTTTGTATTTTCTGTATTTACTTTTAAAAATATTCTACGCTAATTGAAAAAATATTTAAAAAAATATTCGAGATCAAGAAAGCTATGGAAACTTTAAGTTAATAGGACACATAGTACTAAAGTTGTAAAATTATTTGTATTTTACTAATTTTGTATTTGCTGTATTTAAACTATTAAAACTATTAAACTTTTAAAAACATTCTGCGCTAATTTAAAAAATATTTAAAAAATATTGGAGATCAAGAAAGCTATTGAAACTTTAAGTTAATAGAACACATAGTACTGAAGTTGTATAACTATTACTTTTTTTTTAATTTTGTATTTTCTGTATTTACTTTTAAAAATATTCTACGCTAATTTAAAAAATATTTAAAAAATATTCGAGACCAAGAAAGCTATGGAAACTTTAAGTTAATAGGACACATAGTACTAAAGTTGTAAAATTATTTGTATTTTTTTTAATTTTGTATTTTATGTATTTACTTTTAAAAATATTCTACGCTAATTTGAAAAATATTTAAAAAATATTCGAGATCAAGAAAGCTATGGAAACTTTAGGCACATTGGCAAAGATCTGCACGAAACTAACTTAAACCAAGAAATGCATTGGAAGCATTTCAAGATCAAGATTTCAAGAAAAAACACCCTTACACGTGTGATGAGGTATCCGGGTATCCCAGTACAAATTGTATGAAAATGTCTAACTTATTGTTTGCAATGTATGAAATTTTGCCGTTTCTACTTAGTTTTAAAGCCCTCAGTAATGTAAAAGTATATTTTATGATTCGATATAAAAGTGATTTGGATACCCCATCACACACATAAGGGTTAAAGTAATATTAAAATTTTTTATGTTACGAGTAGAACTAAGAAAAGTTAAGAAAAGTTGTTCTTCGGGGTAGAAAAGTCGAAGGAAATAGTTCTTTTAAAGTTGATAAATATCAGATTTGTACCCATGTCCTGTTAGCTTCATGGGAGTTTTTGTGAGAGTTCAATAATTGCCAAAACTAGCTCTGTGAGTTTAATTTTCAGAATTATTTGATTCTATTATTACCTAAAGGAAGTTTGTACTAAACAAAAGAAGAAGAATATCTCTATAAGAAAATATTTGTATCCCGTTCATTTGCTTCTGTAGGCGTAATAAAAGCCAAACCTCAAAATTATGCTTCAAAGCTTCATCTACTCGTTCATTTTGGCTAAATGAGTGCTGTGTCTAGTGATCTGTCGACCCCATCGCTAAGCCCATCTCTTCCTCCTCCTTCCTTCTTCTCCTTTTGTACTCATGTTCCCTCTATTTCTGCGCCCCGGTCTCGGTCATTCGTGTCGCCTAATGTTTACTTTTTGTTCTGATTCTGCCATTCGTCATACAACCGTCGAACAAACCGCATCCACACAAATCGAAACTGAACTATGATTTTATTTCTTCCGCTCCGCTCCGCCGCGATCCGATCTTTTCACATTTCATCGATGGTGAGATCTCAATTTCATTGAGTTCAATATTTTTCTGAGAGTTTCTGTAAAAGTTCAAAGTTGCCAAGACTGCTTAGTTCTAAGAATTTGATGTTCCGAGTTATTCGATTGCCTCATTAGCCACAAGAAGCTAATACATGGGATCTCGGCTATGAAGTTGAGTACAAAGAAGAAGAATATCTCTTCAAAGAAGAAGAAATTCCTTAATTTCTGTAGACGTTATACCAAAGACAAACCTCACTATTAATCCTCAAAACTTCTTCTATAATTTTTTATTTCATCAACTGTGTAGTTTCAACTTCACTACGTTCACTGACATCTACATCGAATATTCTTCTAACTGAAGCTTTAATATCCTTACGACATAATTTAAAAAAACTAGAAAATCAAAAGTATAACAAAAATCTAGTTTTATTGATATTGGACCTTTTCAAGCTCCAAGCTGATACAAATCTTGCACTTTGTCATTAAATAATTATTACCAAATTTCGCTTTGATTAATTTTGTTTGTAAAAAAAAGTAAACACATGAACCAATTACTCTTCATTGAAATATGATTACTTTAATTAAAGTATGTGTTTGTAATTTCTGCGCGCCATTACACAAGTCCGCAATTAGCGTAAGTCTGCTTATGGCAGCAATTAACCAATCGATGGCAGTTTGCTGGCTGCAATAATGACACAAAATTTTCGGCACTTGAAGCCAAACGACTTGACGTGCCTACAAACAACGCAGTGTGCAATGCTCATACAAAACCAAAGCAACAACAATAATACAGCATCGTCTTTACTGCATATCAGCAGCAATAAAAACAAAAAACAATAATAACAACAACAACAACATTACCGTTGGCCACGTGATCATGTGCGCATCTCTTGCGGATTCGAATTTCCTTTCACTATTCAGCTGGCAGCTGGAATGCCAGCCATTGCTGCTGTTGCTGGCATTGTTGTTGTTGCACAGCTGACGCCAAGCCGAAATGGTGCTACTTGGAATGAGAGTGAATGCGCGCGCGCGTACACACACACACACACACATATATGTACACAAAGCCAAATTTTGGTTTTGCGCGATGCTTAACGCGGTCGCCATTGCCGCGTGTTGACTGTTATGGAGCTGGTGGTGATTATGAAGTTGGCAGCGATGACGACGGCGTTGGATGCTGCCACTTGAGGCGATTATATAAGCATTTAGTTTTGGCGGTGTGGCAGGCGAGCGAACGTACTTGTAATTTCAATTGCCAGCAAACAAGCCAAACATAAAAAATAAAGTAGAAACCAAAATAAAATCTGGCAGAAAAGTGTTGGCCAGTCGCTGTTGTGCCGGCTTCGCCGCTGTATTGTTTTGAATTGCGTTGCGTTGTGCTGCACAAGCAACCGCCAACACTTGCCCCGCTCAATGTTGAGCCATATGTTGATTTGTTTGGCGACTCTGCGGCTGTGTGGCGGTTGCGAAGTGCGCCTGCGCGCTGATGTGCTAAACGCCGCTGATGTGCGTGCAAAATGCTTCTAATTGCGTTATGCGCGCGCGCAATTTTATGAGCACATTTCAGCCGCGTGTGGAAAACATTTGGGTTAGTGCAACTCTCATGTCGAATCGGTGCATTGTACGCTGAAAGAGATCGCTGCCTGCATCATAAATTAGCTTACAGCGACATTTAATTACCACCTGATGCGCAGTGATGACTTTTGCGCTACAATTATTGCAGTCGAATGCGATGATGAATGCAAATGGAGCGCTGGTGTGGCAACTGCCTCATATAATTAACGGTTGTCGTGTGTCTGTCCGCAGATGTTACAATCACCATTTGCAAATCGACGCACAGTGATCATAGGCCGGCAGCATAAATTAGGCCTCTGGAGTGCTTTGGTAACGTTGCCACCCACTCTTGCATGTAGCGAACAAAAGACTTGAGCAACAAACTTGGAGTGTAATTAATTTTTATATTAAATTAACATATAAACGAATACTTTCAAAGCGAAAGTTCACATTCAATGCAATATTTAATGCATTTTGTATGAAAGTGGGTGTATTTTGAAATGAATAATGGATGCGCCGCTTATTGTATGGATGGCTTATTATAAAATTGTACACTTACACTAGATTACAAAACGTTGATTGGTTCAACTAATGAAATTGTTTGATACTTGTGATAAAAGTGCGCTCTTGTTTGTTAATTGATTTGTTTATTAATTGAAGCGGAAACTCGAAAATCAAACCATGTACTATTTTCACTCTCTGATAGGGCAGAGAAGCCTTAATAATAGTTTTGCCGAAGTTAGTTTTGTTTGAAGGCATCAACGATTTTTATTCTATACAATGTGAAAAATGGCTTTTAGCTAGCAACTAGTATGAAGAGCTCACCTCTGGCACAGATAATGGCTCGTTGTGATAATACAATTGGACGAGTTGATTCACCGAATAACTATTCCACTCCATTAGGATTCTGAAACAAGCTTAGCTATATGCTTGAAAATCTGTCATGATATTTCAGTCAGATTCAAGGAGTTAGGAGTTAGTTAGTTTCTTAGTCTTCTCCTCGCCAAAGCTGGCATGAACACAACCAATGGAGCACACTTTTATGTTTGGCTTTAGCATCAAATGTAAAAAGAATCCTTGTATAGAAACTGTACTCTTTTGGGTTACCTACCTATCCAGCAGAACTTTTCCAGTTTTATACTTCTTTGTAGCATCAAATGTAAAAAGAATCCTTGCATGCAAACTTTAGTCTTTTGGGTTACATACCTAGCCAGCAGAATTTCGCCCATAGTTGAGAAGCTAATCGACGGCCTATCCTTGCTGTAAATCCAGATTTGTAAGTCAAAGTCTTAGTCATGTTAATGTACTTCAGATTTATTTCAATGAATACAAGAAAACACCGATAGCTGAACTGAATTTGCCGTTGAGCTATGGCCCCAATCTGGCACACTTTATGATCTTGGAGTCCAACTTTTTTTCCAAATACTAACGAACACACAAATAGCATAAATAAACATTTTCAATTATTAAATAAAAGTTATTTTCTGTACGAATTTGGCACATAAGTGAGGAAAAAAAAACGCAAAAAAATTTAAGCGAGTTTTTAATATTGAATCACGCGTTCGATCTACAAGGGGACCCATATAGCAACGGCTCTGCCTTCAGCAGCTGCCAATCAGTTTAATATCAATTTAAATGGTTAAGAAAGTCAAGGCGGTCCACTTGTTTACAGAATGCGTTCACTTTGCTGCGGCTGCTGTTGTGGCTGCTGCTTACTAAAAATTTGGTTAAATTCAAAACACCGCACGTCACCGAAACAGTCGAACGCATGTAATGAAATGCTTAATGGCCGCACCAATAACAAGTACAGCAATTTAATAATTTATTAGCAGCTGAGCGAAAAGCAGCAAAAAGTGGTCCGCAGTGGAATTGGCGCTGGTTGCCAACTGCTGCGCGAATATGTTTACAAGTGTGTAATTTTTGTGTGCCGCATCAGCAACAACAACCAAAACAGCAACGACAGTCAAGAATCGACCGACGCGTTTATCAATGATGGCCAGCAATGCGGTGGCTGCATTGGGCAATTTTTTGCGTGCTTGCGTGCTCACATAATGCCCACAACTCGAATTAATTGCCATGCCGATTTAATCTAAATTTATTCTTGACTTGTGATTTTATCAGTGCCGAATTTTGCATATCACGCTGGAATTCGCACTAATGACACGCCGTGGGATTGCGACGGCAGTCGAATGCGTTTGCTTTGAGGCTGCTTTAAGCCACTTAAACGTGCACTAATTTGCATCTGCGGAGAATGCGCACACTGCACCGACAACATCTCATGGCTAATTGCTTTTTTCGCACTCATTGGATTGCGCTGTGCAATTGTGGCTCATTATTGAATTAGCAAGTTTGCGTGATTGTCATTCGTTATTGGCTGGTGCGAGTTTTCAACGCACAAATTTGATGAAAACTGATTTTAACACATTTTCATAAAAAATTTGCTGTTCACTTTCATGAATACTTGAGAAACTGTGCAGACAAAAGACTCAAGCAACAAACTGCGATTATTGCTGTTTAATTTGGCTCTTATGCTGCGTGCTGTTTGCATCAAACATTTTAATTTGCCGCATTGTTTTCCTTCTTTGGTCGACGTTGTGGCACGCTTTTGACTCGTACGCGCCTTAAGTTGCCCCCAGCCGGTGCACCTTGGCGGCGCATGGGCAGGTAACGAGTTGTTTGTTCTTATTCTATCAATGCGCGTTAGAACGCGTGTCAGTTGCCGATATTGATCGGAACATGTTTGGGTCACATGCCGACGTACTCGTAGCTTGTGATGTTTTGCCTTAAATGAGAAATTAATATTTGCGTTTAGAACACATGTTTGCATGCAGTGGTGTGCAGACATGTGAGATGTGAAGTCAGGTGTCGTTTGTAATGTCATGTGAAATATTTTGTAAAGTGGTTGGTATGCATGATGTCAGATAAACTACACTATAAAACAGGGTTTTGCTAATGGCAGTTCTATGGAGTCTAAACTTGTTCGGCTGCAGCAATGAGAAACGTTTGAGAATGAATAGAGAGAGGTGTGTATAAGAAGTGGAAAGGCCTGAATTGAATACAATTGCGACAACGATAAATAGATAAACAGCAAACAACTAGTAAAGGTGGGGAAGTCAAATAAAATTCATGACAGACGAAACAAACGCTTCTGTGGAATTTTGTTTCAATAAATCACCAGTTTAGTTCATTATTTCAAGCGATTGTTTTTAATTTAAGCAAAGTGACACTAAGCGAACAATAAACACCAATAAACGTTGATCTTAAACAAAGGCTCCACATGTACATATTTTGTTAAAAGTGGGGTCCTTCGTTAGCTATGACTTTCCCTCATCTGCAGCTTTTTGGGACAATACATGAAGGTGAAAGCGATAAATGAATGATATATGAACATTAGTGGACACTGGATTTCATTTTGAGCCCAAACGCATGGTCGACCTCTTAAGTAGGCTTGCCTCCATTGTGGAGGACAGTCCTCCAAATTACTCTAATGTCCTCCGTCCTCCAAAGAGGGTAAAATGTACTCCACGAACACGAAACATGTCGATTTTACTATTTCCTTTGGTAGCAAACACGAAATGCATCATAATAATCTGAGTTGAAATTAACAATGTTTCGTATAAAAGCAGCCTTAACTTATTGATATTTATTTCGATAAAAACCGAAATTTTTTGTTTTATCATTTTGTGTCATTATTATTATTATTATTGAATTATTTATTATAATTATAATTACAATAAAAAGATAAGCACTAGCTGCTCATTATTTGTAATTTTATGATATCATTAAATGCAATATAAGTCTGATTAAAGCAGCAAAGGGCAATGACAAATATTTATTTAAAAGCAAATAGTCTTTGAAAAGCACATTATATGTATTTATGAATTTATGAATAGTAAATGATTTTATTCATTAATTTTTTAATTGTTTTCGTATTTATGTTTTTATGCTTACCTACTTGTTTTGTTATCTTTATGTTTAAATGTTAAAATTTTTGGGAGCTTCTTCTGCATACATATATATTATATATGTATGTATATCAAAGTTCAAATACATGTACACTCGCACTCTGAAAACTAAAAATGTATTATTGTTTATAGTATTTTTTGGTGTCCTCCACAGCCATTTTAAAAAGGTGGCAAGCCTACTCTTAACCTATGTTCATTTTTGTTCTTAACTCCCAGTTCCATGTTTAGGTTTAAATCTTACACATTGCTATTTAGTTTTAAAAAATTGTATTAAAAGACTGAAAATTAAATAAATTAATACCATTTTAAACAATGTTTTGTACTAGCAATTTTAGTATTTAGGGGTTTGAACCCTCAAACTCGCCCCCTGTGTGCACCACTGTTCGTGAATGATACCCAATGTCTGAATATTTAGTAGGAAGTGATTTTCATGGCTTGAGTCATTGACCGGAAAAACTAGTAGTCCGAAGAGAGAATTGTCTGAGGAATAAGGTGGATGGGGTGAGAAAGATAATTGAAGCGCCTCCAAAGATGATAAGATTATACTTGATTCAAAGCATTGTTCACTGATAGCTATGATTCTTCCCACATCTTTCTGGTAGCATAAGAATTTAGCGTTGAAAAATGTCTCGTATTTTCGAGGTGATTCAAAAATTGACCCTTGTTTGGCTTCTTTGTAAGAAGTGAACTGCTATTTGGCTGACTTTGTGTTATTTCCCGGAATAAGTGATAGTCCGTAGGATTAATGTCTGGTGAATACGACGAATAGAGCATTGAAACACCTCCAAAGTATACTTAACGACTTTTGCATCATGAAAGATCACTTTGTCCTGCAAATTGTGTATTGTTGGCACAAAGATTAAAATGGTTCGTTTAGACTTTAGAAAAGTGATAAATACTGATTTTTAGAGAAAAATGATGCCATTTTAACATGAATTCAATTGAAAGATGTCCCAATGCCATCTTTTGTAAATCTTTCATTATCTCTTATCACTTG
The DNA here is from genome assembly GCA_964056695.1 of Melieria picta. Taxonomy (NCBI): domain Eukaryota; kingdom Metazoa; phylum Arthropoda; class Insecta; order Diptera; family Ulidiidae; genus Melieria; species Melieria picta. The sequence continues at coordinate 128,322,546 of OZ057398.1, forward strand.
AACCCTTTGAAAGATTGACATGTCAAACCTTAAACAAAACTAGTTGAGCTACGTGATATTGAACTATATTTATTCTTAGAAGCTTAATGTATAAAAAACAACAAATTTATTTACTCATAATAGCTAACAATTCGTGAATAAATACCCACGATTTGTGTGGCATTAAAGCATGAAATTGCCATAATGAAGGCACAAGGCGCCCATGAATACAAATTGCCAACATGAAGATTCGTTGCAATGCGCCAGCACTGAAATAAATCAAGCTTTTAGAGTGCGACCACACTGTCAGCTCATGCGGTGGGTATGTCATAACGAAATTTAGAACGGATGCTACAATTGACAGCAATTTGGTGGGCTAAATTTGGCAATTACCCAAAGAGCAGAAAAGCAAAGACAACAGCCAGCTAAATGCAGATGATGGATTTCATAATTGCCAAAAGGCTGTGAGCAACAGAGAGTGGTTGTATGCACAAAATTAAAACCCAAACATGTTGTTGGCACTTGCGGCAGTTGCACTGAGACGCTGAAGGCGTTGACAGCATGTGAGCTGCTGACAATTTAATCGTTCTTCGGCTAAAGCGAACAAGTGGTCGACATTCACAAAATTCCAACAACGCAAGTTTAACTTTGAGTGCTTTTTAAATTGTAATAAAACAGGCTAAACGAAATTATGTGCAAAATAAAATCTACTCAGTGGAAAAATAATTTTCATACTGTGCACAGCATTTGAATTATGGCTCGACTGTTGACGTTAATTGCCCATATTTCAGCGCCTAAGCCATAAGACGAACTCAATGCTGTTGTCAGCACTTCAATAATGCACACATCGTTCAAATAAAATGCCTACCATAAAATATTTTTCATATGTTTATGCTGCTTTTTAATCGTAACCGTTTACCTTCAGTGTTCCAGCCTTCAATTGAAAAACACCTTTGAAGTGTGGCCAACCCAAAGGGGCCAACTATGAAATCCCTTCACATTGCAACAGACACATGTCTGATGGGTTTCTGTCAAAAGTGTTGCACTAAACAAACACACCGCAATGTCCGCGGTTGATGAAGTAGAGCCGTGGATCATTTACATATCTGTGCATATGTAATGAGGCGAGCGGGAGCCCTTACGTCGCTGCACAAACATGAAACAATTGCGAGAAAATTTGAATAAGTGGCCAAGTGAAACAATATTGCTTGATGCATGCAATGATATCGTTGAGCGATGCAGATTGCAGTTGACAGCCGTTGAGAATGTGCCGCTGACGGCATCAACTCCGAGCTGAGCCGCGTGCAACCGCATCAGTTGGGCAACGCAACGGCGTTGCTCATCAACGCAAATATAATCAACTAATGGCGGAATTTATTGCAAATCTGTGCCGACAATTTTTGTCACATTTTTGTTATTGTTTTACTATCATATCCACAGCACTCTGTAGCAACGCCAGTGTGAGAGTTTTCATGCCATCATTTGCAATTGCAATTCAATTTCTATTGTTGTGCGGCAAATTGCAACAATTGCTAACTGTTATTGTGGCATAATAATGCATTAGGTTTGCACAAGTTTTGACAGGCGCTTTTGACAGTTTCAGCAATTTATTGCTCGTTTTCCGTTTGCTGGGCACATTCTGGCTGAATACATTTTGAAAGTTGAAATATTAAATGCAAGCGTTGGACTTCGCAATTTGTATTTAGCCAGTAAAATGAGATAATGATTATGGCTCAATTAGTTTGTACACAAGTCAGTGCGAAATGGGTGTGTAAAGTTGGTGTCTAATAAGTCATAAACAAACGTGCAAGCTGTGTGCTGGCAATAAATATTTAGTTGGTTGCAGTGAACATTCACTCTGAAAGCAAACCAAACTGATTCAAACTATTTTAAAACGATACTCAATATGTATATACATTTTTCTGGTCTCATAGATTTCTCTAGTCTCAATAATTTTTAATAAAATGTGTATTTTTCAAAAACTGCAATGCCACTCACAACTTGTTTCATGGCTCTTAAGCCACTCATTGCTCTGCGCTTAGACGCACCTAAGCTGCAACTACCAACAACAGTGACACTGTGCTCGACTGCCGTTGGCCACTTATCAGCCCTTACACAGCCTTGGTTGTTGTTTGTTTGCGCGCGGAAAACGCATAAATCATGCGTTGTCATTTGAGCTGAATGGCGCACAAATTGGACAGCTGCGAACCGTTGCAACTTCAATATTTACTGTGACAAGTGGCCGCAACTGCGCTACTGTGAAGCAACCAGCTTGGGCCACAAATGCTTGCAACGGCACCAGCAGCGGCCCGTCGCACGTCTTCATCTGTCAATATTTGTGACATTTCCATATCGCAACGACGCACAGTGTCGCGATCCCATATAAGCCGTGGCCAAAAATCCTTAGCGTTGTCCTATTTCGATGAAACTTGGTGAGATTGTTTCCGTGGTGGAAATTCAGAAATTTACAAAAAATCATTAAAATTGGACCACTGCCACGCCCACCTCCCATACGAAAGGAATTGTAATATTGAAATAACTTTCTTAATATTAGTGATAGAATTATTAAATTTTGTATTTGAGCTTAAAATAATGACATAAAAGCTCACACTAAAAATGGGTGGTCCACCACGCCCACTTTCAAAAATATTCGTATTTTACTACAACTAAAACTGTATTTTTAGAAGGCTCTTTGCGATACTCGTTCCACGATGTAATTTTAATTGGTAAGCTTTCTAAAAGCTTAAAGTGGGCGTGGCAGCTGGAGCATACATATGAAGTGGCCTAAACTTTTCCTTTATGAATTCATGTTTAATTTTTTCAGCTTGTGATACCAAATTTTGGTATAAATGTTTAGATTTTTAAAGTGGGCGTGGCATTCTGCCTACTTTTGATGATACGAACAATGTGCCAACCTTGTCCTTTATACAGCTCATCATTTCAGCAGCTGCTTTGCCGCTACTTTCATGGAACGTCGGAAGCCATACTTCGAAAAAATCACAATTTTTGACTGTAGGTGCCACTGCAAAAAGTAAAAAGTTTAGGTGGGAACGCAAACTTTGCTTTTGTTCGTGATTAACATCAACACCCGTCTTATCTTTAAGTAAATTTATAAGAAAATCAAGTTTTCTTTCTGGATTCAGCCTTACGCCACACTTCGAAAAAATTACGTATTTTTAGTGGAGGCGTCACTAGACAAATGCGAATAACAACCAAATAAGCACTTAAAGGCAAACAATTACTCTGGATTGTATTAATAAATACTTTTTTGAGTAATTTACGGTTGAAACTAAAAAAGTGTTTTTTGACGTTTCTTAAACTTGTTTCCACCAAACTTTTGGTTCTTTGTTAGAAGCAAACCGAAAAACGTAATTTTTCAATGTAACGGGATTTCACAGTTATTTCAAAGCACAAACCAAAAGATAGTGCTGCCATACAGAAAAAATTCCAAAGTTTTATTTAATATATAACATGACTATATTAGTACATAAATTATATTTTTATTCGATTTTTCATTCAGCATAAAGAATTACCCACAAACTTGAAACGAATGCGTATTTTTTTAACATTAACTTTGCAGCTACATAAAAATGGAACGGAGTAGGATATTGAAGATCGGAAATCTCTTAGTTGAGATATTATCTATCGATTGTCATATTCATTTTAGTAATTTTGTAACATTGATTTTTACCATTTTTGGCCACACTCGCGACACTGTGCGACACGCTGTCGCACCTGTGGCACATTGGCCGCACGAGCGTAGCCAAAGCACACTTTTCTCTGCCTTTCGAAGTGGTCGCCGCTCGTAGGGAAAAACGCGCCACGAGCAAAAGTTTTCACTGCCTGCAAATGTTGATGCCACATGAGTTGCAAGTGTGACCATGTCAGCGGTCCGTTGTTGTTGTAGCCGGATGTTTGCAGAGTATATATATGGCTGTGTGTGTGTGTGTGTTTGCTTAGCCATTTGACATGCGAGCGTTTTCTGCGCGTTCGGTTGTCGCTTTATTTTTTGTAGGTTTTTTCAACTGTCGCATAAAATATGCACATTTGTCAACGCAGTGGGCCACTTGTTGTTGTGCTGAAAATGTTAATTTATGCGAAAATGTGCAATGCGGCATGTACGCACGAGCGTTGCGCAAGCGTTGCCACACTGGTTGGCTGCTGCCTTTCACGCGAGCGCCGGCCCGCGAACACGCCGAATCGCCGTTCAATCTTTTGTGGTTATTTAGCGACGCGGTGTCACGGTGTCAATTTGTATATAATTCATTTAATAAAGCCCATGCGGCGGCCCATTGAAAGCGCAAAAATGCGCGCGCTGCACGCATTGGAAGCGGCGCGGCGCGGCGCTGCGCTGTTCGGTTGCTCATAGAAAATAGGCGCGATTTGTCAATTAGCCGCACAAACACAGAATTGTTTATGGTGCGACTCACAAGCGGTCGAATGGTCAAGGAGTGGTATGGCCGCGGCGCGCGAATACAAATTAAAATGCATCGGTGCCGTTGGTTGCAAGCAGCAAACAGCAAACAGCACTGTGCGTGCGTGTGTGTGTGTGTGTGTGAAGTGGCGCGTAGGCTGCGGTGCCGCCCACCTTGAAGTGTAACACGCTTTCGTGTTTGGAGCTTGCGGCTTTGTTTCTTCATTTTCGTTTGAAATGAAAATTAATTGAAGTCCAACAAAGCCCAATGACGTTCGACTGGTGAGCGAACGACAGCGGGGAGCGAGGTCAGGCAACTGCTTTATTTAAAATTGATAACCATAGGCAAACAACTGACATAAATGCCGAACCGAAACATTTGTTTATTTGCGTAAAGAATTAAGCTGAGGCGTCAGAAAAGGTGCCGTGAGGTTAGCTTTACAGCTCGAAGCACCAACAGACAAGCGTAAACAACAAATCCGTATGAACAAATATTTGTTCATACGGATACGAACAACAATGATGATAAAAATGAGAAATGAATGCCTCTCGTTGGCATACGGACACGATGCAGACACTCAGGCCAACGATTCATATATTGGTGGATTCGATTCGAGGCGAGCCATGCATCCAACTGTGATGAGGCGGTTTCTCGAGCATTCAGGCCGAGTAGTGCATTGAGCGCTTAATAAGTTCATATGCACCGAAAATATTCAGGAAAAACGGTATCCAATACTAGAAAATGCTTGCTCTGCTTGAAATGCTGAGAAAAATGTCTTATCTTAAAAAAAAAGTTAACATTAGTAAAAATAGTGGCCTCCTAACAATAAAAGCCTAAGAAATCTCTTAGTATAAACAAATTTATCACAACTTTTTTAAATAACAACACTAGGGGCAATTATTTATTTATTATTTCATATTTATCATATTATTTGTTATAAATTAATGTATATTAAAATTTATTTATATATTAAGTTTCATATTTATTATTTCATTATTTTCATTATTTATTTTAATAATTTAATTTAATTAATTTTTTTCTTTAAATAACTAGACTGGGGCAATTATTTATTTATTTTTTATTTATTTTATATTAATAAATAAAAAAACAATTTTTATCATAACTTCATTTAATAAGAATTCTAGGGGCAATTATTTATTTATTATTTCTTATTTATCATATTATTTGCTATATATTAATGTATATTAAAATTTATTTATATATTAAGTTTCATATTTATTATTTCCTTATTTTCATTATTTATTTTATTAATTTAATTTAATATTTTTTTTCTTTAAATAACCACACCGGAGCAATTATACATTTATTTTTTTATTTATTTTATATTAATAAATAAAAAAACAATTTTTATCATAACTTCATTTAATAAGAATTCTAGGGGCAATTATTTATTTATTATTTCTTATTTATCATATTATTTGCTATATATTAATGTATATTAAAATTTATTTATATATTAAGTTTCATATTTATTATTTCCTTATTTTCATTATTTATTTTATTAATTTAATTTAATATTTTTTTTCTTTAAATAACCACACCGGAGCAATTATACATTTATTTTTTTATTTATTTTATATTAATAAATAAAAAAACAATTTTTATCATAACTTCATTTAATAACAATACTAGGGGCAATTATTTATTTATTATTTCTTATTTATCATATTATTTACTATATATTAATGTATATTAATATTTATTTATATATTAAGTTTCATATTTATTATATATTAATATTAATTATTATTAATATTGAAAACATGTAATTTTTAGACAAAAACACTTTATTGAAAATATGACATTATTTAAATTGGAAAATTGTACGATTGTAAGATTGCCCGTTCTGCTCTTCTCCGGCGACCGCCTCAGACTGACGCCAACCCGAGTTGGGGGTTGCCATGTGCCGGAAGTCAGTGTTGCTCGGCGCGGTCAGGGTTACAATATTTATTATATATTAAGTATTATTTATTTATTTTAATAATTTAATTTAATTAATTTTTTTTCTTTAAATAACTAGACTGGGGCAATAATTTATTTATTTTATTAATTTTATTTAATATTTTGTTCTTTAAATAACAAAACCGGAGCAATTATTCATTTATTTTTTTATTTATTTTATATTAAGTATTATTTATTTATTTATTTCTTTATTTAGTTATTTATTTATTTGTTTATTTGTTTATTTATTTATTTATTTATTTATTTATTTATTTATTTATTTATTTATTTATTTATTTATTTATTTATTTATTTATTTATTTATTTATTTATTTATTTATTTATTTATTTATTTATTTATTTATTTATTTATTTATTTATTTATTCATTTATTTATTTATTTATTAAAAGATATAGCCGCATAAGGAAGGGTAAAGTCCACCAAGCAAATTTTGATTGTTAAATTTTTTAGTGTTAGTAATAATAAAAGTATCCATTAACTTCCACTTAAAAAAAACAATTATATAAATTTAATAAATTGTATTGCGCCCAATGTTATTATTTAACAAAGTTGTGATACCTTTTTTTTTTATTAAGATAGGACTTGTTAGGATATCACTGTATTTATCAATGGAATATATATTTTTTTAATGATAAGAAAGTTCTCAGCATTTCAAGCAGAACAAACATTTTCTGAAGTGAAGGCTTTCTGTTCGAGGCTTTTTATTTTTTGGTGGATGTTTCGAGAAAGATTTTTTGTTTGAAGACCCATCGCCCCTAATTTTTAATGAGGAATGTTGTCGCAAAGATTATATAATTTTTTTTTAATATTTTTTTCAATTATTGAATTTTAATACAAACTTTTTATAAAAAAACTTGCCAAAAAACACGAAAAAGAGGGGTAATGAAAGGAGGATGAACCCCCAAGCTCTGATTTTCAAGTTTTCATATTTCTTATGAAAAGGCCTATAGTGATCACTTTAACCTTTTTGTGCAAATTAAAAAAAAACTCAGACGTGCTAAGCTATTACTTTCTTCAGCAAATATTATCTGTACAATTTTCTCTTTCAGAAATATGCAATTGCACACAAAAAGTTTACAATTGTTGTACTGTTATTATTTAAAGTTTTTGATCATCACTAAAATAGTTAAAAACAGAATCTAATTTAAATAACTCATATTATTTTCTAATAAAATATTTTTTTTTATTATGGAAATTTTTTTTTCTTTTTTGCATTCATTGTCAACAATACAAATTCGAGACGAATAGAAACAATTTTTTTGTATATAATTATGAAAATTATTTATATTTGGTGTTAAAAGTCAATAAAACAAATTAATAACGAAAAACAACTATTTTCAAATTCGACACACTGCTTTGTTTTATAACTTTTCGTTTGGTTTGATCTTTAAGCGTTCTTTTTTCTGTTACATTTTATGTTTTTTCTTTCTTTAGTCTTATACAACTGCCCAACTTTTCATTATTTAAATGATGTATTTGCATTGCATAACAAAAACAATTTATTAAATGTCGCACTATAAGTAGAAAGAAAGTGAAAGGACAACAGCGCAACGCCTTGACAGCTTGACGTCTTTTTCAGAGATTAAAACAAAAATACCATTCGAAATTGTGAAGCACAAAAATGAAAACAAACACTTTGAAACTGTTTTAATCAAGTGCAAAGCAATTAATCAAAAAATACTCGTTAACTGTAGACAGTAAGAAAATACAGAAAAGACAGATACTTTCACTTCAACACCTTCAAATCATTCAAGTTGTTTAATTACGCCAACCCGTCGAGCGGTCCGAGCTGACCGCATTTACTGTATGTAAACAATGAAATGGGTCAGTCGATAGGTTTTTACTACTCTACATTATTTGCATGTTTGTTTGTGTTACACTGTGCCACAAATATGAACTTTTAATTTCACTCAAACAAGCAATTAATTCAAATATAATTAAAAATTTTAAAGAGCACATCTACTTTTACAGGAAGAAGAAGAAGACCATTCAAGGCACCTTTGCAAAACTTTTAAGCCTTCTCTGAATATATTGAACCCTATTAATGAGGCAAATGTAAGACGGGCCCCACACAACGCAGCATTACTCCAAAATTGATCCAATAAAGTTTATATAAATCAAACTTAGAGTATAATTATTTGCAAATCCTTTCGAATTCTATATTTAAAACCCCAATAAGGCATTGGCTTTGAAAATCAAATAATCGAAATGTTTGTGATAGTTTAACACTAGAAAGACTGCAAGTTTTCCATACCTACAAAGACAACATAGCATATTCGCTGATATCTCGAAAAACACATCGGATTTGGGTAATTTTTCACAAAATATATTTTAAAAAATATATAACATTTTGCACGATAAAGAAATAAAAGTCACCAAAGCAAAAGTTGACAGAAATACTAAAGAAAATACATATATTTAAAAATGAAAAACCATTAATAAGTATGACCGCAATGGTCTTTCTAGTGTTACGTCCGTAACATCAGACAAATGGCTTAAATTCTCAGAAGATTTGTGCTTGCGATTAAATAATTCAACAAGATGGGAGATGTTATCCGACCAAAAGAGAGAACTTCACACTCGGAAATGTTAAATGTTTCTTAGTTAATAATTCATTCATCATTCATGTAAGTTATGTAGGTCGTGTTGCAGACAAAAAAAGTCAGCCTAAGTTTTAATGGATCTTAATATCTTCACATCATCAGCATAAACAAAACAACTGGAATGTAAAAAATTTTTCGACAAGTCATTTATAAAAAACTCAAACAAAAGAGGGCCAAGTTGGCTGCCCTACGTAACACCAGAATGAATGAATGAAAATTACTACAGGTACATACATACATACTGCTTGTAGCTAGCCAGATAATCACTAAACCATTGCAGCAATGAAAAGTGAAATCCCATTAGACTTGGCTTTTTCAATAAAACAGGGTTTTGCATTCCCCCTACACGCCTTTGCGAAATTAGCATAAACCACATTTATTTGATTTCCAGACTCCGTCTCGCTTATGAAGAGGTAAAAAAAACGAATTAACCCTTTCGCTATTTTGTTACCATATGGTAACATGCTATTTTGTGAACGTCTGAATCCTCTAGCATTTTAAGAATAAATTTTTTCATTGGTTCTTAGAATAGTTTGAAATTTTAAGAATGAAACGAGAGTAATGAATTAAATATTTAAGTTTAAAGAAGATAAGTCTACACGTTTTTTGAATGTTATATCTTTACATAGTAGAGAAAAAAGAAGCAGACAAAAATAAGATTAATTTTTTTATTTTACTTTTTACTTTGATTCATATACATTATTTAAATAATTTTAGCTGAAGTAAAAGAAGAAATATCCAGAACAATATAATTGCTGTCATATGACAACACCATAAAAAACTGGGTCCAGTAATACAAACTAAAAAATATTATTATGTAAAGTTGCAGGTATAGCCACCAAGAAGACTAAATCGAAATTGAAATATAAATTTAATAAATAATAAATATAAATTTAATAAATTTAATAAATACATTTAAAGTTTTAACTTTCCTCAGTAAAAACCTGTAGCGAAAGTGTTAAAAAATTATAGCAAAATGTTTAGGAGATATTTTTGAATATTTGGCAGGAAATTTCAGCTTCTTTTTAAAATTTAGGAGAAAGTCATTTCAGGTATCTGGCACACTGCTATGAATTCAGCTTTCGATAAAGGCAAATTAAATATGCAAGATGTTCAAACATGTACAAAAGTAAGGAAGAATTATTATATGATACACACTTTTTATTAGATAAAATATAAAGTCTTACTTGTTCACTGGTAAGAAGAATAGTGCCTAAATCAGTCATCATCGTACAATAGAGAAACTGTTCATCAGGTACTAGATCACCAAATCCCTTAAAAAAATTAGACTGAAAGTAAGAGGCAAACATATAACAAGTTTTCTCCTCACTCTCAAAAAATTGTAGATATTATGAAATACCAATATTTTTAGAAAAAACATAAGTTTTACTCTTCTGGTTGAGGAAAGACCAAATTGACTTTGGATTATTTTTAATAGGTACTATTTTCAGTATTTCCTAAAAATTGCTTATACACACATTATTTATAGCACTCGTACTATTTTTTTGCTTATATTTTAACACTAGAATGCCCGACAATCTGACATACCTAAAATGCCCATATGTAGTCATTTTGACTACATTATTATTTACTGCCTTTTTTTTTTATTTTATTGGTTTTTAAGTAGCAAATATGAATAAATGTACACGAGATTTAACTAAAATAAGCATTTGGTTTTTATGTTTTTATGGTTTATAAAGAAAATGCATTTAAATATAATGGCGTACTTTACACATCAATGGGATAAAATGCAATGAAATTTGGAATTTGGAATTTGTGAATGAATTTTGTGTGTGAATTTTGGATTGAAAAACTTGGGAATTGTCACAACCTACTATGATATTTTTTTTTAATATTTGCAATTATATAAAATTTTCATATTTGGAATTGTAGATGCATATTTGTTATCAGTAAGAAGAAAAATAAAAAAATTCACTTTTGCTGAAAATTGTATATAGGTAGTCAAAATGACTACCATTGGGCATTTAAGGTAAATTTTGCAAAATTGGGGTAAACATTTTTTTTACAATATTTTTAATTCATTTATTCCATTTAGCTTTAAAAATTAATAAAAGTCACGTAAGATATTTTTTTAGAAAGCGAAAGTTATTTACAATAAAAGACGTCAATGTAGTCAAAATGACTACCTTGGGCATTCTAGTGTTAATATACTTGTATTTCTTTTATTTTTTATTTTTTATTTCTATTTTTTTTTTTTTTATATTTAATTTTTTTATTATTTTTTTTATTAACTTAAATACTTTGTATTAAAAATGCTGTTGCCGAGTGTTTTATATACTCTGAAATAGTAGAAAAGTAATGCAATAATTTATCACAAAGCAAAAATTTTTACTGCCCGCAGTGTTAACTGTTATTGCTTGCTGGTCACAGCCTGGGTTCACCTGCGAAAAAATGCGAAATGTGAATGTGTAAGAACCTATTATAGATAGTAGCAAAAACAGCGGCAACAAAGAAAACAAAAAGTCTCTAGTGTGATAAAAAAAATTCTCATTATAAATTTTACAACATTTGCACTGCTTAGGCGCACATGTGTGAAGTTGAAAGAAAGTGGAAAAAACAGCGAAATGAGTTTCGAAGCGAAAATGGGAATGAACAAAATTTTATGTTTCAATCAAACTCTTGTTTGTCTTTTTCGATCTAGTTTACATATATAATTAGTTTATTTCCTGTTTCTATCCTACTTTTCTTAATCTTTGTTGATCTGAAAAATTTGTTAATTTCTATGTAACTCTTCTTTGTTTTTTCGATCTAAAAAATTAATTAATTTTATGTTTCATTTAACTCTTAATTATTTTTTTTCGATTTTAAAATTAGTTAATTTCATGTTTCTTTCAACTCTTATTTTTTTCTGATTTAAAAATTAGTTAATTTTATGTTTCTTTTTAACTCATATTTGTCTTTTCCGATCTAAAAGATAAACTATTTCTATGTTTCACTCAAATCTTAATTATCTTCTCCGATTTAAAAAATTAGTTAATTTCATGTTTCTTTCAACTCTTATTAGTCTTTTTTAATCTAGTTTAAGTAAACATTAAAAAAAATAATTTAATGACTAAAGCCCACTCGACCAGTGCTGGGAGAACTCATTCGATTGTTTGGGGGCAATCATATCCTATCGAAGACTATTTGTATTCTATAAATAGTGAAATTTTGATCCTAACGCCGCTGCACGAAAGTGTTTGTTTCAATTGAAACTTAACTGAAACCCAAACCAGACCCAATACATTTTATGTCTCAGCTAACCGACATTAAATCTACCAATTGCAAGCATAACCTTAAATAAATCTTTTTAATTTGTTTACTTTTTTGCAAATTGCGATTTTTCTTCATTATCATCACATTTTTAATTCAATCTTAATTCATAAAAATTTGTGTTCTTTTCAGAATATTTTTAATCACCGCAGCCATATTAGCGCCATGCATTACAAATGCCCAATTCCGTCACTTTGGTGAACACCTCAACACACCAGTGGGCGCTGATTGCGCTCTCATTCTGTCCGGTCCCGGCCGATCGTCCGTCTACGACTACAATGTCAACTTATTTCGCGGCACGCTGTAAGTATTTTCAAAGGCAGCGCACTTTTTTCATTTCATTGCAAATAACATTCGGCATTGTGGCCGCCAATCGAGAATTGCCCATAGCAACATTTGTTCAAACGGCAAAGACAACAACACTCAATGCTTGACACCGAAAGTTGTTGTTCGCGTTTTGCTGTGCATGTCGGCCGTCGTCGCATCCATAAATTTCATTGCAAACAATCAAACGGACGCATTGCAGCAACGGTAACGTCAACGCCGCCGTCACCGCCACTGCCATCGCTGGCGGCAGTGGCAGTGGTAGAGTGGTAGCGCAAGCGGCGGCACGCAGCCGTTGTCGATTTGTGATGTTCACACCTTATTTGTTGTTCAACAAGAATCGCTGTCAATTACCATTCAACACGGGCAACGTTGACGACAATCACTGCGGCAAGTTGCTTGGTTGGCGCTGCGATTGAAGGACGTGTGTGATTAATGGTGTTAGTGTGTGTGTGCGTGAGTGTGAGTGTGTGGGGTGAGTGTGTGTGCATTAAGATTAGCATAAAGTGACAGCGTAATTGCTGATTGTTGAATGTTTGCAAAGACAACAGCTGCCTTTTGCAAGGACAGTTGTGTCGCTCGAGGAACAACACTGGCAACATTCATGGCGTTCTCCTGATTGATGAATAAATAAAATATTCAAAAAAACTCAAATGGTACTTGGTTAGTTCTAATGCCAACAATTATCTGTAATTTGTTTGAAATTGTCAAAATTATGAAAACCAAAAAATTACTAATGTAAATATCTCGCAATTAGACAAAATGCTGTAAATTTAAATTACCCCATTGCTGCCGGGTACCAGTTCCGCCCATACGATTTTAAAAAAATTTCATACACGAAGTATGAAGTGACCCAAAATGATCAGAAACAAAATTTCAGCTTTATATCTCTGCACGTTGCTGAGATATTCATTAGGTATTTTGTACCCATTACGCAGCAATGGTAGCTTTTTTCCATACTTTGTGAAGTGATGAGCTAAACACGTGAATAAAAGTTGTATTTTCTACAGGTGAGTTAGGAGGCAGATTTTTGTGAGGTTCTAAGGCCACAACGTTTCGCCACATTTTCCACCTCCGGAAAATTCACGATTTTTGGAGTCTGGTAACTCTAGCTAGATGGCGAAATTTTAGGGTGACCTTCACTAGGTTAAGGTAGTTCCATCTTTACCCTAACTATCCTTATCAATGGTTTTGAGAGATCTCAAACATTGACTTTTTTGTGATTTCTTTTACAAATCAATTTTCATGGGTAAAATTTTACCCATTAGGCAGCAATGGGTTACTGAAGTGTTGGAAACTCTCTGTGGCTAATTTTAAAACGCCGTTCAGCAGAAAAGCAAGAACGGTTCTTAGCTTAGACCGAAGAAGCTTAACCCTTTCGACCCCAAAGTTGCCTGAGAGCAACTTCACCTATTTATCATCTTATAGCAAAAGCTACCATTGATTTATGGGTTTAATTTAAGTAGGCACCAACAAATTAATATTTTTAGAAGTGAACTCAAAGCTAATTCCAAAAATTTTTCTGTTTTTCCTAAAATAATTTCCAATAATTTGCAGTGATATCAGGGAAAGTTTGTGTTCTAATTGAAGTCTACGAATTGGGCGCGTTTGATCACAACCCTGTTTCTTTAATAATGGTTAATTCAAATCAAAAAGTGATAATTTTTTATTTTTCCATAAATATTAAATAATTTTTCTATAATTAAAAAATAATTATACAAAATTTATTTAACCCGTTTTAAGCTAAAATTGTTCAAAAGTAAACTAGCTCCAGAACTCTAACAAAAAGACATGGCGACTTCAAATGTCGTGTGCACACTTCTTAGGAAAGTGTTTCATGATTTAAATACCAAAAAGTAATATCGAGACACAGGGTAAAATTCGGGGTCGAAAGGGTTAAGTAATAATAATAATAATAAAAATAATAATAATAAGTTGGGAGCTTTTTCATAGGCAATTTTAATCTCAGCGGTTTGCCATTTCCTGCTGAGAGGACAGCTGCCGAAAGAAAAATTGTTGTTGTTGTTTTTTTGGTTTTTTTTCAGTGTTAGTAGCAACGGAGTCTTTGACTCGCGGCCCAACGCATTATACAATTCTTCTGGGATACTGGACTTACAGACGAACTGTAGGTCCATGAAGGAGGCACAATAGATCTTTTAGGTCGCAGTGCACGATTCCCCGTCAATAACATTAATAATAAAATTCGATTTTGGGGCCATTAACACTACTTGAAGATCAACAGTTAATATAATTGATTCAAGTTAATGTCTCACGTGTTGCACACAAACATTTGCTGCAGCCAATTACACTTTATCGCAAATTCAATACACATACTAAATAATATTATGTAAGTCCAGGGAATTGATTTCTCATTTGATGTTCATTCAATCCTTAGGCTCGCTTTGTACGACGAATTGGTAAAGTGGGATTTCTTATTCGACCAATTTACTGTGTTTTACAATGCGTATTTGCGGTTAAATATTTATATCGAAGCAATGTTCTTTTATGATAGCATTATGCTGCATTAGGTTGAGCCTGTCCTTGCTTGCTCAGTCCACATATTTCCCGCAATCGCCGTCATACAAGTAAAAGTAGGCTGCGTCGAAATAAACACAATCGAATCAGTACCACCGAACATCCAACTATCAGTATTCATTGGGCCAAACTTACTCTCGCCCGTTGTGCAGATGTGCGCATCCAACGCGCACCTATTGGCAAACCCCTTTTCGGTGCCGTCGTACTCGGCGCACACGGGTCTGGATTCCAGTGTGCACGCGTCCGAGCACAGACGCTGGCGACCAGCTGCCCGCAGCGGGCGCAGTGCTGTCGGAAATCGCAATCAAATGACTAATAGGCCAGACGCGCCCACCAACTAAATATTCACCACTTACTGTTCGCATAGCGATTTCGGCGATCACAATTCTCATTGGCCAGAAAACAGTTGATTGCGCTTTTATGCCAAACAATCAACCAGCCGATGCATCGCTGCCCGTGTGAAGTGTTGGCTGATTGTCATTGCCATCGCTCCGAAGGGGGTTTTTACAGCCAGTATTGTCAACGAGAATGTGCATACTAAAAGTACGCCTCTCATCTTCAGATCTACGATACATTAACGCGGCTTCAATTGCGTTCCGTTTGCCGCTCGAAGTGGCAACACTCCGTTGCCGATGTTATCTCTAACTTTATCACTAATTGCAATTTTGTGATTATTTTCATCTGGCTGCAGTTCAGCATTTTGTGGTACGCATAGAAGTTCAGCGTTGTTCAAGTGGAAAAATTACTTAATTATTTCATGAAACTTTACTTATTTAAATAAAGATTATTGAAACGAACACCAGTACGTATTTCTCTGTACAGCAGCTCCTTGCGCTTAGCATCAAAAAATAGCACTTTGCTCACAGCGTTGCTTGCAAGAGCCAGTGACGCACCGCCCCACCCCAAACACAAAATTTGGTGGCACAAAATATGGTTTCGAATGGTATTCGGCTCAAAAGTTGTACGCAAACCCCTCCAAAATGGAGTTCTGTGTGCGCCACTGGCAAGAGCGCTGCGGAGATGAAGATGACTGGAAGCGACTGTCAGGCTCTCGATTCTCACACTCACAATTTTTCAAAAATTCGAATTGGTTTGCTGCGAAGAGACAAAGATGGGTTTCTTCTACTCAGAGATGAAGATGCAAAGTACTCCCCGGACATAAATAAGTTATGCTCATAAGTTTAATGTGGATAACAAAGCTGCAAAACGCTTTTATTCAAAGGAATCCCACACATAGTTTACAAGATATGAAGAACTGTTGCCTCTATGTAGATTTTCCAAATATATCATAATAGTCCTCTGGTAAATTTGGGCAGTTCCTAAGGGGCACGATTTCATAAACTGTAATCAAAGAAAATAAGTTCATGTAGTTTTGTTTCGATTTGGCATTCGAGTTTGCTATGAAATTACATTCGCCGTTCTCACACTGGTGCCACTCCAATACACATTCGTTATCGAAATATAATGCAGTGCCGTTAGGCGCCCTAGCACAAGTAGGGCTTAATATTGGATGGCATTCCGTGTTACATCTCCCCTTACAGTCCTTCTGCTCCACAACCTGCAGTTCTATTGAAAGGAAGAAAAGAAAAAGCAAATGGAAAACGTTCTTTTAATTTAATTTAATAAAGACAAATATGCACTTCAAAACCTCTACTTACTGTACTGTGAATTCGGTCTTAGCTAGTGTCCGACCGAAACCACTTTTTTGGGCCGAAACCGAAACCGAAACCGAATATTCGGTTTTTTTTTAATATTCGGCCGAAACCGAAACCGAAACCGAAACTTTCTAGTTGAAATAAAAATCACCATATCAAGCACTTTTTTCAACAAACGAATTTTACATTAAGTAAATAAAGAACAAACAAACAAACATAGCATAAATAAATAAATACTTATTAAAAAAAAACAATTCATTCATTTTTTAAAAACGTAAACATGAAAAAATCACCCTTTCGTACCTTACTCGCTAATATTCAAAATTAAATAATTTAATATTATATGCTAAAAAAATAAATTTATTTACATTGGTGGCATCTAAATTATTCCTCCTTTCACTATATATCTGCTACACAATAAAATGTAAAAAATATTCTAGAAAGTTTCGGTTTCGGCTATTCGGCCATTTTTTGGCCGAAACTGAAACCGAAACCGAAACCACTGATTTGGGCCGAAACCGAAACCGAAACCGAATATTCGGTCGGACACTAGTCTTAGCTCACAATTATGGTTGTTCAAATGGCAAATGCTTGGGAATAGTCTACAGCCCTCATTGCCGTCGGCATACACCAGCTCAGGCGATATATGCGAGCAATCTTGGGGCTCGCAGTTCAAACCTGCCGCAACCGCAATCAGGACGAAGATGCAAAGCAACGTCGATATTTTGAAGAACCACATTTTCTACGCGTTGTTTTACTCAGTCACTTGATTTTTCCCCAGCTCCTGTGTGCTCGTATATGTCACCAATGCAACTAGTTTTCGACGCACTCAAGTCTCGTTTTTATACGATCCCGACTGCAAGTGCTCAGCAAATACTATATTATTCCAGCGAGATATTTAATAGACCAAATTTATTTCCAACTGCGTTCAGGTTTAATGTGTTCTCACTGACACAACTAAAACGAAAGTGTATACATTCCATTTCACATTAAATAATTCTATATGGGTACATAGGTATTTTTACTTCTCTATGTCTTACAAAAGTTTAACCCTTTTGTGCCATTGGGAAAAATACTTTTGAGGAACTCTATCTATGCAAACATTTACTGTAACCCGTAGTGGTAGGAAATTATGCATTAAAATGTTCATGCTTAACCCAATTTTAACGATTCGCAGTCGAATGACGAAATGAAAAAGGCCTCAGTTTCGAAACGGCGCAATCACTGTCTCGTCCAATGATAACCTTACAACTATGCAAATCCTCTTAAGGATACGAAACGCCTATATGTACATTTGTATGTAATATGAAAATATAATTTACACACTCTTCGCATTCTCGAATTATAGACATGAATATTATTGGAAAACTAATAATGTAATGTGATGTAATGTGATGTGATATGATGTGACGATGTGATGTGAGGGTTGGCAGGAAGCCTACAAGTCTTCCATAGCACTCAGTCCATTTGGACTATTGCCCTATTCCTATGGACCTACACTTTAACGCCGAATCTGAACGGCAGTTGGCAGTTTTTTCTTTCAGGAGGTTTTGCCATTGTCTGCCAAGCGCGAACTGGTACGATTCTTGTAATTCTCATCATCTTCTCTCAACTTTACTCAATTAATTCTAGTTGTAATTAATAATTGTTCAGATAATATCCAATTTTATAGAAAAAAGAACTTTAAAACAATATTTCAGAAAAATAACAAATTCGTTGCATTCATTGCACATAACAAAAATGAACAAAAACCAAAACATTAAAAGACGACTTGTATCGAGATCCATAAAAAGTGACATAGACGTGAAACTAGATGTCATACATAGTCACACTGCATACTCGGTTCTTCATATTCTGATTTTTGATTTTCTGAAAAGATTTCAAAGCTTCAACGATATAAGAAGAATTTTAACAAATTTATTCAAATATTTGCGCTCATGCATTGATACAAATTTGAATATAAAATGAAAGAGAAAATAGGAAATCTTTACCGTTTGAATAACTCTTTTATTTTGGACTTTCAAGGCAAAACTAATCGTTTTGAGAAAATATAAATTTTGCTTGTGGATGGGATCTTTATTTATTTTTTACGTTAAACCAACAAAGATAAAAGAATAAAATTCAGACCAATGCTACTACAGACTTTTCAGTTGAGCTCCAAAATGAATAGCTCAATGGAGTGGCGCATACAGGAAGGGGTTTGGGGGTTAAAGCCCTCCTCTCAAGTACAAAAATTCCTGGTGCAAAGATCGACTGCCAAGACAAATATTTTTTAAAACTTTTGCCTTAAATCTTTGATTACTTTAGTTGATTTATGGCTTCAAACCTCAAATGAAACTTTTAAGTCCGCTGTTTCTTGTTTTAACTCTTCTGGTTACCCAGACCCACTGGTCTAAACGAGGGTTAAAAACTTGTAAGTTTTGAAAAAATTCTGCTTGTTGACATTTTTGGATATTTTCTTTTTTGGAAGCGTAAGCTGGCTTACAATCCAGATTTTATTTACTGGATTTTACTGGATAACTTTTACGGGAAAAGTTCGCAAACAGACCTATTGCTTTACTTTTTGTGCAATAACGGCGCAAAACTTTCCAGCAAAAACACATGGCTATAAGTTTCATAATAAGAATTGCAATTTTCAGTTATTTCAAAGTAATTAACGGCGCAGTTGTTATAGCTTGGCATGGAAATCTATTTGAATGCATATTTATTGTGCACTTACTGACTGATTCATCAGCGCCCAGCCCAAACCGCGAACTACGAACATGAAATTTGAACTATAGGTCCACTTTAGAAAACTAACCTCCGCTAAGAATTTTATCAAAATTCGGGTTCTAAAGGGGCAAGACGGGGGTTAAGGTGTTATATGAAGATGATTATTATTATTATTGCCGGGGAAAGTGCACCGCGACCTGAAAGATCTATTGTGAGATGTTACTCGAAATCAAAAATTATTTGACACACAGTTTGGAACAAATGCAGTATAGCCAACCCTCATAAAAAAACGGAAAATTGGACCATATAGAGCTTATTTTTGTAAATCTACCAAACTAAAAATTTTGCCTGGGAAGCCCACAAAAGGCGTGCTCGGGGTCAAAGTTCAAAGTTTTTATCAAAAAGATTCAATTAATCTCCAACTGATTTACAGGATTTGGGTATCAAACGAAAGGTATTTTTCATACCTTTCAATTAATGTACAAAATTAGATAATTATCAGGTGTACAACTTTGCTTCCGCCGTTTTTTTCCAAAATTAAAAGCTTTATTGCGAAAAAGTGCTTACAGATGTATTATTCAAAGTATTGTCCGTCGCTAGCGACAACTTTCTCCCATCTTTCCGGCAATTTTCGGATCCCGGCTCGAAAAAAGGAGTCCTCTTTTGACGCTATCCATGAAGCAATCCATTTTTCCAATTCTTCGAAGGATTGAAAATGTTGATCTGCGAGGCCGTGTGCCATCGAACGGAATAGGTGGAAGTCAGAAGGGGCGACATCTGGGGAATACGGCGGGTGGGGCAAGACTTCCCATTTCAGCGTTTCCAGGTACTTTTTGACCACTTTTGCTCGATGTCCCTCGGTTTCAACTCGTACGGCACCCAGTTTCCTTCTTTCTGAATCATGCCCAGGGCCTTGAGACGTTTTGAAATGGCTTGCTGACTCACTCCCAACGATTCGGCAAGCTCTTCTTGGGTTTGGCACGAATCTTCATCAAGCAATGCTTCTAGTTGTTCATCTTTGAAGGTTTTTTCTCTTCCACCACCATGTTTGTCTTCGACATCGAAATCACAATTTTTGAAACGTTGAAACCACTTCCGACACCTTCTTTCACTCAGAGCAGCATCACCGTAAGTTTCTGAGAGCATTCGATGCGCTTCAGCTGCATTTTTTTGCGAATTGTAACAGAAAAGTAAAACTTCCCGCAAATGGCGAGAATTGGGCACATAAACGGACATTTTCGAGCGTGAATAATACGAAAACAAGAACAACTGTCACTGAAACGGCGATGACAATTCGTTAGGCACTGTCCACACTCACTTTAAAGGCATTACCATCTATGTATTTCAACCAGCCTCAGCCGGTACAGCCACCTATCGGAAAACGGCGGAAGCAAAGTTGTACACCTAATAGTATATGCAAATAAAAAGTTTTAAGCGAAAAAAAAATTTGGTTTTTACAAATTTTTCAAAAACGGATTTTTTTACAGAAAATTCATTATTTAAGGTATAATAAGTTTGTTACCATATTGTAGCCTGGGAAATTTTCTTTACAATGAAATATAAAAATGTACACTTTTGTTGTTTCTGAATACGTTTTTTAAAGCACGCAGCAACTTAATAGAACTAGGACTGTATCGAAAATTATAAATACACTGTAAAAATCATATAAAGTGGGCTATGCAATGATCGGTGCTTAGCAATATCTGAAAAACCTTTTTTTTAATGAATGTGCTCCTTTTGTACACAACTTAAACTGGAAACTGATCCCACTCAACTGATTCCAAGACTATTAAATCAGCCTATCAGTTCAATTAGCAAAAGAGCTAAACATATCTATTCAATCTCTCTATTAAAATAAACTTTCTGAAGTCTCCACCGTCAGTTGATGAAAGGCAATGCGACCACAACTCGTTACGCCAATTTCGAATGCTTCACATACTTATTCATTTAGCAACTGTGAACTCAATCAATTTGGGCAGCAAGTTATGCTGCTTGATGGACACATCCTCCTTTCGGCAGCTGAAATTATTAACTTGCAAACTTTCTAATTTACTCAGATGCTCAACAAATTTTAACAAACCAATACAAATAAACGCAAACCCACCGCAATCGAAGCGTAGCGAATAGCGACGGCGTTAAGATCGACAAGTTGGAATTACACAAAATTTTCCACCCGACTAGCGGCGCTGTCGCACTGTATGCGAACGGGCTGCGCGATATACATAAACACAATGCGCGGCTCGTTAACCCAATCAGCAAAGATTTTAGCCTCGTAATGATGCGATCAGTGACCGCAAAACGTGTGTGTGTGCTCCATTGCCAGCGACGAAGACGACGCCGAAGACGACGCCGCAACTGAGACGAATGTGGCATGCAGCAGCGATCGCCGCAGTGCCACAACAAGCGTATCACATGAATGGGCCGTGCGGCTTTGGCGCTCACAGTTGCATCATCTGCTCGCATGCCGATCCGATGTGATGCTTGACTCTGCGCTTCGTGTGTGTGTGTGTGCGGAGCGTTTTCATATGCAAAGTACGAGTATGAATGGGTAAAGTGCGTTGTGTTTCTGTGGACCAGTTGGCACTGCAGCTGTTGCGGCCAACAGCGGCTTGAAGCATTGTGCCGAAATTTTGCCTCACATTTTTTTGTCACCGTCTTTGAAGACATTCTTACAAGCAGCCGAACTTACGCTGCTCCGAAACTGGTGCAGTTAAATGTCATTGTCGGCTGTTGAAGTTGTCGTGGCCGGATGTCTTTAGCCATTTTGGTGGCTCAGCATTTGTGGCATTCATTGCTTCATTGCATAAACCGCCAGTGCGCTGGCGCCGCATAGATTTTGAATAATGTGGCATAAAAATATGCCGCCAACTGACCTCCAATGCCAACGTAAAAGTCGTGAGTTATTTTCGCAGAAAATCAACTGCAACGTTCAATTATTCATGGAGCCGAAATTCGTTTCGTAATGACAATTGAACTATCGCATTGAGACGTCAGTGAGGCAGCCAATTGGCGTCGTCGCATGGCGAGCGCGCGTTAATGATTTTCACTTTCACCTCTTCAGTGGTGGCTGCTCCACTTGTAGCCGTCACTTTTAATGCCGTAATGTCTGCTCATTTATTGCTCATTTCGCAATAATTGAAATTCAAATCGGATGCTTTATATAATCGTCGCCCGGCCAACGGACTAACCGGCCTATCTGGCCTGGCCACTGCCCGCGCAGCAGCAACACGCGTCGCTGCGCTGCAAATGCATCCATTACGGAATCGTCGAATCGTCCCAGGAGACACCGCATTGCAGTTTTCTGCGCTTATGCAAAGTGCACGCGTGTGTATGTGTGTGTGTGCGTGAGTGAGTGCAACGAGGTGCAATGCTTGGCGCAGTGCAGCTCCGCCTTGTTGATAAGCGATTAGTTGGCGCGTTGGCATTTATTTAAATTATGCTCTGCAAGCGAAAATTGTTGCGGTAATTTGTCTCATTGTGCGAATTTTTGCATGGAAATTAATTTGTAGTTGAAGCTGTGTGGAATGTAAAGTTCGGGTTTCAGGATGGTAGATAAAAAGAAAGAAATTGCTAGAAAGACTTATAGTATAAGTATTTAATTTTTATAATATCTTACTTTTCTGTTAGTCTGTATGAATTGTGAACTAATTCTAGGCTATTTTTTGAAATAAATAAATAAATAAATAAATAAATAAATAAATAAATATTTAAATAGTTTTTAAAGTCTAGTGTGAAAAAATTATCTTTCGTTAAGATTTTCCTTTCTTCGCTGAATTTGAACTCAGTGCTTTAATGAACTAAAAACTGAGTTTTGGAGATTCAATTAGACTTGGCGGAGTGTTTTACTTTTCATCAATTGAGGCTCAAAGTTAACTCTCTACTGCACCATACGGCCTTAAGGCACGGTCCAGCAAAACCTAGAAAAGTACACATAAATTTTAATTTATTTTAAATGAAATTTTTAGGGCATGTTATAGATAAATTAAGTTGTCATTTCTTTAATGTAGCACGGCTGTAAGCATCACATGTTTCCCAATATTATCAGTTGAAATTTGAAATTCGTGGAAATTAGTAGAAATAATTATTTCGTGAAAAGTAAAGAAAAGAAAAAATTTTTAAAAATACTTTTCGTTAAAAGATTAAAACAAGAAAATTATGAGTGAGTACCTTGTAATGTAATTCAATGATTTGAAATGTTTTATAGTGAAAAAAAAGGATTTACAGCTACTTTTTCGGCTTGGGAAAGCAGACTGCCTTTAGGCTGCATCAGGCACCAAAGCGAAAAAATTTAATGCATTTGGTTACTAAGGTACACTTGTATGTGGTTTCCGTTTTATAGATATCAATCGGCATTTAAAAAAAAATTTTCGGTTTTATGGGACAAAGAAGTACAGGAAGTTTTAGAAAACTTGGATTTCGATGTTTTCGAAGAAACTGATGAATAAACTGATGAAGAAACCGTTAATGAAGTGTTAGCTATGTTAGATTCAAAGTTCAAAATAGGAAATTCAGTTAAAAGGAGAGATTTTTCCTCTTTCATTTGATACCCATATCTTCATCATTGCATAACGGTAAATATTTTAAAAAATATTTGAAATATGTATGTCCTTAAAATTGTAAAGTCCTTTAAATAGGACTTTGGGTCAGAAAATGAAAAACTGACTATGCCAGGTTACCATAAATGACATCTAGTTTCACGTCTATATCAACATTTGGATGGGTCTCGGCAAAAATGTTTTTTTTTTGTCGCACGGTGTAATAAATGTAAAGTTGGTGTTCACTCACTGCTTCATAATTTTGTCATTTTTCTTTCGATTCTATTGATGTTAGGCTTAATATTTGCTCAAATAATATATCTTTCATCTTAAATTTTAAAACCAGAGCAGATAATTTATTTTATCCATAAAATATCATTCAAAAATTTACAATTTTAAAAATGGTAGAAAAATTCACTTTTTTACAACTTTCACCGTCAGTAACTTTCCCAAATCTCATCTGATTTGGACAATCTATATATTGCTGGAAAGGATAAGGTATTATCTTCTGACCGACGGACAGCTTGTGTTAGTCGAATGATTCGTTTACGAGATATGTGCTCATAACTGAAACAATAGGGAAAACACTTTTTTTCCAAGATTTTTCGAAAACGCTTCTTAAAAAATTTTTTGGTTTTCAGTTTCGTGATCAGCGGCCCAAAGTTAGTCTAGAAAACACTTTTATTTTAAAGTGCATTTTTCGTATCGAGTAGTGTAATCAATAAAACATGAAACTGTTCATCAGTTAAATTGTTTAGCTTATGTGCCCAGTACGGCCTTAAGGCACGCAAATTTATATAGGTTTAACGCCCACACAGAAGCAAATTTTTTTATTTTAAAAATTTTCCCTTTTTATATGATTCTAAAACTACATGGTGAACCATTTTTCGACTTAAAAAAAATTGGGGCAGTAGAGGGTTAAAATGGAGCAAGCGCCAACTCAACCAGATACAGATTGAAAATATAAAATCATAGGTTCGACATAAAAAATTGTATTTGGTTTAGTTAAGGTTAGATTTGATTAAGAAGAGTGATTCTAACTCATTGTGAGTACCTTTATGAAGGAAATATTCCCTTGAAGTGGCTTAAAGAATTTTGACGGAAAAGGAGCTCAAAAGTAAAGTTTAAGTTAGGAAATATTTCAATCGAGCTAGAACAGGTAAACGTCTGTAGACTCTGCAGAATAGGAGAGAAGACTCCTGAACAGTGGCGCACCCAGGAAAACACAAATATTGCTGCTACAAAATGTGGTTTCGAACGGTATCGGCTCAAAAGTTGTACGTAAAACAGTCCCTAAAGTGAAATCCTGTATGCGTCACTGCTCGTGAACACATTAAACTACACTGCGATGCGGCATATCGTAGCAGGATGCGTTACCTGGACCAGTTCTCGCTTGCAGAAGAGAGCATCAAGCACCTAAACCTCCATGAGTAACTAAGCTTCATTGGGTCGGTGGATCGGGGCGATGTTCTCTAACAACTTGCAGGGGGCACAATATATCACTTCTGGTCTCATTGCAACAAACCCCATTAAATTCTATTTTATTGTAGGCAATGTTTACACAAAACAGATATACCAACCTTTAGGCTTTGGTTAACCCTTTCCGGTCAATTTCCATATTTCTTGAGATAAAAATTTTTCCTTCAAAATATTGACTCTCATTGAACATTTTAGCAATAAAATACAAAAAAAATTTAAAAAAAATCATTTTGGTTGAGAATTACAGCTTCATCAATTTTGTACGATATATCGTACAATGGTCCGCAAAGGAGTAAAATTTCATGAATGTTTGGTTTCGGTTTTTTAAGTTTTATGAACAATTCGTTGATTTTTTTATAGAAAACATAAATTATAACAACAAAAAATCAAAACGTGATTTCATTTTGATCGAAACCTATATAAATTATATATATAAACAATTGAATCACATTTATTCAGCCTTATATAACCGTTGTTGTTGTTGCAAAGCCCTTTTCCTCTCAATAAAGCACAGAAACACTTAAAATTCGTACAGTTTCATAGAAAGGCACCGAATATAGCCCATTCTTATAATCGTAGTGGGAGTGGCAAGTATGCATGTCTAACCTTACATAACCTGTGTTTGCCCACTAAAACAGAAACTCGTCTAGTAATTCTTACTTTTAATCGAAAATTGCGAAATAGTCGAATTTTATTAGTCACGCGGGCGTGGCAGGCAAGCAAACGCAAAAAATCTGTTACCAAACCTATAACTTTAAAAAAATGCAAACATAATTTGCAACCTTTGCTTTCCATTTGTACGATATATCGTACAATTTTTTTACAGACTCGGGAAAAATATTTAGACGCAAAAAATGTTAAATTTAGTAAGTTCTTATTTTTAAACAGAATGATACAACACAGCCTACTTAATGAAAATTAAAAAGCTGTTGCATAAAAAGTGCGTTCGCTCTCAAATAAAAAATCTTCAAAAAAAATTGTACGATATATCGTACAAATTTCCGGAAAGGGTTAAGTCTTGGACCTGGCTTGGCCCAAGTATGTTTATCGGGTTACGGTCTGCCAGAAAAGTTACCTTCAGTCAAACCTGCCTTGTGCGCGCCTTCTCCAGTTGGTCACACCAAGAGATGATGGGGCGTTCTCAACTATGTCCTTCCTCCACTGGAGACGTGGCCTCTTCCTCTTCGCCGACGATCTACAACTACCGCATCGAACACTTTCTTTGCCGAAGCTTCATCGTCCATATTCTTCGTCTTGCCCTCATTTACCACCAGACCCATTTTGGCAGATTTTCTTCTCATTCAAAAGTAAAAATTTATTTGCGGTGTTTGGGTCTACTCTGAAATTTCTATAGAGTAGAGTCAAAGGGTTTTTAGGTTCCAACTTAAGCAACCAGGACAGTGTCAAATGGTCAAGTGGGCGTGTCATCTATATGGCATTAACTCAAAGTTCAAATTCCATGCGATAGTTGGAAAGTATATGGAAATCTCTTATTACAAAAGGTTAGTCAAGCGAAAATGTCTTTCCTTTTCTCTAAATTTCATACAACATTTCAAAAGCTGCAAAATTATTTGCAATATTTAGAAGATTTTCCTCAAATCAGCTCATCATCGACAATTCGGCCATTTACTTACGTATGCACATACATACATGTACTATATATGTGTACGAGCATAGTGTGAGCTTGCAAAACATGGACAAAATCATTGGAAAGCTACAAATTCCTGGTGCAGCGGTGCGGCAACATTGCTGAGCGCAGCCACCCATGTGTACGCACCGCTGTGATGGTGCAACACTTTCATATTTGAAATTTGACGACGAGCAGTGGTGCTTCGAATTGAAGGCGCCCGATTGCGTCTGCAAAAGTTAACACACAGAAAATGCATGCGAGCAGTCGTCATGAAAGAGTAGGAAGTTTTTGACAAAAGGTATTTATTTCGCGGGCAAACTTTTTCCCAACTGCGCTGCTGCGCTTCGAGTTTTAACTGTCGCTTTTTTGTTTGTTTTTGCTTCTTCTGTTACACCAACACAATGTGCACATTGAACTTTATTGGGTGCAGTTTTCACTCCTTTTGTGGCAATTGAAATTCAACGTGCAGCCGCCAGACAGCTGCGACCATTGTCCGGTTGTCTGGCAGCGACTTTGTCACTTTTTGCTTACTTTTTTTGCCTTCAAAATGTTTTTCTTTTCTCGCAAATAAATAAATAAGCATCACCACTTGGCACCGGTCAAACTGGTAGAAATTGAAGTTTAACAATGCCTACATGATTTTGCTCTATCAGCGAATTAAAACAACAAATGCAGTTTCAAAAATTTTTTATGTTTTTTTGTTTTTAATCAGCCAACACACACACGTCAGCCACAAAGTCGCCTCGAAAGCGAAATATTTAGCACCGAAGAAATGTTGCGGCGACAATTTGCTATCAACATGCCGTGCTGAATTGTTTTTGTAATTACTTAATACGCTTATGTTAACACGAACCATTATAGGCCGCACACACACACACACATACATATAAATGCGCGCACTTGTCGCGCAGTGCGCACACGTGACGCGCTGACAGCTGGCACGCGCCTTGTTCGCGTCTGCGGCTGCGCAGCGTTTGCATCGTTTTAGGCAATTTCGCACATACTCGTCTGTTTGCTTAATTGAAGCAGCCGCACCAACCCTTCTCGGTGCGATTGCGCCGCGTGCTTACGAAAGAAATGCGCATTTAATTAAAAAGACGCGCATTGCACACTTTACACAATCGCTGCAATTCGCTGTTTTATAATTCGTTTCCAATTTCAATCGTTCATAAGTTGGCTTTCAATTGCTTGAGTTTTCTGTGTCTTTGATGAATGAGTTGGTTAGAGTAGAGGAAACAATAATAGAGTAAGTTCGGGTAATATGATGTACCTGTTTGTTTTACGGCCATTCCCGACACACTTTGCCATGAAAGACACTTTTTTTGGTCTCAAACTGCTCACTGACGCATTATTTAATTTATGTAAAATTATTAATTTTTTAAGATAAACAGTTGACGAGTTTTTTAATTAAAAATCAAATTATCCGAATATATCTGATAAAAGTGGCGGGTAATGTGATAATACCCGAAGAAACTTTATTTACCAGACCTATTGGTTTCAAACGTAGTGAAAATACTCCAAATCGATAACACCGTGCGACAAAAATTAAAAAATTTAAAAACACACGAAAAAATCTATATACTTGCGAAACTAGGGGCCAAATGTAGTAAAACTGCGTTTTTAGTTTTTCTCTCTGACGTCAGGATTTTTTTTAAAGGACTTTGAAATTCCAAGGACATGTTTATTTAAAAAAAATTATTTTAAAAGTTGAGCGCATTGTAGAATAACAATATGGGTATCAAATGAAAGAGAAAAATCCTTAGAACCTTCGAAAATTTAATGTTTTGGTGCAAAAGGACGAAGAGGTATTGAAAATGTTCTTTTAAAACTTTATCCTTGAATATCCTTGCAAATGTCCAATTATTTTTTTTTTTTAAATATATCTTTTTCGCTCAATTTTTAAAATAATTTTTTGAAATAAACATGTCCTTGAAATTTCAAAGTCCTTTAAAAAAATCCTGACGTCAGAGAGAAAAACTAAAAACGCAGTTTTACTACATTTGGCCTCTAGTTTCGCAAGTATATCAATTTTTTCGTGTGTAAAATTTGTTGTCGCACGGTGTAATAACACGGTACAACAGTAAAAAAAAACCCGCGCAGTTTCTCAACTGTTCCTTATATTTTCAGAGTCGCTGATCACGAATTTGTAATTATTTTTTTTTGGTCACCTCTAGTTTGGGTTTTACAGGGTCTTGAAATTACAAGCTACACCTTAATTAAAAAAATTATTTAAAATGGTCGATCTCATCCTAGTCTAACAATATTGGTATCATTATTGGAAAGAGAATTATGTCTCCAAGTCAAATCAAATAATTACTTTGTGATTATCTTGGCGGAAAGATATAAAAATGTCCTTTTAATAAAATGTATCCTCCTTCCTGTCCTTTAAATGTATCCTTTATTATCCTGGAAGTTTTTCTATAAAAAAATTTAAAAAAAATATATTATAAAACCCTTACCAAGCACCAACACATTGTGAAATTTCATCTTAACCCTTTCCCTACAGGTTTTTACTGGGGAAAGTTAAAATTTTAAATTTTTCGTCTTAGACTTCTATGTGGTTATATTAGCAACATTCCACAAGAAATTTTTGAATTTTTATACTCGGACCCTGTATTTTAGAGTGTTTTTCTATAAGAGCATCCACATCGTTGTGGCTGTAATAATTACCTAAACATAAAACTTTTTACGCATAACGAAAATTTGAATATTTCTTCATTTACTTCAGCCAAAATTAAAAAAAAAAGAATCTAAATTGAAAGAAAACGTCAAATTAAAAGTTCTTTAATTTTTTCTGCTTCTTCTTCCTTTACTATGTCAAGATATACCATTAAAAAAACGTGTATACTTCTCTTCTTTAAACTTAAACTTTTCCTAAAACTTCAAACTATTCTAAGGATCAACAAAAAATGTATTCGTGAAACCACAGAGGATTCAGACGTCCACAAAGTATCATGTTGCCATATGATAACAAAATAGCGAAAGGGTTAATCAGTCCATTGGTTCAGCTGAAAAAAATGGTTGAAGTTTATTTCAACTCAAAAACTTCAATTATTCCATAATTTTTCGCAGTACGAACACTTTCAGCTCTTCACAAAACCCGCCCAGTTTCTGAACTGTTCCTTATAAATCCGGAGCCGCTGATTACGAATATGTAATTTTTTTTTGGGGTCACCTCTAGTTTGGTTTTTACAAGGCTTTGAAGTTGCCAGCAACACCCACCTTGAAAACGAATCTAAATTGTTGAAACCGAAAAATTGTTGAACCGTGTAATTAGAGACGTGTCTCTAATTTTTTTTGAAAATCACAATCTGACGGGGTAAACAAAGGGTTAACAATTTGTATGGAGAAACATGATTTAATGCATTTTTTATATCTCACACATAGTAAAACAATAAATGTAACGATAAATAATTCGACACATGTTTTCCATTTTTTGAAAATCCAAAATGCTGCGGGGTCAACCATGGCTTAACCCATTGCTGCCTAATGGGTAAAATTTTACCCATAAAAATTAATTTTTTTTTTAAATCACAAAAAAGTCAATGTTTGAGATCTCTCAAAACCATTGATAGGGATAGTTAGGGTAAAGATGGAACTACCTTAACCTAGTGAAGGTCACCCTAAACTTTCTCCATCTAGCTAGAGTTACCAGACTTCAAAAATCGTGAATTTTCCGGAGGTGGAAAATGTGGCAAAACGTTGTGGCCTTAGAACCTCACAAAAATCTGCCTCCTAACTCACCTGTAAAAAATACAACTTTTGTTCACGTGTTAAGCTGATCACTTCACAAAGTATGGAAAAAAGCTACCATTGCTGCGTAATGGGTACAAAATACCTAATGAATATCTCAGCAACGTACAGAGATATAAAGCTGAAATTTTGTTTCTGATAATTTTGGGTCACTTCTAGGTCGTGTATGAAATTTTATCAAAATTGTATGGGCGGAACTGGTACCCGGCAGCAATGGGTTAAGAAGTTTGTATACCATTGACTTTCAATTTGGTGAAAACACTATAAATAAGAAACAATTCAACTTGTGTTTTTCAATTTTTGGAACATTTTTGCAAATATGACATCAAAAGTTTTAAAAGCTAAAAGAATGCTAAAAGAATATTTTGGTTTTTACTTCTATAATTGCTTCTTTGCATTTGCATTTGCACCTTTTTCGAATTTCTCTTTTTTTTTACATAATTAGTATATATTTTTTAATTTTAAAAATGTATATATGAATCTGGTGTTTTAATCATAACAGATTTTCGAGATTATCTCACTTCAAATATTATAAAATAAACTATACTTATATAGATTTCTGTATATAAATAGTATTGCTGTAATAAGTTCGGGTACTTTGAGGTACTATATCACATTTCCCAACTTTTGGTATATCACATTACCCGAAATTGATTTTTTGTAAAAACAAAAATATAAAAAAACCATAATAATTTTGTTAAGAAGATTCATAACACCGTGCGACAAAAATTAAAAAAATTGTTCACACCGGAAAAAATCCATATGGGCGTGAAACTTAAAACCAAACATAGTAATACTGCGTACTCAGTTTTTCATTTCTACATCCTTTGTCCTTTTAAAAGGACTTCAAAATTTTGAAGGGTATAAAAACAAAAAAAAACATAAAAAATACTTAGCTTTGTTAGAATATGGCGATATGTATATCAAATTAAAGAGAAAAGGCTCAAGAATTTAAATAAAATTAGTTTTTTATCTATTTGTAAAAAAAAGGATACGAAAAAGGTCCTTTGAAAATTTTAATCCTTTATATCCTTGGAAATTTATACAGAATTTTTCTTGAAAAGTAAGTATGTTAAAACACAAAATCTCCTTGATCACGTGTCAAAATTTCATTATTCTTGCTTCATTGATTTTGTATCTATTTATAATTTAAAATACTGATACGCAAATAAATTCGAATTTTTGTACTTCATTAGACTTGCAGCTTCCGCCTTTTTTTAATAACTTTCGAATTAATAAAGTTAGAGTAATGAAATTTTGACACGTGATCAAGGAGATTTTGGGTTTTAACATAGTTACTTTTCAAAAAAATTCTATGTAAATTTTCAAGGATATAAAGGATTAAAATTTTCAAAGGACCTTTTTCATATCTTTTTTTTACAATTAGATAAAACAATAAATTTTATTTAAATTTTGAACGAGGTTAAGTATTTTTTATATTTTTTTTATTTTTTATCCCTTTCAAAATTTTGAAGTCCTTTTACAAGGACAAGGGATGTAGAAATGGAAAACTGAGTACGCAGTATTACTATGTTTGGTCTCTAGTTTCAAGCACATATGGATTTTTCCCGGTGTGAAAAATGCTGTCGCACGGTGTAATCGATATCAATGATTTACTTTTGATTGACCTCGACCTTTCTAACAATTTATTTTTTGTACCTTCTGGGCTTTCAAACTTTATAACCAAACAATTACGGAGGCTTCTTACTGACTGTAAGCGTTTTAAGCAAACATATCCAAAATCATGCAGCACGAGTGTTTTAGTTGCTATGATGTTTTTAAAAGGATAATTTAGAAAAAGGACATCACACTTGTGAAATAAGACACACATCACATTACTTGACCATATCACATTACCCGAACTTACTCTACAGGGCTGGTGAAACGTTCATTTACTTCTTCTACATGTTCGAAGAAACAGTGGTGCATAAATATTTCAAAAACGACTGAAATAGGTGGTACCAAAAAGGGTCTCTTAATAGGCCTCCGAGTGTTTTTTTTACAGAGGCAGCCACCATAATCTAACCTAACCTAGCTGTACAGATCCACAGAAGCTTGCTAGCGGAAAGACCGAACGTTTTCCCAAAAGGCACCTTTCCACTGCCAAAAAGTTGTCAGTCCTTTTGATGTTTTTAGTTCCACGTATGATTTCCAAAGGAGTTTGCCATCGAGGATAACTTCAAGATAGTTGAACTCTTTGAATAGCTGAATAGGGACTGGCTTGAGTGGAGACAGGGTGAAGCTTACTTCTCCTGGTGAAGAGGACCATACCAGTTTATATAGACTGGTACCATTCTACGATAATTCTTGATGCTTACAATTTTGTATATTAAATGAACAAATTGCATGTTTCAAAACAGTACATAACACTTTGGTATATAAGATCATGTAAATAGTAGTGAACTAACTATAAACAGAGATACAGAGATTTCTTCACGTTACTTACAATGGCTTTAATTATTTGAGTAATTTCTTCTTATAGATTATGTGATTTTTTGAGATTTTAGTGTCTTCCAGGACGCAAATTTTCTCTAGCTTTTTAATTTTTGTTGTACGATACTATTTATTTCGGTTTATTTCTAGCAGAGAATTTAGTGTACGCAAGTTTGAATAGTTTGCATTTAGGTATGGGTTACAATTATTTAGCGCACTTACACCAGATTGGCTCTTCGATTCAAGCTGTATTTCTTTATTTGAATTTTCGCTTGAAAAGAAAAGTGTAAACATTTCGAATTAATCGTACTCGGCGCCAATAGTTAGACTGATTTCGCCTGGCTGCACAAAAGTCTGATGGTACCATTTATTTGTATCCAAGACAACTGTGAAAAAATGTAATAAAAATCAAAATGTCAGTGGATGAAATATATTTGTTGTACGAAATTCAAGGATGTGGTAGTGTACATATTAGTCCTTAAAATATATTAAAAAGAAAAAAGATTGGAAATTCTCAAGAATATTCAAGGATAACATTTTAAAGGGCATTTTCAATACCTCTTCGCCCTTTTGCACCAAAAAATTCAATTTTCTAAAATTTTAAAGATTTTTCTCTTTCATTTGATACCCATATTGTTATTCTACAATGCGCTCAATTTTTCAAATAATTTTTTGAAATAAACATGTCCTTGAAATTTCGAAGTCCTTTTAAAAAAAATGCTGACGTCAGAGAGAAAAAACTAAAAGCGCAGTTTTACTACATTTGGCCCCTAGTTTTGCAAGTATATCGATTTTTTCGTGTGTTTTGAAATTTTTTTCATTTTTGTCGCACGGTGTAGCAAAATTCACTCAAATATTTTGGTCTTGGTCTTTTTACTTTTTTGTTCTCTTTTTGTCCCGTAATTTCTATTGTTTTGAACACAAGCATTCAATCTTTACTTACTTATGTCGCCCGTTCGAACAATGGCGTCGAATTGCTTGCACCGGAAGTAGCATTCCGGTGGAGGCGCCAGCAGCCAGCGCTTGCTGCCCGACAGCTGTGCTTGCCACGAGGGCAGACGCACGTTGTCCACCTGCAATTGAAGACATTCTTCAGTAGACGCATTCTTCAGTTCTCATCGCTGAGCGGCGCGCGAACGTACGTGCATGTGTGCGCCCAGACCGGAAGTGCCAATGAAAAACCAATCGACCGCATTATTCTCCGAAGTTGTGGGCAGAAAGTACGGACGTCCGTAATGCTTGCGAAACTCCTCGGCCGTCTCCGGATTGCAATTGCTCCAGCCAAAGTACCATGGCTCGGCGCCGGGCTGCAGTTCGACGCGCTGTTTGGGCATGTCGAGCGCTTGGAAGAGGTTTCTGAAGCCCGTTTTGTAGGGCAGAAATTGGCAGTCGAGTATTTTCTGCTTGTGCTTGGCGCGCTGATAGACATCATGAAAGTACCAATAATTGAATTTCTGCGGGCAAAATCAAATGAAAATCTAGTCAGCCAACCTATTTAAACTCAGTTTCGTAGAAAGAGCAGCAACGCAGTGACATTTGAGTACCGTCAGAGCGGTCCAATTTCGAGTGGCGTCTTCCACAATGACAGGTCCGCCCTTATAGGCGTACTTGGCAGCAAATTCGGCGCTGGTAATGCCGCGCAATCTCGCCGCGCTGTCAACATTTTCACAGAAGCTGCAATCCTCGGGCGGCCGAAAAGCGTAGCGCAGTGTGCGCGGCAATTCCAGCAGACAACGCTGGAAAGATGCTTCAATGGTCAACATATTTTAATGGAAATAGAATGCTTAGCATTACCCTGGAAGACAGCTCGCTGTGGTAGTAGTGGTAGCAGTAGGCCAACACAGCGACAGCCAGGCAAACCTTGAGCCATTTGCGCGTCCTGTCTGCGCTCTCAGCTTTGGTCTCGCTGTAGAAATGCTGCACGCACTCGAATGTTTGCGGATTGAGGCGCCTTTCCTGACATTTGGCTAAAATCTGCTTCAACCTTTGCTTGGCACTGTCCACTTCCATGTTGCCGGTCGATGTTGCGCTGCGCAATTCCGAAGCACAACTGAATCGCTGTCACTGCGAGCGGCAACAATGCGCCTCGCTGTCGCTGACAGTGTTGTCTCGAGGGCGGCATTTATCCTTTGAGTTGGCAATAATTTGATTATCGGCTGGTGCGCAGGCTTTCGCGTAAATCTTGTTATGTGCGGCATTCATTCTTGTTATGCGGAAACGGCAGTGACAAAAGCGTTCGGGTGGGTGTCCTGGCGAAGTGTGTGTGTGTGTGTGCGAATATAGGTGCGAGTGTCATGTGCGTGGTTGCAGGCGATAAGTGTGGAACTTAATGGGATAAGTAAGAGACATAATGAGCAACAAGTGTTGGTGTAAAGACGTAATTGCATAAAACTTTAAGTGAGCAACAGTGCGATGGAATTAAATTTAAAATTGCATTGAGTAACACATTTCATATCAGTGTTATTCAATGCAATTTTTACTTTAACTTTAACACACTGATGCTTGTTAAATGTGAACCTTATTAATAAAAAATTAATAAATAAGCTTATTGAAACTGGATTTTATTAACAAAAAATACATAATCTATACATGTAACTATATATAATTGTTTGTCCTGACTGACTGATTGAACATGGCCCAGCCCAAACCGTTAAAGCTACAAATATGAAATTTAAACTGTAGAAACATCTTGAAAAATGGACCTCCGCTAGGACGGGATTTTTTAAAATTCGGGGTCTAAAGTTGCAAGACATGGGTTAAGGTGTTGTATGAAGAAACGCAATTTAATTTGTCTATAGATTTCAAACTTGGTGAAAATACTCCAAATCAAAAATAATTCGACACGTATTTTTCAATTTTTTGAAAATCAAAATTTAATGGGGTGAACCAAGGGTTAAAACTTTGTATGAAGTGCACATTCCCCAGCAATAATAATGAAGAAACATGATTTTTTACGCTTCTTGATTTCAAGTTTGGTGAAAGTACTTCAAATGTGAAATAATTCGATAAGTGTTTTTCATTTTTTCGAAAATCGATTCTAACAGGGTCAACGACGGGTTAAGAGTTTGTATGGGGAAACAAGATTTAATGCGCCAGTTGACTTCAAATATGATGAATGCACTTCAAATGTGAAATAATTCGATAAGTGTTTTTCATTTTTTCGAAAATCGAAATCTGACGTGGTCAACGACGGGTTAAGAGTTTGTATGAAGAAACTGTGAAAAAACATGAATTAATAAGCTTATTGACTTCAAATTTGTAAAAGTACTCTTAGTGGGAAAAATTTCGACACGTGTTTTTCATTCTTTAGAAAATCGATTCTAATGGGGTCAACAATGGGTTAACAGTTTGTATGAAGAAACATGATTTTTTAAGCCTTTTGACTTCAAGTCTGGTGAAAGTACTTCAAATGTGAAATAATTCGTGTGTGTGTGTGTTCGACTTCAAATATGATGAAAGCACTTGAAATGATAAATAATTAGCAGGGAAAGGATTTTATGGAAATTGCCTATTTTGTTTGCTGCTAGATAGATCATTTCTGATTGAAAATGAGCACGAATTAGGTCCTCCTGATTAGAAATATACCATTTTTATTTTGCCTTTTTTTGCCTTAAAAAGGCAGTTTGCCTTTTTCACCTATAAATGCCTTTTTTAGTGCCTATTTTACCTATAAATGCCACAAAATGCCTTTTTCAAGATTTGTCGGGCGCCTTTCTATTTTTCTTTCGTTTTTAATATTTTCCACCTTTTGCTTCGCAAAAATACCTTGAAACTAAAAAAAATTAAGTGGCAACATTGCAATTTCGTTAATTTATCGATGTTTTTACATTGATTTGATCATTCCTAAGCCGTTATTTTTTGTTGTGCAGTGGAAAATTTAAAGAAAAAAACATGCCAAAATCAAAAAGTTCGGTTAGTGCAAACCTAAAACCTTGATGTTCCTTTTCTTTTACAAAAAACGAGGTATAAATATTTTATGTTGCATACGTCAGATACAATAAAATTATTAAAAAATACATACCGTTTCCCCCTTTTTTTAGATTTTCTAGTATTTTTTACTGATTTTTAAATGCCTGTTTTTGCCTTTTTAACAGTTTTTAATGCCCTATTTTGCCTTTTTAAGCAGTTTTTAGTGCCTTTTTCTGCCTTTTTGGCAGTTTTCAGTGCCTTTCCGTGCCTTTTTGCTTTTTATTTTGCCTTTTTTATAGTTTTTTAGGTCCTCAAATTCCTTTCCCTGATAATTAGACATGTACTTTTTCATAAAATTTGACGGGGTCAACAAAGGATTAAGAGAAACTTGATTTATTGGGCCCATTGAATTCAAACTTGAGATAGAATCAACTATAAGATAGAACCAATTTTGAGGTCCTAGAACCCCTATAACACTTAAAAAAAATTTTAAAAATTTACTAACTCGGAAACTTACTTTTAAATGCAATTTTTTGGGGGTTTGCAGTGGGAAAACGTGAACAAATGCCGCATCTCCTGAATTTTACTACAAGATACAAGTTTTTAAATATTTAAAAAAACAAATTTTTATGGCACATTATTTTGAACCTAATCAATTTGATTAAGATTATGTTTTTAGAAATTGAATGCCAGCTCTTGCTGACAATTGCATTGAAATTTACAAACTTAACATTTTCTATTCATTTCTTCTTATAGGAGTCCATACTCTGGTGACACTGGCACCTGCATCACCTACGACGCTGTCAATTCCGCCTATCTGGATGCGCGCAAAAGAATCCGTAAGTCCAGCCATTCCAACGCCAATCGAGGCCAATTGGCAATGCCAAAAGTGCTCTAATTTCATACAAATTGCACACATTTGCAGACGTCTCAACGCCGAAGGGCGAGTGGAAGGCCGAGGATATAGCGACAGTCGGTGAGCTGCTCTTGGATATCTCCATTCAGCTGGCTCGAATGTAAGTCAACGCATGCCAACCAAAATAGCGATTGCAACAACACTGCAATCAATTTCGCACACATCGCACCTATCATAAAATTGAAAGTCTGCCGCGCACGCGAGCGATTACTGGCCGCAAACGCCGTTTACTCAAGTTGCGCGCTCGCAGCCAAACCCACAAACCCAGTTTGCGAATGTCTGGAAAAATTTGCAATTTAGCATAAATTGCCTACAAGCAGCCTGCAGCCGCGACTCCGAAAGGCGCGTGCAGTCTCGACTGGAAGCCCACAAGGCTTCAGCAAAACGAAAAATACAAAAACAATTGAAATAAAACATAAGCAAAAGTTGGAATATTTTCGAAAGTCTTGAGCGTGCGTTGCCGTTGCTGTCTGTTTGTCTGTCTGACTGAATACGGCAGCGGTATTTCGTGACGTTTAATTGCTTACATGCCACCAGTGGCAGTGCTCCATTCTGGCATTCTCTGCTGATGGTTACGACTTGATAAAGTGCAGCTTACGCGGCATTACCAACTCAATTCCGCACTGACTTTGCTCGCTGGTGTCTCAATATCTGGCAGGCGTTTACCGCCGCATTTAATTGGGTATGTGGTGTGTATTTGAGGCATGTACACGTATGTGTTAGGTGCATTGTTATCCTTGTGATGGAATACAAATGTATGCGTACAAAAATGCGAATTCCGGAGTTCATCAATTTTAAAAATTCATGTGGATTAATTCTTCTTCGATAATCCAGGGGATCTAGCCGATAAGACCATTCACAGTTTACTGGGCTTTCTAAAGAGCTCAAACTGGATCAATGACTTAAACTCGACTGTTTGTGATATTACAATGGGCCTTCTTGACAGAGTAGGCTTCGCCTTGGGGCAGCTACCTCTACCTATCTACGTGCCTAAGTATTTCTTGTGGTTTCCGGATTTTGTGCAATTTCATGATTGCTTGAATCTGGGGAACTTGAAAATGCCTTTGGTTCACACTCACTAAATCGTTACATCAGGTGATCTAAGGAATTTTTCCAACTCTTAGTGAAAATACATTCTTTACCCGGATCATTTTTAACCCATTCAGTTCGAACATTGGACATTTGAACTTAATAGCTAATGTGTTTTGACTTTTTTGATGAAAAAGTATAGGTTAGAAATAACACAGGGAAACAAATTTCGACTTTTGGTCGGCTTTTCTGGGTTTGACATCAGTTCTAGGGTAATTAGGGAGCGCTGATTTCGAATCCGCAAACCGTTTTTAAAACTTAGTTTCCGTTTTCGCAAAAAATGGGCGTGTCACTTTTTCGAATTTTCCTCGGCTTTTTTCTCGTTTTCGACTGTAATTTCTGAACCAATAATCCTATCAACATGATTTTTATATAGTTGCACTAACAACATCTCACGCCATCTTTTCTGACATTAATCAATTTTATGCGTTCTAAATTGGCGTTGTAATAAGGTTTCAAAGTAGGAAAATATGGAATTTCAAGGCGTGTTTTCTGATGGCGAAAATCGAACAGATGTTCCATAAATCCAGTTACGAAGTATATGAATATCTTAAGAAAAAACATCAAGTAATACAACACAGCCAAATGATTTGGCGCAATACACATTCGCATCGAAATAATAGCAAAAATGTACCATAGTCATTTTCAGTCTTTTTCCTTAAAAAATTAGGGGCCTCAAAATATGCTCTTTTATATGTTCCATTTATAGTCTGAAATACAAGCAAAAAACAAAAATATTTTGAATTGCTCGAAACAAAAAAAATTACAAACTTTGCATATTTTGAGGCTCCTAATTTTTTAAGGAAAAAGACTGAAAATGACTATGGTACATTTTTGCTATTATTTCGATGAGAATGGGAATCACACCAAATAATTTGGCTGTGTTGTATTACTTGATGTTTCCGCTTTCATTTAACACCTAACTTGATACTTGATTTACGAAAAATGTGCATGTTTTCGACCATCAAAGAAAACGCCTTAAAATTCCATATTTTCCGACTTTGAGGTCCAATT
This sequence comes from Melieria picta, assembly GCA_964056695.1. Classification (NCBI taxonomy): domain Eukaryota; kingdom Metazoa; phylum Arthropoda; class Insecta; order Diptera; family Ulidiidae; genus Melieria; species Melieria picta. The sequence continues at coordinate 128,362,784 of OZ057398.1, forward strand.
GCCGCGGAATTTTAACCCTTTGCGACCGTATGTCTGCTCTCAGCCACCAAAGCTTTTTTCACCGTTGCCGTCGTATGTCTGCTTCCAAAGACAATCTTGCATACTGTGTATTACTTTTTTTCAACGAAAATTAATTCCGACCAGCATGACACCCATATATAAAATTAATACGGTCGCAAAGGGTTAAAACATAAAAAAAAATTGCATTGGAAAAGAAGCTGTGCGATGTTGATAATACAACGAGGTGAAAATCAAGTAAACCGGTTTAATGGTTTAGAAATTACAATCCCAAACGTGAAAAAAATCAGGGAAAATCCGAAAAAGTGACACGCCCATTTTTTGCGAAAACGGGAACTAAGTTTTAAAAACGGTTTGCGGATTCGAAATCAGCGCTCCCTAATTACCCTAGAACTGATGTCAAACCCAGAAAAGCCATTTTTCTGTTGATCAGTGTAATTTTTTGTGGACATTTTTTACGCCTAATTTAGTTGAAGTTTGAAAATATTAAATCTCTGTTAGCTTTGTCTATTGAAGTCGGAAAATCATATTTTTTACATGGAATTGAACTTCATGGCATTTTGACTTCAAAGTCCCTTTACGTTCATGATAAGGAAGTTCATGATAAGGAAGTCAAGTTCTAACTTAAGTTCTACTTTCTGGAATAATTTGTGCCCAGATAATTTGTTCCAGAGATCGCTAGCAGAATCTTAGAAGAACATTGACCTGACATCTCTCCTCCTTCAGATAGCAATGTGTATTTATAAATTGTATTAACTGGTTTTTGGAAGTGGAATGAAGGTAGTACAGGGTGGCGCGTTGTAGCTGTCACCCAGTGTTCTTTGGCTCTAATTTGTTTGAATGACTGAATGAATGAATAAATGAATGAATGAATAAATGAATGACTGAATGACTGAATGAATGAATGAATGAATAAATGAATGAATGAATGCATGAATGAATGAATTAATCAATGATTGAATTTTAAAGCAAATTTTACTTTTGCCGCCAATTGCAAAAGTTGTAGCATCTGCCGATAAGGTGATGACTTTGCGTCACCCTGTATCTATTAATGTTTCTAGGCAGCAATTATGTTTAGATTTCAGTGGCAGCCACATTAACTTATATTAGTATAGATTAGGATGGCTGCTTATGGTACTTAAATAGGCCACTACTGTCGCCTTGTGTTACCACAAGAATCGTGTAGGACTCTAAAACTAAAACACCCCCCTCCCCCCCTGGGTAGAAGAGCGAAGCCATTGAGACTGCCTTAAGAAACGGGCAATATCGTTAATGTCGATGGTTGGCTAATTGGTCGGCATAACCAGGAAAGGGGCCCCAAGGCTTCACAAGTGCAAAATCTCCTTTTTCGGGAGTTCTCATTGTTCACATTAATTTAAACAACCCCAGCTAACCTGATTTGTCATTCGACAAGATTGTTTACTTTTTTTGAATACTGATCGAAAAATATATAGTCCTTCATATTTTCTGAGATGTTTTTCTGAATTTGAATGGGAAGAAACACATATCGCACACTCACTTCAGAAGTGACGCAACTCAAAATTTTGAATTTTGAATTTTTTTTAACAAAAGCTCAGCATATTTTGTTGTTGTTAACTGTTGCCAAAAAACAGTTAGGTCTCTCATCATGTCGAGAAGTTTGATGCTATTGGATCGCTGTAGCTCAATGCAAAATAGTCCTCTTTGTTGGAGTTAATTTTAAGTAAAGTTGTGACAATTTTAGTTTGTATTTTCAAATAAATAAATTGATTTCGTATTTTCAAAATTTTTGTTTCAACTTTTTAACTGTCATTTATAATTTGTAAATTTAGCAAAAGTGACAAAACTTCAAATAATTCGGTAATTATTAAATTTAAATATCATTAAAAAGGCCATAATTCAAACTTTTGGTTTTTTCAATTTTTTGGATTTCGTAACTCATCCTAGTAAGGATTTTCTACTAAATAAATGTGCTATACGTTATTAAAAAAAATTTTATTTAGCTCATAAAAAGGAGAAAGCTCAAGAAAAATTCAAATTTTTGAGTTGTGTTTTGAAGTGGGTGTGCGATATGTGTGTACTACAGTGGCGCACACAGGATTTCATTTTGGGGCAAAGGTTTGCGTACAATTTTTGAGCCGAATACCATTCGAAACCATATTTTGTACAAACAACTTTTATTGGTTTGGGGGTTGGAACTACCAGCATTTGATTAGAATATCCAGAAGGTTTCCTATTCATTACACCGTGCGACAAAAAATAAAAAAATTTTTCACACCGGAAAAAATCCATATGGGCGTGAAACTACAGACCAAACATAGTAATACTGCGTACTCAGTTTTTCATTTCTACATCTTTTGTTCTTTTAAGTGGACTTCAAAATTTTGAAAGGGATACAAAATAAAAAAAATATAAAAAATACTTTACCTCGTTAGAATATGGCGACATGTATATCAAATGAAAGAGGAAAGGCTCAAGAATTTAAATAAAATGGATCTTTTATCTGTTTGTAAAAAAAGGATAAGAAAAAGGTCCTTTGAAAATTTTAATCCTTAATATCCTTGAAAATTTACACAGAATTTTCTTGAAAAGTAAGTATGTTAAAACCCCAAATCTCCTTGATCACGTGTCAAAATTTAATTATTCTCGCTTCATTGATTTTGTATCTTTTTATTATTTAAAATACTGATACTCAAATAAATTAGAATTTTTTTACTTCATTAGAATTGCAGCTTCCGCCTTTTTTTAATAACTTTCGAACTAATTAATCTAAAGTAATGAAATTTTGACACGTTATTAAAGAGATTTTGGGTTTTAACATACTTACTTTTCAAGAAAATTCTATATAAATTTTCAAGGATATAAAGGATTAAAATTTTCAAAGGACCTTTTTCATATCCTTTTTTTACAAAGACATAAAAAATCAATTTTATTTAAATTCTTTAGCCTTTCCTCTTCCATTTGATATACATATCGCCATATTCTATCCAGGTTAAGTATTTTGTATATGATATATTTTTTATTTTTTATCCCCTTCAAAATTTTGAAGTCCTTTTAAAAGGACAAAGGATGTAGAAATGAAAAACTGAGTACGCAGTATTACTATATTTGGTCTTTAGTTTCACGCACATATGGATTTTTCCCGGTGTGAAAAATGCTGTCGCACGGTGTTAGGACAGAATGACTAAAATTTTTTTTTTTAGGATATTTAGTTTATTTGCAGGATTTTGTTGTTTAAAAATGTCATTGTTAGCTGTTGATTAATTTGAGGATTGAATGTTTTTTTGGTTCAAATTCAGATGTACGAACCTGTTGAGTCAAAGCGACCTATGATTAAAGTAGAAATTCTGAAATTCTTTAGAATTCATTATATAAAAAATTCATGATGCCATCAAAATTTTTAGTTTGTTTCTCATTTAGTAAGAAGTTTTTTTAAATACAATGGTAATTTACAGTAAGTGGCAATGATTCTGTCACATAATTTTCACATGCAGCAGCCAAACTCTTACAAAACTCACCATCAATGAAAAATCATGCTTCCACTTCCACTTCTCATTGCTGAAAAAAACTTTGGCCAATGCTGACAATTCAAGATTTCCTGTTCACCTGTTTCCAATTCTTATTTTGTTGTTGTTCGAATTATCTCTTTCTGCGATTTTTGTTGCCTTTGCATACGACTCCGCGTACGAGGCGAATGCAATTGGAGATTCGAGTGGCAAATGGCAGAGAGCCGAACTGCAGCGATACGTAATGCCGCAGCTCATAATTACCGCATCACCGCAGCGGCACTGCCGGCAGCATCACATCACATCGCGTGCAACATGATGCCGCCGCCGCCGCCGCCGATATTGTCGACTGTGCACCAGTCAGCTCGCCGCAAATGTTTGCAGTTCGTAGACAATTTTTGTTGTTGTTGTAATGTTGTTGTCATTGTGCATGCAGCGTTGGGTGAATAAATATTATGCAACTTGTTGTGGCAGATGCACACACAGCGCGCCGCATAGAAGCCAGTCTCGCGGTGGCTAAGTGAGAGATTACAACAACAAGGCACTCAGACGCAAGTAGATTTCTGGTTTGCGGCGGTTGCAAGCGGTTTTTGTGTACGAGTTGGCAACCGTTTGCCAGCAGCAAAACGAGCGAAAATTTCGTTTTCAAAGTCTTTGGCAACTGGATTTTCTAGTCAAAATCGAAATGCAAATAAATCTGCAAGAAATGAGAAAGATGTAAGAAATTACAAAAAAAAAGGAAACTGGCGGCCGCTCGCGCTGCCATTTGGGCAGCAAAGTGGAAGTGCTGCGGCATTCGGCCGATGCCTGCATTGCCGAGGAGGGACTTTCACTTGCACTTTGCATTGGCAACGTTGATGAATATTCAGGTTAACGCAATTGCGCGCTGTTAGTCGGGGGGCAGCGTAGGTGCTGGGCCGCTGTGTCCTCGCGGGCCAATGCCGGCAGTTGTGCAATTCATGAAGCGCGCAGTGACTGTAATTGCGGCTTAGTTGAGGCGAGAGTTGAGCTGCGCGGTGCTTTAAAGCTAATTGCCACCTGTTGCTGGAAAGTGCCTTCGAAAGCGAAATTTTTATGCAGCCTTAAGGTGTTTGCCTCAATTGTTGTGGTGTGTGTGTGTGTGGCGAAAAGTAAAATATATATAAATCTTTCTATATTTAAACGGAGGCTTTTTTTTACCCAACAAAAAAATATAAACAGTGCTATTTTTTCCAAAAATGTCGATTTTTTAAGGTCGAAAAATTGAGTTTTTTGCCCAAAAAAAAAATAGAAGAATTTGTCGAAAAAAAAAATCCTTCGTTCACGAACTAGCTATTGTATGTACAAACAACCCCTCAAAATTTCAAATTGATCGATGTAGTGGTTAGCGGGATATCGTGCTCACCGCAATGGCATTTTTTCAAAAATACGATTCCGAGATAATCAAGTTTAAAGTTTTAGGTGGACATTAAGTAGTCATGAAATGAAATAATTAGTACTCACATAGAATCATCTACACCAGGGCCATAAAGACTTCCTTCTGCACTCGTAGCAGCCTCGAGAATGTCGATTTGGTGTTGTCTACGAGCCGTTTTTCCTTCTCTCGTTGCATCTTGCGCGCGCTGATCCCCAATCGAAACACGCTTTTCGTCCTCCTCCGTGACGAACTGATGAACACGACTTCCGCAAGGCACCTCCAAAGCTTCGAAAATCTTCAATACTGCATTATGTTCTTCGTTAAAAATGCAGGCAGATGCATAAGTTGCGATTTCGACTGGAACTACACCTCCGGGAAGATGTTTTGGGCTGATTTTCCATATAAGTTGATTGAAACTCTCGTTGTTGTTTTGAGTGAATCCTCCAACGCATCTTTCAAGCAAATCTTCTTTCGATAAATCTTCACAAATTGGCTAGACAGCTGTCAAAACATCTTCGGGCAGAGGCTGATAAGAGTGGACGAACTCAGGGACCTCGTTTTTTTTCATTCTTTTGCTGGGAAGCGCAGATACAGCTCTCTCAGGTTGATGAACTTCTTTCCATTCTTCAAACTCAACAGAATCTTCTTTTCCAGTCCAACTTTGGCATAATTTGTGCGTGTTAAATCTCCGAAAAGAACAGGTTTCCTCCCCCGAGATAAGAAAATCGAGAAAAAAGAAAAAAAAAAAAAAACAAAAAAATACTTGAGTTCCGGAAACTGCGCGCTATGAACGGCCGTATCTTAGGTTCTAGTGCCCCGATCTCGATGAAATTTTGCAGAATAATTGTTAAAAGTATGTACTTCAAAAATAAGTCATAAAAATTTTTTCGATTTTTTAGCCACAAAAAGGTATATAACCCCTTAATTTGATGTATTCTGAAGATCATTTTCGTCAAAAGTTTACTGCAATATTCTAGAAGAGATTTTATGTTTTTTAAAGTTGATTTGAAGTACGTTCCATATGTTCTTAGTTAACCCTCTAGTTCCCAAGAAGGCCTGTAGACATCCTAAGCTTAAAAAAATTCTGTAAATTACACTTTATAATTTTTTTAGCTGATTTTACACGTATGGAAGGAGGAATCTCCATTTTATAAAATAATTGTATAAGTAATTGTAAGACAAAGTTGAAGTTTCGCGAGAAAGTAAGCAAATAATTATTTTTCAAATTGTGTGAGAAACAAACATTGTTTTAAGTAAATCGTGGGCCTCAATAAAACTAAAAAAATTACTGGTGAGTAGCTGTTAATGTGTTCTTTGAGAAAATAAAAAAAAATTATGAAAAAAGTTGTTACACTCCTCCTACCTAACCCGAACCCTAGAGTGTCTGTAGGCCTGCTTGGGATAAAAAGCGTAAATAATTAACAGTCATTGATGATATTTTTTCGCTATTTAAGCATTATTTTTCTATTTGAACCGACATTTTGATACACCGCAATGTAAAAAAGATCATATCACTGCAAAAATGTATACTAAGGCGTAGTCCGCGGGGGTAGATGAGAGAACTAGTCTCCCCTAGTCCTTTATTTCATGGAGTAGATTTATCGATATCTGTGTGAAAAGATAACAAGGCATTAAAAAAATAAGAACCGCATTATATATATAACTATACCGATTTTTTTAGTTTTCCTAGTTTCTACACCCCCCAAAAGCATTGTATAAACTTCCCCACGACACACTACCCCTCGCCTTACCCCCACCCCTTTTAATTTATTGTTTATTGCGCGCAGAACTGAAACTGTTACCCGTTATTTAGGTTTACATATATTTAAAAAAAAATTAAAAATTTAAATTAATTAAAAAAATCTCTATCACGCCTCCTACTGACATGCAATTTTTTTCCCCGAACAAACATTACTTCTCCACCACAAAACTATCACTGGTAATTTTTTCAACAAGATTAAAAACTTGGGAACTAGAGGGTTAATTTGAAATTTTTTTTTTAGTTAGTTTGACTGTTTCATATTTGATTTTATACTTTTTTCAGTATAGTTCATATGTTGTGAAGTTCATTTGACCATTTCTGAAAAAGATTTGTTACTTTCTGAAGTTCATTAGCATTTTTTTTTAAAGTTCATTGATGCTTTCTCAACAACATTCCACTAATCTGAAGTTTATTTGATGCTTTTTGGAAAACATCAAAATAGTCTAAATAGATCTCTAGAACACTCGGTGCACCATCCTTTAGAACAGGTTTGATATGTTTCAAAGGTCATTTCATATTTTCTAAAGTTCCTTTGATGCTTTCTCAGGAACAATCAAATATTTTGATGTACATTTAATGTTTTTAAGACCACTTAAGTGTTCTGAAAAATCTCTTAGATCGGTCGCTGCACTATCCTTAAGAATATCAGATGATAGATGGACATTCAGAAGTTCATTTAATACCCTCTGAGGTTCAATTGTTGCCTTTTCTGGAACATTCAACTAGTCTGAAGTTGATCTCATGCTTATTTGGAAACATTCAAGTATTCTGAATAGATCTCAGACATCGCAGTGTAGTATTGCCTAAACAAAATCATAATAATAACAATTTTAAAGTTCAGTTAATGTTTCCATGTAGATTATTCGCTGTTTTAACAGAAATGTTGTACTTTTCGAAGTTCATTTCATATATTGTGAAGATCATTTGATGCTTTTTGAAGTACTTTTGAATATTTTTAAGTTCCTTAAATGTTTTTTGTAAAAACACTTGACTGTTCTGAAGTTCATTTGATTTCTGAATTTCTGACATTTCTGAAGTACGTTTAAATATTTTAAAGTTCACTTCATTTTGTTGCTGTTTTTGATCTATTAAGTAAAAATGATTGATTCCGAAGTTAATTTCAAACCTTTTGAAGTAAATTCAATGAATTTGGAAGAAAATTTGGCAATTTTTAAGTTCATTAAATGCGTTTTTAAAAATATTTGACTCTTCTTAAGTTTATTTGATACTTTCTGGAGTATCTTTTAATATTTTAAATTTAAATTAATGCTTTTTGCTATTTTTATTATATTCTTAATTATTAATCTTATTCTTAATTAACTGTTTCGTAGATTTGGGAACTAATCCATCCAGCATTTTACAGTCGCTCACTCTACAGTTGTGTCTTTTATGTTGAAATATTTTTTTTCTAACGGAATTTTGCGAATAACATTAAAAGCATGAGCAAAAGAGTGGAACAACAACAACAGCAGAAGAGTCGAACAAACAACGCGTGATAGTTTTTAAAGTTCATTTTAACCCTTTCGACCCCGAATTTTACCCTGTGTCTCGATATTACTTTTTGGTATTTAAATCATGAAACACTTTCCTAAGAAGTGTGCACACGACATTTGAAGTCGCCACGCCTCTTTGTTAGAGTTCTAGAGCTAGTTTACTTTTGAACAATTTGAGTTTAAAACGGGTTAAATAAATTTTTTATCAATAATTTTTAATTATATAAAAATTATTTAATATTTATGGAAAAATACAAAATTATCACTTTTTGATTTTATTTAACCATTATTAAAGAAACAGGGTTGTGATCAAACGCGCCCAATTCGTAGACTTCAATTAGAACACAAACTTTCCCTGATATCACTGCAAATTATTGGAAATTATTTTGGGGATAGCAGTAAAATTTTTGAAATTTTGTAGCTTTTGCTATAAGATGACAAATAGGTGAAGTTGCTCTCAGGCAACTTTGGGGTCGAAAGGGTTAAAGAACATTTAGCATTTTGAAGTTCCTGTGATGCTTCCTAAAACACATTTACCTGTAATAATCGCCACTAAATTCTAATTAATTTCACCAATACTGTGCAGTTAGTGCAATTCTGCAACCAACAATCATCATGGCCGCCATTTCGTGTATCGTTGAAATTCTGTTCAAATTACCAAATCGTAATGTATACTTAAACTACCATTTCATGTCAACTAACAATTTTTCAAAAAGTAAAAAAATCGTTTCTTATACGAGCCTCATGCAACAATGTTTTGCTGTACCTACGTTGTCGTCGACTATTTGCCTCGACAACAACACTGCAAAAAAAAAATCGTGCTGCCGATTTTAATCGCTGCAATGTTTGTCACGTGCTGCCCAGAAGTGCGCCAGTTGCCGTGCAATCAAATGCGCCACAATGCATGCAATTAAAAAATTATTCCAACTTGTTTACTCGACGGTGGCAGGCGCTGCGATTTGGTAGCGGCTGCTGCTGTTCTCTGCTTTTGTCAGCAAACGTGACAATGTCGTTGTAAATGCTGCCAATTTGCGATGCACTCAGCCACGTTTTAAGCGAGATTTCGTTGCAATTGGTTTTCGTCTGGTTGTTAGTGCAAGAAATACGTTAAGAGTGGATTTTGCTGGCTGACTGCTTGACGGCTTTGTTGGCGCATCTTGAAATGAAATAAATCTTTTGTTAATGAAATCCATTTTGCATTCAATTTAATTGGCTTGACGTTGTAAAATAACATAAATAATTTAATAATTATATAAATAATAAATAAATAATAAAATAAATAAAAAAAGTTTCAATCACGACAAGTCAAGAACAGTTGCTAAGATGGTTTTCCCATATTAAATAGTTAACGAAATTATTGTCTAAATTTATTTAAAGTTAAATTTAAATAAAGTAAAGTGTTATTTGGTTTCTTGAAAATTCAACAGTGTTTGCTTGTCATTGACTTTTGTTTCAAAATCGTTGGTGGCGTACCTGAATTGATTTAATCAAATCTTAATGCAGCCGTTCTCAATACAAAAATTATATGTGGTGACACTTATATGTGTGTCACTTGATTTCGGTAGATGAATGAATAAGTTTGGTTCGACAATTGGTTGTTGTTTATTTCTCTAATTATACTCCTTACTTTTCATTATTTGTTGTGGTTGTTGTTTTTGGTATTTCGGGACTGCTTTGTCGTCTGGCTGCAACTGCGGCGTCTGCAGAGTTGTTAGCGAGTCGCTACACGCGTACCCACAACACAGTCAGGAAGTTATAAATTCGTTTGCCTTCAGGCAATTCCACACATCCAAAGCAGATTTATGACGTCGTTGCGTACGTTAAAAGCCAACTGATGTTGACAAAATTCACGTGCGTCGTCACATGGCCCATACATACCGACGCCAGGTTAGCGCAGAGCTTTGCATCAAAACACCGAAGTGTTTGGTGTCTCTCGCTTCGAGACGTGAAAGGCTGTTTTGTAGTTGAGCTGTCTGCGAGCAGCGGAGAAAATTTTTGTTGTTGTTGTTGTTGTTGATACAAATATTATGAACAAAACTCTTTATAAGATATGTTAAAAATTACATATGCATGTGTATGAGATTTCAACTAAAGCAGTTCTTACAAAAATTTATAATTTGGTAAATGATTTTTATTAAAAATATTGATTTATGGTCACTAAAATCAAATTAGAAAAACAAAAATCAAACTAAATGTATTACAAATATTTATATATGGTCACTAAAATCATCTCTAATTTTCAAAGTTTTTATCGAGGATGTTTAGTTCGATTGGTTTTTTAACTATTAAAATTTGTTTTGTTAAAATACTATCTATTTGTTGCAATTTTGAGGTCAACAACATTTGTTTAAAGCAAAAGGGGCCGCGTTGGAATGGCGTAGCCGTAAAATAATTTTATGTCCTGTTTTTAATTGAGTTTATTGCTTTTGCTGTTCACTCACCTCGATTTAGTTTACTCCCAAATTTAGTTGTTATCGAAAATGTTATCGAACATGGTTTTGTTCTGACGGAAGAAAGGATTTTTTTCTGTTTATGTATAAAAAAGTGCTTGTAAACATTTATTGAACATTTAATAATATTTATTTAATTAATTAATATTTTGAGTAGCTGTATACACTTTTGTTGTTGTTTTTGTTAGACTCTTTAAAAGATATGTAAAAAATTAAGTGTATGAGATTTCAACTAAAGCAGTTCTTACAATAATTAATTTTTTTTTCGAATTTTCAAAGCAAACAACTGTAAACAAACATCTTTGTCAGTTCCTCAATTTCGCTTTGATTCGGTCTATTGTCAATGAATTTATTTATCGATAATAGCACGGCTCAGGGTTGCACGGCGAAACGAGCTCAATTTTTGGCCAATTTAGCGCTAATTGCAATTAGTTAAATTGAGATTTTTGTATGATAAATTGAGTTCAATTTAGACTTAAATTTAGGAAATCCCTTAATTGCGCAATTTAGTTGGCTCTATTAGAGATGAGAAAAATTAAAAATTTTTCAAAGCACACACCCACAGTTGCCAATTGGAACTTTTTTATTACTAACCATTTACGTAGCTCAGAACCAACAGTCAAATTAACGACTCGAAATGTGTGAAATGTGTTGGCTTGGTGCCACTGCACTAACAGTCGGTTTTTAAGGTGACCATAACTTGCGTTTTGTGGTTAGCGACAACAAACAACATTTCATGTTGGCATTCTTCATCATCGTTCATCGTCACAGCCACTAATCACAGTCGCCCCGTTTGTTGCTTTACACCTTTTCGCATTGTTCGTTGCAGCTATGGACTGTCGTACGAGGAGATCGAGAAGGGTCTGCCCACGATTGACACCTCGAAGACGCTGATTCGTGAAGTGTGTCCGCCGTTCTTTTCGGGCGTCGAGTGCCGACCCGGCAAGTACCGCCGCTTCGATGGACTCTGCAACAACATCGAACACCCGACGTGGGGTGCGGCCATGTCGCCGTTCCAGCGCCTCATTGGGCCGCTGTACGCGGACGGCATCAATGCGCCGCGCATTTCCGTCACCGGTCACGAGCTGCCCATTTCGCGCGTCGTCTCGCGCACCATCCACCCCGACGACGGCTACCACGATCACGCCGGCACCGTTATGGTCATTGCCTGGGGTCAGTTCATGGATCATGATTTCACGCTGACGGGCACGCCGCTAGGTGAGTGTGCGGTCACTGAGGCGTGCAATTTGCCGCTTTGGCACGTGACTGATTTCGATTAATTGCGATTTGATTTGCTTGGGGTTTGCTGTTCATTTTTTCCATCCATCATTACAGATCCCATCAACCGCAATGATCCGGAGGAGTGCTGCAAGCGTCCGCTGCACCTGAAGCATCCGTATTGCAACGAGATCCGCGTGCCGGACGACGACTACTTCTATCGTCTGTTCAATGTCAAGTGCATCGACTTTGTGCGCGGCTTCCCCTCGCCCAGGCCGGGCTGTCGTCTGGGTGAGTGCGTCCACTGAGACAAACTGTATTGAATGAATGAACAAACAGCTCAACCGCTTGCAAACTGGCGCTCAGTACGCCCCAAATGTCGGTCGCTGCGAGTGATTTATGGACCACATTGTGTGCTGTCGAAAATTGAGTCATTTGCAGCAAGTCCGCCACTTGGCTACCGAAAAAGGGCATGACCACTCCACTAAATTATTTAAGACACATTACTATCGATCGAATGCGCCGAAAACGAACAGTTTGCGGTCGTAAATTTGCAACTTTTGACAGCGCGTTCAGTTCGAACGGCGATCGGCGGCAGTGGCCAAAGTGGGCGTGTGCCGAAAGTGCGCACAAGTGTTCCATATAAATCTTTACAGTTTGCACAAATCACCGAAAGCTGAAAAGTTACCTTGGCGTTAAGTTAAAACACTGAAACTTGCGTGATGTAAATGCAATGATTAAGTCAAGTTGAAGACAGCAATCAATCACCAGACAGCTGTGAGCTATGCAGCAAGGCCATAATTAAATTTTACAGTCTCAGAGTGATTGATGTAAACAAATCTAGATTTTGGGTTTAAGAATTTTGGTAAGGTTTTGAAATACGGGACATAGGTAGGTAGGTTTTAGTAGCTGCCTCTGTATGAGACACACGTTTGAAGATATAAACTTGACGCTCTTAGGCCAATCCGTCTGGATGGGATAGAGCTTGAATTCCAGAAGGAGGTGAAATATCTAGGAGTTATACTAGATCAGAAACTACTCTGGAAAGGACATTTGGAGGAAACGATAAGGAAGGCCACCAGGGTCTTCATGACCTGTAGATCCATAGCAGGTAAAAGTTGGGGATGCACTCCGACTATACTGAGATGGATCTACACGGCGATCGTGAGACCTATGATAACGTATGGTTCAGCTGTCTGGGTAAACAAGACCAGCCAACTAACCACCATCAAGGCGCTCAGCAACACCTCTTCACTTACATATACAGACCCAGGCGAAGAGGGCTCTTCTACAGATGACTGACATAAATATCGGGAATGAGGGCTTCCTGAGCCGTAAGAGGATTGATACTCTTACAAATCAGTACCCTGATCTCACTAAAGTTCAGTTTTGTCAAAAGATTTAAAACTGAACTTAGTAACAAAAGGAACTGGGTAGGTATATCGGAAACGTATCTGATAGAGCAGCAATGATATCCTGGTACACAGATGGCTCCTCAACGGAGGAGGGTACCGGGATAGGCGTATACGGGCCGAGGATAAGATACTCGGAACCTACGAGAAAACACACCACTATCTTCCAGGCGGAAATATACGCAATTTAAAGGTGTGCTTATTTCAATCTGGCGAGGAGATACCGGAACCGTAAGATTGCTATCCTCTCCGACAGCTAAGCGGCAATCAAGGCTCTTAGATCCTACCAGGTGTCCTCGAAACTGGTTTTGGAGTGCCTTGAGAAGCTTAACGAACTTGGCCGTTACAACCAGGCCTGGGTACTTTGGGTTCCGGGCCACGCTGGCATTGAGGGAAACGAAAGGGCCGACGAACTGGCAAGGAAGGGAGCTTCCACACCTTTTGTCGGCCCTGAACCCTTTTGTGGTTTGGGAAAAGGAGCTTCTTCTATCCTAACGAGAAAGGACGAGACAACCAGAAGGACTCAATACTGGGAAAATCTACCAGGTCTAGAGCATTCCAAAATGGGTTTCGGGTCCTACAATAGGAAAAGATTCGAGGATTGCATGACCCTATCAAAGAATAATCTAAGGATTATCACGGGAATGCTAACAGGGCACTGCAGATTGAATTATCATCTGGCCAAACTAGGAATCCGCGAAAACGGGTAATGCAGGTTCTGCTTGCAGGAAAACGAGACTGCATTACATATACTAGGAGAGTGCCCTGTACTTATGCATAAAAGAAAGAAACACCTGGGGGACCATCTTATACCAGGTACGGACTGGGTATCCAGAGGTGTAGGAAGTATATTAAAATTCCTCCTGGATACCGGACTCACTGACAGTCTGTGAAGTCCAAGAAGGGGGCACAATAGATCTACAGGTCGCAGTGCATCATCCCCATCAATAATAATAATGAGACACACGTAGGCCTCTATATGGGCTCAGGGTGATACCACAAATTTCATCCGTTTGCAAGGGGGGGGGGAGGGGACCTACAGTTTAACGCCGAATCTGAACGGCGGTTGGCAGTTTTTCTTTCACTTGGAGGTTTTGCCATTACCTGCCCAGAGGACACTTGTAGGACTCTTGTAATTCTCATCTGCTTCATGTGGATTCTCATCTGCTTCATGTGACGATCGTTTCACCAGCCCGAGCTAGGAATCGAACCTAGGGCCTCTGGTATGAGAAGCCAGCGCACTAACCGCTGGACTATCGACGCCAGCTAATACGGAACATAGTACAAATACTTTTTACAGTCTTTTCTACTGTTTCCCAAGGAATTTATTCTACTCCATAAGATTAGTTAGTTAGTTATTTATGTTCATTTCATTTGCTCTTTGCAGGCTCTCGCCAGCAGTTCAACACTCTTACCGGCGTCATCGATGCCAACACCGTTTACGGCATCAACGAGAAATTCGCTCGCAAGCTGCGCACCGGCTACGGTGGACTGTTGCGCATGAATCCAGTGTTCCAGGAGTACGGCCTGAAGGATCTGCTGCCGCTGAAGCTGGACATACCCGACGAGGGCTGCACGCGTCCCAACAAGAGCATGTTCTGCTTCGAGGCGGGCGAGATACGCGTCAACGAGCAGCTGGTGCTCACCTGCATGCACACTTTGATGGCGCGCGAACACAATCGCCTGGCCACCGGACTGGCGCAGATCAACAAGCACTGGGACGACGAGACGCTGTTCCAGGAGGCGCGTCGCATCAACGTTGCCATTGTGCAGCATGTCACCTACAACGAATTCCTGCCCATTCTGCTGGGCAAAGAGATAATGGAGAAGTTCGGGCTGGTGCTGCAGAAGGACGGCTACTGGGACGGCTACGATGCCAAGGTGAATCCGGGCATTATCGATGCCTTCGCGGGCGCCGCCTTTCGTTTCGGTCACTCGCTGCTGCCCACCGCAGTCGAGCGCTGGTCCAAGGCGCACAAGTTCATCGCCTCGAAGCGGCTGTCGGATCTGATTCGCCGTCCCTACGATCTGTACCGTGCCGGCGTGCTGGACGAGTACTTTATGGGTCTGATGAATCAGGTGGCGCAGGCCATGGATGACTCCATTACGCAGGAGGTGACCAATCATCTGTTCAAGAAGGAGGGCGCCCGCTATGGTCTCGACTTGGTGGCGTTCAACATGCAGCGCGGACGCGAGTTCGGTCTGCCCGGTTATATGGAGTTCAGAAAGTTCTGCGGTCTGCCCACGTCGAATTCGTGGGACGAAATGTTCGGCTCGATGCCGAACGACACCATTCTGCGCTATCAGAGCATATTTGAGTGAGTGAAAAGTTATATAAATATGTGTTTTTTTTTTAATTATAAACTGTTTTGTTGACTTGCAGACATCCGGCGGACATTGATTTATGGTCGGGCGGTGTGTCGGAGAAATCGTTGCCCGGTTCAATGCTGGGTCCATCGTTCGCCTGCGTGATTGCCACACAGTTGAGCTACATTCGACGCGGCGATCGTTTCTGGTACGAATTGCCCAATCAGCCGTCCTCCTTCACGCCCGAACAGCTGCAGGAGATACGCAAGGCGAAGTTGTCGCGTCTGATTTGCGACAACACCGACTTGATCGACACCATACAAATCTATCCGATGGTGCTGCCAGATCATGAAATGTGAGTGTCACATTTATTGCTTTCAACAAGAATTATTTTTATTTATTTATTTTTGTTTATAAGTAGTAAATTTGAGTTTGAAATTCTTGCAAAAACCATTAAACTGATTTTTGCATTTCTAGCAATCCGCGCGTGCCATGCAAGAGCGGCGTCATACCATCCATCGACTTGACCAAATGGGCCGATTATGCTAGTCCCGACATTGCTTCACCTGTCTATGTGAGCAACAAAATAGGAAAACAGCACAATTTGAAATTCTAACGCCTGGTTTCATTGCAGAATTACATCAACGAAATTCCAGATACGCTGCTCAACTTCAAGAAGAAATAGATTGAAGCAGTCAGGAAGTGACGGCTTCTTAGTCTTGAAAAATTTTCCAAAACGACAACATTCTGTTGCTCATTCCGGCTTCTTCAAATATTACTCATTCGTACGGATCTGTGAGCAATTTGCATTCACTGTTTGTTGGTTCAAATTGTTGCACCAAAATCGCAAAAACTGTTCTCGTTGAAAAATACTCGTGCTATTGCTATCTCTTACATATCTCTAAGTCATTCCTTTCACTCGGCATGCAAATGGCAAGTTTGCGGTTTCATAAAGCGTAACATAGGTTTAATATTTAATTAATTTTCAATACAAATTCCATACAAATTCATAATTGTGGTCAAAATTCTGTGCAACAACTATAAATTGACAATTTTCTTGACATCTCTATGAACTGTGACTATAAGCAGGTCAGCAGTCTCGTGGTTATCGTCAGGAAAAAAGTACTTCCTCAAGATTTGTATATCTTATACTTTATTCAGACATCCAGCTAAATTGTGCAATTTAGACATTTTCTCAATTTATTCGCACTTTAGCTCTAAATTGAACTCAATTTTTCATACAAAAATCTCAGTTTAACTAATTGCAATCAGCGCTAAATTTACCATAAATTGAGTTCGATTTTCCATGTAACTCTGTGTCGCGCTGTTATCGATAAACAATTTCATTCACAATAGACCGAACCAAAACAAAAATCAGAAACTGACAATGGCAAAAGACATTTGTTAACATTTGTTTGCTTTGAAATTTCGTTTAAAAAATGTATTCGTCAGTAGGCATGTTGAAAAAATATTACTAAATGTCCAATACATGTTTTTAAGGAAACAAAAATTGTCTTCCATCATAAAAAAACATGTTCAATAACATTATCGATAACAGCTAAATTGAGGTGTAAGCTAAATTGAGCTGTGTGAACAGCGAAAGCGATAAACTTATTTAAGAATTAAAATGCCTCAACTTATTTGGCTGTCTGAAGAGGGCATTAGGTCTAAATTGAACTCAATTCAACTCGATTCGCCATGCAACCCTGTGTCGTGCTGTTATCGATAAACAAATTCATTCACAACTGACGGAACCAACACGAATTTGAAAAACTGACAAAGGCGAAACATAGTTGTTGACTTTGAAATTTCGTTTAAAAAATTTTGCAGATATTACATAATGTTCAATAAATGTTTTCAAGAACCTTTTTTATAGATAAGCAGAAAGAATACTTTATTCCGGCAAAACAAAAACATGTTCGATAACATTTTCGATAACAGAGTAAGCTAAATTGAGTGTGTGTGAACAGGAAAATCGATAACTCAATTTAAAACTAAATTGACTCCATTTATTTGGCTGTCTGAGCAGGATATAAGAATCAATTGGCCTTCAATATGTCACTACAACTCCTATCAAGTATATAGAATGAGTTCGAATGATATTAATTTTACTTTACTTTTCCGATATTTCTATAAATCAAAACTATTTTCCTGACTTTGCAAATTACTCACTCAAACAAATGGTTGCTAATCTACTTTTGAAACCGCAAATTTGTCTCTCGTACTTTTAGTGCTCACCTGAGTCCAGTTGCATCATTTACCTCTTTGCTCTCTGTTTACTTTCTCATTGTTAGATTTATGCTTATTTTTCTCATTTCTACTGCCAGTAATTTAGAATTTTTATGTTGAAAATTCTTCACATAAATTGTTCATTAATTTTTCTTAAGTTTCTCTCTGACTAGTATGAATTGTTTCTTTTTCTTAGCATTCATATCTAATTTTTGTTTAATCATAATTATTATTTTTATTTGTTTTTGTTTTAAACCAATATTTTGCATGTGTACATATTATTTTTAAATAGCAAAAAGATCGCATAAGAAACAACCAGAACATCATTTATACATAAAACATTTAAAAGATTCATAAAATATTGTTAAATATGTAATGTGAAGAAATTGATTTTTGTTGTAAGAATTTTGCACATCAAATAAATTAATTTTTTAATAATTAGTGTAACTGAGCGTTGTATGCGTTATGGTTTTTATTTATTATTATCAATTTACCTATATTTTTCAATTAACTTTCGATAGTTTACAGTTAGGCGTTAACCCTTTAAGAAACGTTTGAAGCCATCTGTGTGATCTGCTACAGAAATGTGTTAGGTTCGTTTTTTTTTTTAAAAGAAATCAAACCAAATTCAACCGAACAAAAGTTGAAGTTTTCAAAGGAAGCCCTGACTTATTAGGTGGAATAAAAAGGAATTTCATAACAAATAAACTTTTGTGGAAATAAGAAAGAAAATAAGAAAATTTGTGAGTTACAAGTTTAAGAACTCAAAATGTTATATTTTGGTTTTGCAATCCTTTAAGACATGGAACAGAAAATAATTTTAACCGTCCCAGAAAAAGAAGATGAAGCCTCAATAGTTGGTTTATTTTTTATATTTTTTTTATTTTGTTAATTTGGTATATGAATTGTATGACCCGAAGCGGATCGAAATGGGAGTCAACATCGTCGAGGGTTAAGCTGTATGTGGCACTATTTTTGTTTAGCTTTGTTCTTCTCTAAGGGTATTGAAACTAGGATAATAAAGTGGGTGACCAAGCAAACACGCCACTTCGTTCCCGCCTGTTTTTTTTGTTTTGAACGTTGGAAGGTGGAAATCTTTGCAAGATGCGGGACACTGGACTGTGCTGGTATGCCGGAATTTTACTGTCCAAAAACTACCTCCTTCTCTATTCACCTCTCTGCGGGACAACCGTGAAGCATTGCTTCTCATTGCCTATTACTTAGTTAGGTTAGGTTATGGTGGCTGCCTCTGAAAGAGACACACTCGGAGGCCTAACTAAGAGGCCCATAGTGATACTACATATTTCACCTTTTTTTTAATGTGTACGCAACACTGTTTTTTTTCAACATGTAACATGTTGTAACACCACTCATTTCAAGCGGTGGGGGGAGGGGACCTACATTTTAATACCGAATCCGAAGGGTGGATGGCAGTTTTTCCCTCACTTTCGGAGCTTTTGCCATTGCCTGCCAAGAGGGCACTTGTACGATTCGTACGATTCTTGTAATTCTCATCTGCTTCATGTGGATAGCGATAGAAGTAGATGAGCATTTCACCAGCCCGAGCTAGGATTCGGACCTAGGGCCTCTGGTATGAGAAGCCAGCGCACTACCCCTGGACTATCGAGGCCGGCCATATCATTAATGGCCCATAGTGATACCAAATATTCCACCCGGTTTTTAAATGTGTATGCATTAAAGTTACTGTTTGTCGGTTCAGTGGCCCATATCAAAAACGATCTGTTTTTCGCAGGAACATAACAGTTATAACGTTTTTAGAAAAAAAGTTGGAAAATAACTGTTTCACTGTAACAAATATTTTAATTGTTACATATAATTATTATTTTGAAATAATTATTTTTACATCTATTTATAACTTTATTCGTGACAAATATTTTTTTCTGTTGCCTAATAACTATTATCAGCAAGAAATATTTTTTCCATTGCTCGGTAACGTTTATTTTTTGAAAAATATTTTTTCCGTCATCGCATAACTGTTATGATATTTTTTACGTTGAAAATACCGGCACATAAAAGAAACAAATGTCTGATCGGTGAATGCGACTATAAATTTTTTATGGAATTAGGTTCGCTGATCATAAATTCGATGTCAGAGTTGGGTATCCATCACATTTAAGGCCTTCCCTAAGTCTTACGCCTTCTACCGGGACGGGTACTGGACAAGGGGCTGGCACCCACCATAATACAAAATTTTATCATTGATTCGATTTTAGATCCGCGATTTTTTCAAAAGTGATGGGTGATGGTGTTAGTCTGGCATCAAATTCATGATCAGCGAACCTAATTCCATACAAAATTTATGGTCGCATTTACCGATCAGACATTTGTTTCTTTTGTGTGCCGGTATTTTCAACGTAAAAAATATATATTGCAAAATAATAGTTATCAGTCAACGTAAAAAAATGTGTCCCATTCACAATAGTTACTGGCAACGTAAAAATTATTTCTCACAAAATAAACGTTACCGAGCAACGTAAAAAATATTTTTCTCTCATAACAGTTATGCGATGACGGAAGAAATATTTTTCAAAAAATAAACGTTACCGAGCAATGGAAAAAATATTTCTTGCTGATAATAGTTATTAGGCAACAGACAAAATATTTGTCACGAATAATAGTTACGAAATGGCGAAAAAAGTATTTTTCCCCTCATAATAATTATTGTCCAACATTTATAAATATCTCTTAAAAATGGGCAACGTTTTCGAATTTTTAAAAATTCATAACTGTTATTTTGGGTCCCTGGTTTTTCGGTTGTTTTGCGATGTAATATTTTTGACAATTACAGTATGAAGCAACTGATCTTGCAGGAATGGCAATTTTACTGTAAACAACAACAAAATTGGAAAATTTGGTCTTTTGACCTTTAATTATATTTATATATTGTTGGGAGTATTCATGCGTAGACGTTGCTATCCATTGAAGCTCAACTATTGTCTCCTCCTAGCAAGTATTTGGAGTAGATCTGGCCCGACCCAAAGTTGGAATATTCTGCAAATTTCAATAAGCAGCCCTTGACATTAAGTTTCCCAGAGACTCTGGGAACTGGAACTCATCCTGCCAAAGCACATGAGCCGTGGAACGTCTGAAAGCTGGGAATTCACTAATATAGTGACCCCTCGACCTTGTAAAATCCTTGAATGTATTGTGGTTTATTTATTTATTATTTTTTACTAATTTTTATTCATATAATTAGTCCTCATGCCTTTAGTCAGTTGTTCAAAATATCAGTTATTCAAAATCATTAGGAAGTTTGAGTGTCAGATGGTGATGATGTCGTTTTCCCTTGACCAGCACTTAAGTCCAGGTACATAGTCCAAGTACATAGAAAACAGGAATCAGTTGCTTCTGGAGCTTTCTTACCTTTTAAATTGTCGTTGTTTATTTGAGCTCACACTTTGTTGATTAACGCTTCTGCCAGGCCAATTGAGTACATTATTGTGTGGCATTGTGAATACCTCCAATAAACGAATTTGGAGGGCTTAACCCTTTCGACCCCGAATTTTACCCTGTGTCTCGATATTACTTTTTGGTATTTAAATCATGAAACACTTTCCTAAAAAGTGTGCACACGAAATTTGAAGTTGCCACGCCTCTTTGTTAGAGTTCTAGAGATAGTTTACTTTTGAACAATTTTAGCTTAAAACGCGTTAAATAAATTTTGTATCAATGTTTTTTTAATTACAGACAAATTATATAATATTTATGGAAAAATACAAAATTATCACTTTTTTATTTTATTTAACCATTATTAAAGAAACAGGGTTGTGATCAAACGGGCCCAATTCGTAGACTTCAATTAGAACACAAACTTTTCCTGATATCGCTGCAAATTATTGGAAATTATTTTAGGAAAAACAGAAAAATTTTTGTAATTTGCTTTGAATTCACTTCTAAAAATATTAATTTGTTGATGCCTACTTAAATTAAACCCATAAATCAATGGTAGCTTTTGCTATAAGATGATAAATAGGTGAAGTTGCTCTCAGGCAACTTTGGGGTCGAAAGGGTTAAACATTCCAAAAAAGACGTAATTTAATTTGTTTGCAAATCATTTATTTTTGTCTATGCAGTAATAATAAATACATTTGATTTCTACTTAAGTCTTAACTAAATACGTCAGTACCAAAGTACGATAGGAACTTTCAGTGCGTTTAGTGAGTACAACGTTTAATGCGTTTGATGTGTGCACTTAATTGTAAATGCCACACAATTTCTTCTTCTTCGCCGACAACAAAAGCAAGCCCGAGTTGAAAGTAAATTGTCTGCCAAGCAACAAAAACAAAACCAAAGCACCGACGGCTTTTGCGTACAAACCGCAAGCGATGAATTCGTATAATTCGAGCTGTGAATTTCAAGTTGCGGCAAAAACAGAAAACTTGGGTACGCGTCCATTATGTGCGCAGGTAATGGCCGTGACCCAAAAGTGGTGCGTGCGTCACAACAATCAAAAGCCGAAAATCGTAGAGATCGCGCCGCAGCGGCGCCCTTCACTGAGCAACGGTGGGCGGCCGCTTACTCGAGGGCATTGAGAAAGGGCGCAATGGAGCCGATGTCCTCGCAGTCGGGGATGGCTTTGCCTTTGAATTTCAGGCACGACTCGGCGCACGTTTGACCCTGGAAGTAGTCGCCGAACATCTTTTTGCACTGTGCGCAGTTGTTCAGGCAAATCTGAATGAAGTCAATGCCGGACATGGAGTCTGCGAAGCGAACGAAACAGAAAACGTTAGAAGGACTTTTATGATAAAAGTTGTATGGTTTTTGTTCTTGGATTAGTTGAACATTGATAGAGACTTACCGAAACGCTTGCCGAAGCGGCCAATCGACGGCATACCGTCGGTCGAGTCCAGGAGGCAGATGAACGCCACAACGGCAACGGCCAGAACGATGAATTTGGCGGCAAACATTCTTGGCTGCAGAGTAAAAGAGTCCAAGTGCAGGAGAGAAATTAATGAGTGCCTTCAGGAAGTGGCGTTCTGAAGTAGCGACGTGAATGGTGCGAAAAAATTGCCAAGGAATCGTCACGGCTGCAGCGAGACACAGAATCGTTTCGCACTCGGGCACAGCGCAGCGTTAAATAATTAAAATCCGTTTCAGCATTTGCTTTTGCATTTTACACAGTTTTTATTTGTACACCGAAGTGAGCAGTCGAAAGCGAGGAGAGGTCGCACCAAAGTGGCGAGCAGACAAAACGCGCGCGTGCGCATGTAAAACAAATGCCACAAGTGTTCAACAATATGGGAAACAAAAACAAACAACACATTTAATGAAATTAAATTAAATGAGCAAAAAAGCACCGCAGTCGGTTGGTGGGGTCGTGCGCACGCGCAGTGCGCAGCACGTTTGGTGATTTTTTTTTCGTTGCCGCAGCATCTCAGCGTTGTTTAGCTAAATCAATGAATGCGTATGCAGATGAATTGATTAAGATTTCAAACGAGCCAAGCGAAATGTACGAGCAGCGCGGACGCACCCACATCGTAACGGCCGACTCAAACCTGCCGCTAAAAGCAATTAGCAGCACTTTGAAGCTGGCGCTGGCGTCATTGTTGTTCGTGTACCGGTAGCCTGCTCGCTGCCATAGTGAGTGAACGTGTTTTGTACGTCACGCGGCGAGTGCGTCTGCGTTGTGCCAATTTTTGACAAACTCTATTCTAAACGCCGGTCGGGGACTCGAACAAAACGCGCCACAGTTTTGTTCGATGGGAAGTTTCACTTTGACATCTTCTAGTAAATTGAAGAATAATACAAGTAAAGGTTTAAGTTTTACAAAATAAAATGAAATTTGGACATTTACGGTATTCTGAAGCATCAAATAAGTAAGTTTTATTCTAAACGCTTTCGACCCCAAAGTTGCCTGAGAGCAACTTCACCTATTTGTCATATTATAGCAAAAGCTACGATTGATTTATGGGTTTAATTTAAGTAGGCACCAACAAATTAATATTTTCAGAAGTGAATTCAAAGCAAATTACAAAAATTTTACTATTATCCCCAAAATAATTTCCAATAATTTGCAGCGATATCAGGGAAAGTTTGTGTTCTAATTGAAGTCTACGAATTGGGCGCGTTTGATCAAGACCCTGTTTCTTTAATAATGGTTAAATAAAATCAAAAAGTGATAATTTTGTATTTTTCCATAAATATTAAATAATTTTTCTGTAAATAAAAAATATTGATACAAAATTTATTTAACGCGTTTTAAGCTAAAATTGTTCAAAAGTAAACTAGCTCTAGAACTGTAACAAAGAGGCGTGGCGACTTCAAATGTCGTGTGCACACTTCTTAGGAAAGTGTTTCATGATTTAAATACCAAAAAGTAATTTCGAGGGTACAGGGTAAAATTCGGGGTTGAAAGGGTTAATGTCTGTTTAGTTAGGGCAGTCCTGGGACTAAAACAAAATGCGCTAAGGTTTTGTTGTTCGTAAAGTTTCACAAAATCAAATATAATTTTTAGATCTTCTAGCTTTTTGAAGAATAAAACAAGTAAAGGATTAAATAAGTTTTATTCTAGACGCGGTTTTTCTAAGGCCGTGCGAAGACTTAAATAAAATTCACCAAAGAGTTACTTAATGTGGGTTTAGCTAAGCCGGTCCTGGACTCAAACGACATGCGCCAAAGTTTTGTTTTTCGTAAGGTTTCACCAAGTAAAAATTTAAAAAGAAATAAAATTTTTTCTTTTTCATCTTCTAGCATTTTGAAGAATAAAACAAGTAAAGGATTAAATAAGTTTTATTCTAGACGCGGTTTTTTTTAAGGCCGTGCGAAGACTCAAATAAAATTCACCAAAGAGTTATCAAAGAGTTGTTTTCTTTAAGTTTTACAATATAAAATAAAATTTAAACATTTTGGGCATTCTGAAGAATCAAATCAGTTTTAAGTAAGTAAGTTTTATTCTTAATGTGGGTTTAGCTAAGCCGGTCCTGGACTCAAACGACATGCGCCAAAGTTTTGTTTTTCGTAAGGTTTCACAAAGTAAAAATTTAAAAAGAAATACAATTTTTTCTTTTTCATCTTCTAATATATTGAAGGATAATACAAGTTGAGTTTAAAATATGTTTTACTTGAAACATGGTTTTAGTTAAATACAGGCAGGGATTCAAATAAAACAAAGCGAAGTGTTTTATTTGTTCTAAGTTTCATAAAATATGTAAAATAAAATGTTTAAATTTTCGAGAGAAACATTTATGGTGTTCACAGTTCAGCGGTATCTAGCATGTTAAATTTCCCACCTGGCAATTTTCCCGAATTTTCCAATATGGTATCTCAATTGTTTTTGTTTTGTATGAAAAACAGAGATACCGGTAGTTTCAAAATTTGCCGCACTGCCGAGCATGTTTATGGAAATAGTCAAAAAACAAAGTCAAATAAATTTGTTTACACAATCTCCAGAGCGAATTTTTTTGAGTACTTTATGCCACTATCGGGACGATTTTTTTATTTGATGTTCAACGTTTGTTTACTATTTGAGCGAGGCATTTTTATTTTGAAAATTTTTCCACAATTGTTTTTTTGTTAGATCGTTATTTTTAGGGAAAGTTGCCCGAAATACATTTTCCCGCAAACTGTGAATACCATAATAGATACATTTTTTTAAGTCGGATTTTTCAAAATCGGAAACATATTTTAGAAAATATAGGCTTTTGAATTTCTGACCCTTGACCCTTCATTACACCAAAAATTTAAATAAATTACAACAAAAATTTGTTATACGCTTAAAATCAGTGAGAAAGGGTGGACCATGCCCACATTTCAAACATTTGTTAGCTAAATTGTGATTCTTCTTTACTTACTATATACCAAATTTTTTTTTTCTTAAGTTGGATTCTTTTGTATGAACAAGAAAATAGTTTAAATGGCGCTAAATATGATTTCCTACTAATTGACTGAGCATTGTACTGGACTATTTTGCCTATTCTTTGAAATTTCATAGTCTTAGGGAAAAAATTTACTTTAAAATTTTGCATTTTCAAATATATTCTTTATACCAACATTTTGTCATTTCGCCTCATACAAATTTGTTTTATTTGCAGAGTTTTCTTTGTCGTATTTGCGTCTTTGTGTGCCAGTTTTCAGCCTTTTTTACATATCCTTTTAAATTCTCTAGTCTTGAAGAAAATTTTGAAGGTTTGTAACAAAATTGAAGATGCAGTTTTTTGTTTCGCGCCTATATCAACATTTGTATGGGTCAAAATTACTGTTGCACAGTGTAACATTTAACTCTCACTATATCGAATCTTGTATGATTCTTGCAATGTTTTCACTGTTTGCCCCTCGGTTTCATGCAAATTTAATTCTTAAAGTGAAAGTCTTGACGAGAACAGACGATCTTGAAATTTTGTACATTCCCATGCATTTCTCTTAACTTCCGCAAAGTTTTCCCCCGTTGCTGCCACTTCTTTGTGACATTTCACTTTCTTCACACTCACAATGACTTTGCCCATTCATTCAGACATGCGCGACAAAAACTTTCCGCATCGATATTATAGGAAAAATCCCCAATTATTGCGCCATTCTGCCAGCTGAAATGTTGACGCCACGATTAACAAAAACCAGCAACCGAACAGGAAGTGTAAAGTTTCGTGCCAACGCGCAAATCAGCAACGCAGAAGTATGTAAGTAACTGACAGGTTCTTGTTGCCCAGCGAATTTATTGTGCGCGCTGTTATTGTCGCATTTATGTTAATGCCGATCATCGCCGCAGACTACACGCGCAATTAAGCTGATAAACAAATTGCAGCGGCTTCTCGGCTGGCGCGCAGGCGCACACATTCCTTTGTGCAGAGGCGCGTCGCTGCCAATTCGTGTGTTCAACACAACTAAATGGCCAGCGAAGTGAATTAAAAAGCCCGCAGCCAGATCGAGTTGTGAATTTTTGGCACGTGAATCACTCGACAAGCGGACCGGATGCTCGATTCCTCGCTGCGGCATCTGCGGCACGCGCTGCTGGCTGTCATTTTCCAGCCGACTTAATGGTGCACAATTTATGCGCCGTTAATATTTTTAGCACTGGCGTATAATTTTAGACCCGATACGAACTATTTTAAATCTGGCAATTACTTTTTAAATGCTGTCGAAATTAAAGTAAGAATGTTGTGTGTGTGTGTGTTGTATCAGTTGTTTTGTTGCCCACTCTAAGAGCCGGTTTTGGCGCTTATTTGTCTCTCATTTGTTTATAAGTTTTTGATTTGTTTATGTTTTTTCTTTATATTGACAACTTTATTGTTGGTATCGTCATTCTGTTGGCTGTTATTTTCCAGTGTTAGTAATTTTGTTTTGATTTTATTTATTATTTCTGTCACTATTCTCAAACGATTTCGTCAACTTACTGGTTGTTGCTGATGTGTTCGATGCGGTTTTAGTTGCTGACTGAGCCCACAAGTCTTGTCAGATTGTGCGGAGCGCGCTGCGTTGACTATTGCCAATCCTTCAAGTGCGGCCATTATTTATACTCAGTGTCGTTGTCACATTGTCGACGTTAGAAAAGTATTCTTTGCTTTGGTGTCCAGTGCATTAAATCTGCCTAATTTGTTAAGTGTTTTACTTCCGATTGATGTGCGCAAAGATTCGCCTAAGTGATAAACGCGGCGGGTTGTCTCAACCACTGGTCATCAAGGAATTTTCTGTAATTTTTAAGGCAAGACTGCAAATCAACCAAAGTTAAGAGGAACTTCTTAAATCCCAGGAATATTCGTATGTATTGAAAACGGAATGGAAATAATTTTAATTCTATTTCCGTTTAAATGTTTTTTTGTTGAAACAATCAACCAAGCACTGAGCTAAGGCACTTCCTTTATAAGCTAATTTTCGACTAAGTTTAGTCCATGACGGGTTAATTGCGAGTAGATGTTTCAAAGCCAAAGTTAAAAGGATTCTTATAAATTCAAAGCAATCGTGTTTGAGTATAAAAGGAATGAAGACTGTTCAAGACAAAACTTAAAAGGATTCTAATGAAATCAAAGCAATCGTGTTTGAGTATAAAAGGAGTGAAGACCGCCCAGGATTAAAGTTTCAAGGATTCTAATGAATTGAAAGCAATCGTCTTTGAGTATAAAAGGAATGAAGACTGTTTAGGACGAAAGTTGCAAGGATTCTTATGAATTTAAATCGATCGTGTTTGAGCATAAAAGGAATGAAGACCGTTCAAGACAAAACTTAAAAGGATTCCAATGAATTCAAAGCAATCGTCTTTGAGTATAAAAGGAATGAAGACTGTTCTGGTCTAAAGTTTCAAGGATTCTAATGAATTCAAATCGATCGTCTTTGAGTATAAAAGGTATGAAGACTGTTTAGGACGAAAGTTGCAAGGATTCTTATGAATTTAAATCGATCGTGTTTGAGCATAAAAGGAATGAAGACCGCCCAGGATTAAAGTTTCAAGGATTCTAATCTTTGAGCATAAAATGAATGAAGACTGTTCTGGTATAAAGTTTCAAGGATTCTAATAAATTCAAATCGATCGTGTTTGATAAAAAAGGAATGAAAACCGTTCAAGACAAAACTTAAAAGGTTTCTAATGAATTCAAAGCAATCGTGTTTGAGTATAAAAGGAATGAAGACCGCCCAGGACTAAAGTTTCAAGGATTCTTATGAATTTAAATCGATCGTGTTTGATAAAACAGGAATGAAGGATTTTAATGAATTCAAAGCAATCGTGTTTGAGTATAAAAGGAATGAAGGCTGTTCAGGACTGAAGTTTCAAGGATTCTTATGAATTTAAATCGATCGTGTTTGAGCATAAAAGGAATGAAGACCGTTCAAGACAAAACTTAAAAGGATTCCAATGAATTCAAAGCAAGCGTCTTTGAGTATAAAAGGAATGAAGACTGATCTGGTCTAAAGTTTCAAGGATTCTAATGAATTCAAAGCAATCGTCTTTGAGCATAAAAGGAATGAAGACTGTTTAGGACGAAAGTTGCAAGGATTCTTATGAATTCAAATCGATCGTGTTTGAGTATAAAAGGAATGAAGACCGTTCAAGACAAAACTTAAAAGGATTCCAATGAATTCAAAGCAATCGTGTTTGAGTATAAAAGGAATGAAGACCGCCCAGGACTAAAGTTTCAAGGATTCTTATGAATTTAAATCGATCGTGTTTGATTAAACAGGAATGAAGGATTCTAATGAATTCAAAGCAATCGTGTTTGAGTATAAAAGAAATGAAGACCGCCCAGGAATAAAGTTTCAAGGATTTTAATGAATTCAAAGCAATCGTGTTTGAGTGTAAAAGGAATGAAGACTGTTCAGGACTAAAGTTTCAAGGGTTCTTATGAATTTAAATGGATCGTGTTTGAGTATAAAAGGAATGAAGACTGTTCAGGACGAAAGTTGCGAGGATTCTTATGAATTCAAATCGATCGTGTTTTATATAACAGGAATGAAGACGGCCCAGGACCAAAGTTGCAATGATTCTAATGAATTCAAAGCAATCGTGTTTGAGGATTAAAGTTTCAAGGATTCTAATGAATTCAAATCGATCGTATTTAAGTGTAAAAGGAATAAAAATTATTCAATTCAATATGACAAATTTAATACATATAACATACCACACGTATGCTCATTGACGGAGAAGAAGAAGACAAAAGCAAAACAGTTCCTAAGAATCAGATGCATCCGTGGTGACAAATTTACTCTGATGTGTGTATGAGGACATGTTGGTACGGAGTAAAATCAGCTGGAATATACTTACTGACTTAATTGACCATAACAACCCGTTACCCGGTTACGTCCTGTCACACAAACTCTCTTCAGGTTTCTAGGGGTTTCGCGCGCCTTCTCCTGTTGGTAACACTAACAGGATTTCATTTTTTTTAGTCAGCAATTTTTGTGTTTGGAAGGGTTGAACCCCAAAACCCCATTTGTGTGCGCCAATGGTCTTCTGCTTGGTCCTACCACCGGAGACACAGTCTTTCTCTTCGCCGCCGACCTCAACTTCGAACAGTTCTTCGCCAGAGATTCCTCGTTCATATGGATGACATGGCCCGGCCAACATGGTCACTGGATGTTAACTCGCTGTGCTAAAGACATGAAGTCATAAACAACTCATAAAGCTGGCCACTACGCACAGGGCTGAAGAGGCGAGGTACAACCTCTGGGATAGAGCTTGAACATAATTTAGCTAAAAGGAGTCGGAATAGATTTTTTGTCGATGCGAGCCCAGAATCGAAATGAGTAGTTCAAGGATTGAGGGTTTGGGTGACAGTTGGGCCCAAAATCGAAATAAGTAATTCAAGAATTGAGGACTTGGTCGACAGTTGGGTAACCACAATGCAGCTTGTAAGGCGGATTGGGATTGCCGGTTGCGCACATTATGTGCGAGTTTCCAACTCTGGAGGGCAGATCTGCAAACGTTCATGAAATAGAACGATTACTAAACACTGGTCCTTGATGGAGCTTCATCACCAAAAATTAAATTAAGTTCATCTATGCACTGTTGCTGAGTTAATCCACGTCGAAAGTTGTAAAAAATAATCGCACGAAAATGTTCACGATTTAATTCCATTTTTGGGCCGAGATGAATTTTTCAACTCACTGTAAATAATATAAATAGCGCTCGTATGTCAAAATGTTCTGAGTACTTATAACCTCAAAAATGTCCAACCTTACGATACAGCTGTCAGTTTCCAGATTGCACCACCAGAGTTGCCAAATCCCGAAACATAAAAGGCAACCCTCGTATACTAAAATTCCTCTCGGATACTGAACTTACGGATGAACTGTAGGTCCATGAAGGGGGTACAATAGATCTTTTAGGTCACAGTGCACTATTCCCCATCCATAATAATAATAACCCCGCATTTCGAGACATTTTGAAATACTGAAATGAAATGTACAGTATTCGTATTCAACTGCAAAAAGTCACGTTAAAGGTAATCCTCGTCGTGCTGCAAAATGTGTTTATATCGCGAAAGCACATCGCCAACTGAGATCACACGAAAAGAGAAAGCAATCAGATGGGAGAATAAGGAGAAATTTGAAGAAATGTATGTGGTGTTCGTCGAATCGACGAAGATTACCTTTCTAGGGTTAAAAATTCATTTTCTTACAGTTGAGGAGTTAAAAATTTGTATTAAAGTTCTTTTAAGTCTTGCAGTAACATTAAGTTTTTAATATTGAAATCGAACTAAAAATTTTTGCAATGCACTTTTGCAGCATCCCTAGTACGATTATGATGTATGGATGAGTGTGTGAGAGTTAAGCACAGATTGGTTTGTGAATGAGATAAGCTTTGAGAGCAGTTGCCAGCATCAATGCTGTGGCTAAAACTTTTCTTGGCAGCTTTGTTCCACGCTTTCGTTGCATGCATGTAAAAATTATATGAACACTACTGAGTGAAGCTGCAGAGGGCGCTACTAATCATGTCTTAGTAAATCATTGACTGTTACGGCCCGAACACATTGAAGACGGCAGCAACAGGAACATATGTCTTTAAAATGGCGTCGGCTCCAACCGTCGCACAGTGGGGCGTCCCCATATATTGCATGGCCAAAAATAGTAAACGTGGTTTAATTTTGACGAAATTTGGTATCCGCCCATTTTTTAGCGTAATTAAGAAAAATACGAAAACTTGTGAAAATTGGACTACTGCCACGCCCACCCCCCATATTGAAAAAATCTTTGTTATTCGATAACTTGGCCACTACTAACACTAGAAAGATAAAATTTTATACACAATATCAGTAGGGTATAATCTATAATTCTGCCAAAAATGGGCAGTCTACCACGCCTACTTTAAAAGTTCATATAAGCCTCAAATGAATTAATCGGTACATATGTATATTTTGCCATTTTTTTAAGTTTTCGATGTTTTTCATATTGGCTCCTCTTCAATTCGCTCTTAAGTTTATTTTCCACAAATATTTGCATGCATTTGTAGTGCCAGCCGGTCGATTAAACTACGCGACGGCAGCTACACATAAAATAGCTTACGAAATTGTACAAAAGATGCCACTATAAAAAAATGAATTACCTGCGGGTCTGCAGGCCTCTGCAGCTGAAACTTTGCAAACGTGTTCTACATACTTGTAATTTAGTGAAACAATCGAAATTGGAAAGGCTCCCTAGGGCTTTTCGAGATATTTAATTTTGAAGTTTGCACTTAAACTTTTTCTAGGGCTCAAAATGGCTCTACGTTCAAATAACGGTAGTTAGCGAACAGTAATAACCAAAACAAAAAAAAAGGCATTCCCTGACTATAAAAACCTAAAACATGAAATAAAAAATCAGGTATATTAAAATAATAACTGTAACCATAAGAAAAAACATCTTTAGTTTCGCAAGGTTAAATTTCTATTTTTCTTTAAATTTGTGTTCACGCAATATATGAAGTTTAAAACTTTCGTGAGACTACAAAACTTAAATTTTTTTTAAAAATTCCTTTTGATATAGCTTAGTTGGAGATTTGGCTTCGATCGTGCTTACTTATTTTTTCAAAAAAAATATTTTTATTTTTTTATTTTTGGCCACGAACGCCCCACTGTGCGTCGCCGCGTAGTCAACTACTTGATTGCAATTACAATCAATTTAACACATAAACATAAATTTTAGGGCCTTTGAAAACCGTTTTTAGCGATTGTGCGATCTGCTACACAAATTTGTTAGGTCCTTTTTGTAAAAAAAAAATGAAATAAAATCATAAGAACCAAACCGATTAAGATAGCCATGACTTGAGTTGGAATAAAAGGGAATTTCATCTAAAAATTAACACATTTAGTTTTGTTTAGTTGTCAAAATAATCATCTTCATAAGAACTTTGTGATTCTATATTTGGACATGTGCGGTCATGTCGCTGCCGTCAACTATGTGTTCGGGGCATTAATAAGGAAATGTTCTCAAACTGATGCACTGGTATGATTGGACTTTGATTTCGACATCATAACCCAAGCCTTATAACTAGTTATGACCCTCTGGATAAAATTTGTTGTCGTTGACATTATTCAACAACTTCTGAGCAATGTTCATGCCAATTGGATTCGTTGATCCATTTTTTTCGACAGTAAAAAATCGCCAAGTAACTAGCTTGCAAAACGATTTAAAATAAATGTCTATTAAATACCAGAGGAAAGACTCGATTTTCGTGTGGTTTAAAAAATTATTAGCAATTTGAACAATGCAAACATTTTCACATTGACAAAATTTTAATATTAAACAAAATAATTGTATTAAAAAGTATTTCTTTTAAAATGTAGTTTGTGATTTGTTTCAATAAAAACAACTAAATTTTTAAATTTGAAGGACCGAAATTTAATGACACAGCAAGCATCGAGTGGGTTAAATGACATCGAAAATAAAGTAACAAACGGTGGTCTGATTTAATGTAGGGCACACTTGACTTATGTAGCCAAATCCAGCTGAAAATCTATTCCTCAACTTGAATTTAAACTTGAAAAAGTATGAAGAAATCATTAAGTTTGCTGAAACTGAAAAAGATTTATACAACTTGAGTTAATCTTTTCTCATCATAATTGTGTTTTCCGATATCAAAACCGATATCACTGAAAACTATTCGACAAGTATCAACGCTATAAACTTATGAACTATTAAAAAGTTTAATGATTTTTTTCTTGCTTTAAATTTCTACGTATTTAAAAGCTCAAAGCTATTAAGAACTTCATGGCGCTCACAGCTCGAGCGAATTATTTCGCACGCACTTTCACGGTGCCTGTGTCTGGCTGTCAGAGGTAACAGCCGATTGCGAGCGGCGCACGTCACTGACTCATTAAGTTTGCCGCAAATTACACGCGCGAGTGCCTTCAGCGTCGACGGAGGCCTAAAACGGAAGTTGCGCTGAGGAATACTGAGCCATGAAAATCTGAAAGGCTTTTAAGCGCGCACAATGCGGTGTGTTGACGTGCATGTGCCGACGCGCGCCGAGGTTAACAATGAGCAGAGAGGCGCTACTCAAATTGCCGTTTGCGCTGGCGGCGCTGCGCACAGAACGACGACAGCCAAATCGCGTCAAAGTGCTGCAAATTAACGAAAGCGCGAAATATTCTAAGCGATGCGGCGGAAGTGAAAGTGTGTTGGCTTGAGTGGTGCGTGTGTGTGTGTGTGTACGTGTATTGCAGACGCAACAAGTGGCTGCGTAGTTATTATTAAAACGCTGCGTCTGTAAACTGGAGGGATTTATTGTCAAACGACGTGGCGCAAAAGGCGCACTAAGTCCGATTAGGAAAGACTTGTTGCACGTTCGGCGGAGAGGGGAGTGCAGCAAATTGCACTGTGTAGCAATACTTCAGATTTTGTTTACGGTTAAAAGAAAGTTTGGCTGAAAGTGTTGAGATGTGGCAGTCAAAGGTGCGTTTGACTTGAGCACAAATATTTTTTAATGAACCCAGATATTTTCCACTTTTGAACCAGTGTTTTTATTTTGAGTTGAAGAAGTTGTTGATATGGTGACATTTGCATTATTATTTGACAGTTGAGTAGCTACAGTTGACGCATTTTTTTCTCATAAACTAATTAACCCTTTCGGTACAGCTTTTTACTGGGGAAAGTTAAAATTTAAAATTTTACGTTTTAGGCTTCTATGTGGTTATATTAGCAACAATCCATAAGAAATTTTTAAATTTTTATACTCGGACCCTGTTTTTAAGAGTGTTTTTCTATGAGAGCAACCACATCGTTGTGGCTGTAATAATTACTTAAACATAAAACTTTTTATGCATAACGAAAATTTGAATATTTCTTCATTTACTTCAGCCAAAATTAAAAAAAAAAAGTATCTAAATTGAAAGAAAACGTCAAATTAAAAAAGTTATCTAATTTTTTCTGCTTCTTCCTTTACTATTTCTAGATATACCATTAAAAAACGTGTATACTTCTCTTCTCTCAACTTAATTATTCAGTTTATTAATTTCGTATTTTTCCTAAAACTTCAAACTATTCTAAGGAACAACAAAAATATAGTATCCACAAGTTTTTTGACCTAAAACAAACACTGAAAAGAGACTATGCCATATGGCATAGAATAACCGAAAGGGTTAACTAGTTTATACTAGTTTAGTTTTACCAATTCTCTCTCTTCCAAAGAAAGCGCCAGAAAGTGCCATTGAATCAAATCGAGTTCTGTATATATTTTCATTCTTGGCTTTGTCAAAGTTTGATATACCCCATCTTTAACATATTTTTTCTTCTGTCATGTACAACATTTTGCCAATTTTCTGTCCAATACATTCACTGTTATTTATGTGTCATAGCATTGAACATAAGTAAAGCAACTTTTCGTGTGCCTTTTCTGAAAAGTTAATGCGTAATTAATTTGTCACCTTACAGCAATTACCTGCCGTCGAAGCATCTTAGCGCTGTCAATCGCACGCAACGCACTTAGCGCGCGCCAAATTGCGTAATTAACGCGCTCGTTGGCGCCTTCAAACTTTTGCCATTAACACAATGCACAGTGATTCGACTCCATACAACCGCGGGACAAAATTAGAAGGAGTGGCCCGTTCTTCATCAAATTTGGTATACTAGTTGATCATGGTCTGCTGAATTGAAGTCTTTGTTTTCTTTTTCTTAAACTTTTGCAAATTAAATTAGCAATTTTCGTCATTTTTGGTGAGCTATAGCAACGAGTGTGTTGGCTAGATTTTTCAGATTTTACATTTAATCGGTAACGTCAACATTGATAATTGCAAAGAGTAACAGAAATTGTCTTAGGACTCTTTAGTTTTGCAATAAAAACGATAATAATAGATGTATGTTTTGCATTTGTGCAGTTTTCTCAATTTTTCATGCTGATTGCATACTTTTAGGGATAAAAATAATAAATTTTGTCAAAAAAATAGGTGTTTAGACCACTTTTCAAATTGAATTATTTTCTGAGATCGGAAGATATCGGAGGATGTAATTATATCATCCGACAAAGAAGGAATGCTTTTTAAAATAAAAAAAATCTAGGAACATACTTTCACATACTTTTTAGATATTTTCCTTTAAGTTTTGCCAATTTTCAGATTTTTAATTTAGAAAAATATTTTGAATTAAAAGTGAAGTAAAAGACTAAGCTTTGCAAATTTTGAAAAAATATTAAAAGCGAAAATGGCCACATCATTTCTTAATCTATATGGAAAGTTTTAGCAACTTCTTGGCAACCATGTATTTTTACAATTTTTTTTACTCAATAGACCAAAAAACAGAAAATAATTGTTTACATTTTTTTGTGAAAAAAGTTCCGACTTTGAGCAGCTCTTGCAATTGCACTAATTATTTTTTCGCACAGATTTTTTTGGGTTTTCTTAGTTGGAGTTTTACCTTTCAAATGACATCAAAATCGTTAAATTCTGAGACTATAAATTTTTTGAATTTTGTCTATGGAACGAATCACTGTGCAATGCCGCGAAATTGCGGCGTGACTGAGGTTGCCGCCGCCGGTGCAGTTGCGGCTGCTGCCACCAGTGTTGGCATTTGGCCTTGGAAGCGATTTCCAATCGAGCGTGTTGTTGTAATTGCTGCAGCAGCTAACTCATCCACTTCACAACTCATTAACGAAGCGCCCAAAGTTTTTATCTGCAATTGTTTGTGTCAAGTTTTGTGAGGTGTTGAGATGTCATTTAAATTGAAATATCAAGCATTGCATAATTTTTGTGTGACTTAAAAGTTGCACACTGAAAGTTGAATGATTTTGTGAAAAAAACAATTAAAAGTCCAAAAAAAGAAAAGTAAAGGGAAATAGTTGAAGCGCTGTGAAAGTTGCTGCGAACGAAAAAGGTGCCGAATTATTTGTTTAATTGGCTCCTTTGACTTGCATTAATGTTGAAAATGAATTTTTTTTCGTTAGTACTATGGAATTTGTCTTAGCCTTGTGCAGAACTTTAATGCTGAAACGGAGAAGTTTTTATGCCAATTATGTTTTATGTATATTTGGCAGCTGCCAAAAGTTATGGAGTTGATAAAGGGGGTATTCTAGTCTAGGGGCTCGATTTTGAGGTGATTTTACGGGTCTAAAAAAAAAAAATACATCAAAACTAATTTTTACTATACATGTCTTTTCAGTTTTTTATTGATAGGTACTTGAAAAGTATAAAAATGTATAATAGTTGAAGAAAAATTCAAAATTGAAGTCAGTGGAGGCCCCAAAGTGGGGACTCAAAAAAAACGAGGTGTCTCCTTGACGTGATTCCAATCCTCCTAGTGATATGAAACATAAAAATAATGTTAATTCCTATTAAACAAGGATGTAGAATTATCTAACCGTAGCCGATTTGAAAAAAAAAATTGTTTGCACAAAATGGCATCTTTCTAAAAATAAAGGTATTTTTTGTCTCCTTTTTTCAACTTTGGTAATTTTTTAAAAATAGTAAAAAACAAAAGTTAAAAAAATTATAAAAACCCCTACATTGAGACAATTTTGATAGTACTAAGAAAGTCTGTTAAAAATTGCAAGTAAATCGGTGCATTAAAACTTGAAGTGAAAACGTCAAAAACGTGTTTAAAGGTTACATTCTCAGTTCGGGCAGTCTGAGTGGTGCCTCACAAAATTAACTATAACTCTGAAACTAATTCTAATTTCCGTAAATCATCTTAGAGATTTATTATTAAAGGTCTAAGCTTTGAAAATATGAAATTTAAAAAAATAGATTTTTTCGAATTTCTAGACTAGAATACCCCCTTAAACCTTAAGTGCTGGCAGTGGCTAAATTAGGGACGTGATTTCAAGTCTTCGATTAATCTTGAATACAAAATACAACTTTTATCTAAAAGACATTTAACCCTGCATTACTATCGTCTATTACACTAACGCCATTACTAATTATGGGTGTAATCCACCCAGAACTTTTGATTATCTGTTTTACTTATCCATTGAGATCCATTGAAAATCAAATTTTTTCGTAATCAGAACATCATAACATGTAAAAACAAAAATAATTATTTAATTTTGTTAATTCATTTATTTAATTATTTTTATTTATTTTGTTTATGTGCATCTCATTTCAAGAAAAAAAATATGAAATAAAAAGTTGTATTGAGAAAATAGCCACATCTTGCACAATATTTAAGTTATGTTTCTTGGGCTTAGTGATTTAGAAAGCTAAAAAATAAGTAATAAATAATTATTTAATAATTTTTTTCGGATCGAGGTAAAATTTTTCGCAAAAACTCAAACAAAAATCAACAATATACCTGCTACTTTTAAAGATGCGACAAAAATCAAAAAAATTCCAAACACACGAAAAAAACGATATACTCGCGAAACTAGGGGCCAAATGTAGTAAAACTGCGTTTTTAGTTTTTCTCTCTGAAGTCAGGATTTTTTTTCAAAGGACTTTGAAATTTCAAGGACATGTTTATTTCAAGGAATTATTTTAAAAATTGAGCGCATTGTAGAATAACAATATTGATATCAAATGAAAGAGAAAAATCCTTAGAATCTTAGGAAATTTAATGTTTTGGTGCAAAAGGACGAAGAGGTATTGAAAATGTCCTTTTAACTTTAAACCAAACTTTATCCTTGAATATCCTTGGAAATTTCCAATAGTTTTTTTTGTTTTAATATATCTTAAGGACTAATATGCACACTACTACATCCTTGAATTTCGTCCTTCTAACTTTATTAGTTTAAGATATAACAAATTTAATGTTAAACAAATTTTGTTACTTATCCTAGAGCATAATTTTTAAGGATTTTCTACTAAGTAAATGGTCTATACGTTATTTAAAAAAATTGTCGACAAAACGAACGAGAACGAGGGCCCTAAGGGGAAGGGGCAGTCTTATGATTCATTTTCTTTCCATTTCCCACATTCATCCGACTCGATGATGCCCATCTTTTGCGCGTGAACCGCTTTTAACCCTAGAAGTGCATCATTAGTCGAAAAAACTAACAAATATCATACTTTTTCATACAGTGTCAAAAGAACGATGCATCTCCAGGGTTAAGCAGTGCCTCAGGTTCACCAAGGGATACAAAAACGGAAGATTCGTGTACAATAAACTAATCGAACCTAAAACGGTGGTGTGAAAAGTTTCCCAATTAATAAAGATTCATGAAATTTTCTCTTAAAACTTATCTTTATTTTTCTACATAGTCTCCTTGTTAGTCTAAAAACTTCTCAAAGCGATGCTTCTCTCTCTTTAATCCGTCCAAAAAGAGCGTTGAAAATGTTTTTTCGAACACGTTTTCGGTCTAACGTGAGTGAATGCGGCACCCAACACGCGGACAGTATTGCCAGGCCTAAAATATAAATATAAATATAAATATGTGAGAAAGACGTTCTTTAGATATATTCATAGCTTGTTCTTCTTCCTCATAGCCTCTTTTTCAGTTTAATTTGACGGTTGTCTAGCACCATTTGGTGAACTTGAGCGATGTTATAGTCAGTGGTTCCAGTTTATGGACGACAAGAAAGTTCAGTTGGTAAGTAATGGGTAAGTAAGTGGAATAAGTGACGCAAGCAGATTCCCTACCTTTTGTTGATCAGTGTTGCCGACCATCGTGTCGAGGACAGACGACTAGACACCTTTACAAAGCCATAGCTATTGATAATTCCCAAACATCTTAGTAGAGATGGCTGAGGACATTTCAGAGCACTTAGTCATTTGAACTTTGTACATGGATACATAGGTTGAGGTAGATGTGGAAGATTGTGAATAAGGTTGGACAAACATGCCTACTATAGATTATAGCAATCAATCCCCTATGAAGACTAAACCTCCCACCTGGTGTATGGTCCCGCATTGTTCCAACTTTTCCAATTTTCCTGTCCTCTAGATATTCCTTAACCCAGCAACATACCCCAGTTCAAAAATTCCGACCCTCAAATGATCCTTTCCCACTCACTACCACGCAATATTACGAGCAATCATGTGTTTTAGAAAGAAAAACAAATATACAGCAACACCTGCAAGGGGAAGCCTGCATTAACGAAAAACAGCGCACCAAACCGATCTTAGCGAAGTCCCCAACCATCCTGCTGTCACCTTTTTTACACAACAGATGGCGCTATGAGCGGTAGCTCACAACATCGGAGGCGTCGTTCCTAAGCGGCGATAGATGGCAGTCCCCCATCACTTAGGACTACCTGCGGCAGGATTACGCTGGCAGAAAAACATAACCGATTAATGTTACCAACACAAGGCTGTGTCTTGTGGAGGCCCTATTCTCCCAAGAGGAGTGAACAAGGAAAAATATAAACAAAGGAGACTTAGAACTCCCACCACACTGCAGTGCAGAGTATTGAGGTTCAGAACTGTGAATTATCATAATTAATGAAACAAGTTGTTATATATTCTAAAAAAATCCTCCCTGCGAAGAAATATTGGGCTACTATATAGATCGCTGATAGTGTCTTTTTAGGGGACTTTTAAGAATGATACCACGCTTAGTATTAGAGTCATTCGTAAAATATGGATTCATTCAAATATTTCAATAGAAGATTTAACTGAAATGAATGAGTTGATTTCATGCCTCTCTCGATAAATACGATTTCTGATAGTGTAAGTTGTTAGTTGTAATTGAAAAAAAATATATATTGAATGAACCTCACAACAAACATTTTTCCTACCGGCCAAATTACTCCCGTTCGCAAGAAATGCTTTGGTATTTTCAAATATATTAATTGATAATGTACTTCTGACACTTTTCAAAGTATGTTGCAACCAAAAGTTGAGTGATTGCTTTTAAATTTTAAATTCTACACTTTGCATTACACAAGCTGTGCTGACTTTGTTCTGTTTGACTTTTAAGAGCAGCGCAGAAATTGCTTAGAGCTTTTTACAAATCGAGCTGACAAGAATATTTTTATATGCATAACTACATGGAATGCACACACATACATACATACATACATAAATAAGTACTTCTTAGTATGTACATCAAACCTACAAATCACCGAAGCCAAGCGGCGAACTGCAGCTAAGCCGAATACACTAAAACTTGTAATGTGCAACAAGGTAAGGTGTTGTTGTTGTTGTTGTTGTTGTGCCATAGCTACTTTTGCGTTTGTTGTAGTTGTTGTTGACTAAACTTCCGGTCGACTGAGCGCGCCACGTTTACTGTTGATGTCTTTCACTTCCGTCTTCCTCCTCTTCGTGCGCCTCTTTTTTCTCGTGGCCAACTCCACACTCTGCCTTTCCACCCCGCAACAGTCAAATGATACATGCAACGGTTCTGTCCGTTACGTGTCGGTGCTGCTGTTGCTGTTTCTCGATATAACAAAATGTTTGTTAGGGGTTTTTTGATCGTGTCGTTGCTCATTGTTTCAACTGTGGACGCTAAATATTGTACCAGCTATTGTTGTTGTTGGCAGTACTGGGTGCTAGCTGTACGAGTAGTTGTGGCTGAAGACCGCATTTGTAGTTTTGGTTGCCATTGGTTCATGTGCCACTCAATGACTGTCTGCCTGTGTGTGTGTGTGTGTGTGTGTGGATGTATTTGGCTGTGTGCGTATAAGTGTGTTTGTCAGTGTGTTTTTGCGGCCATGTGTAGTCATGCGCCAGGCTTGCTTTGTGTGTCTTTTGCTCTCGGTTTTTGTTTTTATTATGTTTGTATTATAGTTGCTGCTGTTCATCTGCTCGGTACATGAACGGTGCTAATGGAAAAACCAATCCAGCATGAATTAATGGCTCATAAAAGTGCAAAAAAACGGCACAAACAAGTGCACAACACAGACGAGCAGCCGAACCTCTGCGAATCGTTGGTGTTGGAATTTTGTGTTTCAGCCGTTGTTGCCGCTATTGGTGGTGTTGTTGTTTGTGGATTTTCATATATGGCGCGCTGCTGATGTGACAGTTTAAGTGTATCAGTTGAAGCTGAACAAATTTCGCCTTGAATTATGGCACGAAGGGCGGCACATGGCCAGCCAGCGTCGGCGCTCTTAGTATTAATTAAATGTTGCTCATACGACGCGTTGGCAGAAAAGTTCATTTGAATGCTTCATGCTTTAAGTGTACGCCTCAAGTTGGCCAACAGTCTTACTGGAACGCAAATCTTGTCCCACTTGTTTGCTTTTGGTTGGTTTGTTGGTTGGTTGTTCTGGTTGTTGGTCATTGTTGGCTGTTTCAGAGCCATTGCAATGTGGAAATTTCCTTCATCTAAATGCGTACAAACAGTTGGAGAGTGCTTTCATTTTTATTTTATTTGTAAGTATTTCCCCTGCAGCTGGTGCCTTCCTCCGAAACTAATGGACAACGGACTAGCGAAACTTAATGCGAGTTTTGTGCGAGGAAAAAGCACACAACAAATGTAGGTGGGGCACTTTGTTGCCGGGAAGGTGCTGTGAAATTTTAATGGACAGCCGACTTTGCTCGCTTTCGGCAGTGTTGCTACCCTCAAGTCATTGCTTTGTGAGAAAATATAAAGCTGCTATTTAAATTTTTTCAGTGAACGGACATTAATCTTCATGCGTGTGTACGAGTGTGTGTTGGTGTGTCGGTGTGCGTGAGTGCGCACTCTAAGCGCCCATAAGAAAAGCAATAAAATAAATGACCGTGATAAATGTGCGAGGGCGAATGTGGATGCGGAAGTGGCAGAGCGGGGCGGAAGAGATGAAACAGACAGCGCACACGAATGTACAGTAAGCCGTGTGGAAAGAAATCGAATCAAATGCAAGGCATTTTAATTAAATAAAATCGTACAAAAGACTTGTCCACACACACACTTTACGCTCGAATGCGGCACAGAGCCGAATTTAAATGGAACAGTCTCAATATTTGTTTACATGCAAAACAAATTGAGGAGAGCTTCCAGCCCTCAAATATGATGTTATATAGTCATTGGCCACACTCACTCACACAAACTTTCTTCAGCCATGCCGAAAACGACCGCAATAGGCAGAGCCACACTGACTGCGGTCGGTTCATTACCCCCTTTGCATTGACCTTTACTTGAATGCCAATGGGGGAAAATACTGATTACAGTATTCCAGTCCAGTGACAGAGACAGAGACAGAGACAATGCTAATGGTCACAGTGGCCGGAAAGAGCGCTGACGGCGCAATAACCAGGCGCACACACATTGATACATGTACACATCTCTGCATGCGGACTCGGGGCCCAACTTCAGTTGTTGAAAATGCTGGCGGTGATAGTTGCTGATGTACATATGTACATATATCTCCTCATGTATACATGTATGTATGAATTGGTTTAACGTTGTGTATATATATATTGCCATACATATACCTTCATTCCATTGTTCCTTTGAAGCCATGTGTGCCTCTGTGTTGTCGCTGTTATTTAGGGCATCCAATGCCCCGAGGACATTCAAATTATGTAGCATATTGTTGACATAATAATAGTAATAATAATAAAGTTGATTAGTGTTGGGCATCTGAAATTAGATTTTGCGCAATGTGAGAGCGATTTTATGTGTTTTTGTTGCGTGTTTGATTTTGTGATTTTCTTCGGATTTAATTTGTGAGTTGAGTGGCGAATATTGTTAATCGGGCAACTTACAGCATGATGACATTATTTGATGCTAAAGCTTAAGTGTTTTACTTTAGTGAGAAGTTTACTTTAGGAGAAATATTTTTGAGTTTGAAGGGTTTGAAGTTTGTAAAAGGAATTTGAACTTTTGACAAAGCCCGAGCTCGTTCAACAAAGTGTGACTGTCCAATCATGGTTGAAAACTTCTTTATCGGCATCCTACATGTTAGATTTGGTTAGGATGAGTGCTTCAGTAGAAGACAGTCTTAGGCCTATAACGCTATTTAACCCTCAAACGCATATTGATGCTTTTAGGCACACTAACATATTTGTGTATATCTTCAAATTAAATAATATAAATAAATATTCAAATTAAATAATATAATATTTTGAAACGACAACCACATTCGAAATCTGTTTGGTAATATTTAGTAGTTTATTAATATTGAATTCACTTTTCAGTGGTTTTCTGTGTTAAAAAGAAAAACCTATGTTTATTTAGCAAACGTGAAAATAATTCATGCATTTGAGGGTTAACACTTTCGCCATAAGTTTTTACTGGGGAAATATATAATTTTTAATGTGTGTGTCTCTTGTGGGGTTATACTTATCAACAACTTGCCATATTATTATTTTTATTTAAATTTTTGTTACCAAACACAGTTTTGTTGTCATATGACAACAACCATATCGTTCTGGGTGGGATGTAAATTTATTTAATTTATTTAAATTAAATTATTTAAACATACAATTTTTTAGGCATAATTAAAAATGTAATATTTTTTCAGCTAAAATTATTTTAAAAAATGTTTCTGAAATAAAGTAAAAAAAAATTAATTAAATATTTTTTTATTTCTTTTTCTACTTCTTGCTTTATTATGTCAAAATATACCATTAAAAAAGTGTATACTTCTCTTTTTTAAACTTAAATATTCAGTTGATTAATTTTGCATTATTGCTAAAACTTCAAACTACTTTAAGTACCAACAATATACATTTATTTACAAAGTAGCAACAACAACAAGCAACAGTAATTAGCAACAAAATAGCAAAAGGATTAATGCCAGCAGTTGTTCTTTCATTTAGAGGTTTGGCCACTGCCTACGAAAGGCGCATTTGTGAGTTAAAAAGGGAATTCGTAGTGATGAAATGTTAAGTGGCTCATCAACGTCCTTCGGATAGCAAACACTCAATAGTTCATAAAATGACAATTTGGCATTTAAAATAACAACAAAATATGCAGCATTATGTTATAATGTGAAGTATTTACTTTGCAATGATAAAACAAATCATCATAATACCAAAATTAAAACGAAAAAAAAACTTTTTTGGCAAAGAATTCGGTGACAGGAAACACTGAAATAAATATTCTGTGAAGAAACTTACTTGAAGTTCTTTCTACAGGAATATTTTGTTTTCAGTTATTTAAAGAAATTGTAATTGATTCATTGAAGAGTTTCAGTAGGTAAATCCAGTCCAAATAAAACAGAACAGGATGAAATACTTTTAAGCGCTTTGACTTTTATCAAACACGCAACGTAATAACTCAATTCGGCGGCCTAAAAAATCCGGCCTAAAACAGAATTTTGGAGCGTCTTGAACCCCTAAAACCTCCCTTAAGTGCGCTACTGGCGCCCCCTTCATGGACTCATAGGTTCCGTAAGTCCAGCCTTAGAGAGTAGCTTTCGTATAGCGTCTGGATGCCCCATTGGCATTCGTTATGAACAGGGAAAGGATTTTGAGGACCTAAAAACCTATAAAAAGGGCAAA
Organism: Melieria picta; assembly: GCA_964056695.1. Classification (NCBI taxonomy): domain Eukaryota; kingdom Metazoa; phylum Arthropoda; class Insecta; order Diptera; family Ulidiidae; genus Melieria; species Melieria picta. The sequence goes on from OZ057398.1 coordinate 128,407,704, forward strand.
ATAAAATAGCAAAAAAGGCACGAAAAGGCATTAAAAACTGCCAAAAAGGCAGAAAAAGGCGCTAAAAACTGTCTAAAAAGGCAAAATAAGGCATTAAAAACTGTTAAAAAGGCAAAAACAGGCATTTAAAAATAAGAACGAAATACTAGAAAATCTAAAAAAAGCACCAACAAACTCTGCTATCAGCGCGGAACAATTTTTTGGCTAACCGAACTTTTTGATTTTGGCATGTTTTTTTCTTTAAATTTTCCACTGCACAACAAAAAATAACGGCCTAGGAATGATCAAATCAATGTAAAATCATCGATAAGTTAACGAAGTTGCAATGTTGCCACTTTTTTTTTTAGTTTCAAGGTATTTTTGCGAAACAAAAGGGGGACAAATTTTTAAAAACGAAAGAAAAATAAAATGGCGCTCGACAAATCTTGAAAAAGGCATTTTGTGGCATTTATAGGTAAAATAGGCACTAAAAAATGGCATTTATGGGTGAAAAAGGCAAACTGCCTTTTTAAGGCAAAAAAAAGGCAAAATAAAAGTGGTATATTTCAAATCAGGAGGACCTAAATCATGCTTATTTTTAATCAGAAATGCTCTATCTAGCAGCAAACAAAAAATGCAATTTCCACAAAATCCTTTCCCTGGTTATGAAGTTATCCGCGGGAAGCTTTTTTCGTTTATTGTGCAGTTTCACTTTCCTGCATACAGAACCTGAACGTTCGCCTGAACGAAGTCCTAGTTTTATTCGGACGATAATTCAACCGGCAGTGCCCCAACAAAAATTTCTGTAATCATTCTCAGATTATTCTTTAGGCTCAAACATTCCTTCACTTGACCCAATGACCACTTTTAAATTGGAATTATCTCGTCCTTTCTGGTTAGCATGAAGAAAGCCTGTTATTCTGCTTTTGGGCTGCACCTTTCCACCAAAGTTTGTCTGCGTTCTTCATATTCTCAATACTCTTCATATCCTTCAAACCTGATTGCGAAGGCCGAGTGCGTTTAGCTTTTCTCTCTCCCAGCACCATCTTCGAGGATACCTGCTGTGCTTGTAATGCCTTGATTGCCGTTTGGCTTTTAGAGAGAAACGCTATCTTCCAGTTCTGGTAGTTCCTTACTAGATTGAAGCATGCTTGGAAATATTTCAATTAAGAGAAATCCGAAGTTTTATGAAAAACTATTGGATAACATAGAAGTTCTGAGCTCTTAAAGTACGTTCTTCCAGCGTTGAAAAAAATTGTGTACAAACATAAAATTTTTGCTTTGACTTTGAGGTTGAATATTTCAAAATAAATTATGAGCAGGTCCCTAAAAGTTACTATTGTCGTAAGTTTCATATAATTTAGGTCTGCTAAGACCAAAATTTTGCTGATTACTTTCACCTCTGAGCAGTACCGTTATGATGAAAATGAAGTGAAGAAAACGAGTGAATAAAAAGTGAGTTCAAACTTTAAAAGTGATTAAAAAAAACACTAAATATAACTTTTGAAATTTTTTGATATTTTGTTTTGGCAAGTATGTACATTATGCTGTAAAATTTTCAGCTGCGCATATTTGCGCGAATGCAAGTTATTGGCATTTTTCGGGGAAGACTTGAGTGCAAATTCGCGATATTTTCACCGTTTGGTTGAATGCCATAGCAATCTGTCAAATAATGCTCTGCTGCTGATGGAAAAATTTGTTGAAGATAACTTCGGAAAATCAATTTTGATTACTATTATATTCGAAATAGAGGGTTTAATGGAGTTTTGACAGTACACTTTTATTTTTTTTCGTACAGACCCAAAAGTTGACAACCTAACTACTTCACTTGTATGGGAGGCGCCCTCTGGTGAAGAATTTTTGAACTTTAATTAATTTTGTATTTTTTGCACACTGGAATGTTGACGATTGATGAGGAAATCGTTCAAATCTGTTTAGTAGTTTCCCAGATACGATGTTTCTTCGTTTACTTTACTACGTTTACAAGTGTGGAGCCAGTTCCATTGAAAATTACTAGTTTTGTATGGCAGCCACCTTAAAAGTTGGATGTAGTGGTTAGGTGTGTATAAAAAAAACATTCGGAAGGGAAAATAAATGGGGGTCAGCCTTACATCTGATACATCTGGGGGCAACCTGGAAACAGTGGGAGCTCAATTTATAAAAACGATGATTTTGTATGGGAGCCTCATTAAGGATTGGAGACAGTGAGTCTAAGATTTTAACCCTCTAAGAGCAACTTCTGAGCAGCTGTGGAGCAATATATCGAGATTTTATTTTCAATCACTTTTAAAAAAAGGACATTTTATCTACATACACATTTATAAATAAATTTATATTAAAATACAAATATTTTGAATGTAGGTTTTATGAACTAAGATAATTTGCATTGTTAATATGAAGTTTTTTGAAATCAGTTTGTATGGGAGGTGGTCGAAGTTTTGGTCCGATTTCAGTGAAATTTTGCACAGTAGGTTCTTTACTTATTCAATAACTGTATACCAAATTTCATTTGTATACGACCACTCCTTCTATTTTTGTCACTCCGCTATATGAACTCGCAACACTGTGTGCCGTTACCTTTTTCCGTTAAGAACCAAACTGAGTACCAGACAAGTCTTCAGTGGTGCACACAGTTTGAACTGTGAACCATTTGAACTGCATTTGCGAACCAATTTGTTTGAACCAGATATTTGAAAGACTTGTGGAACTCCTTGTGGAAGTTCGTTCTTAGGTATGTACAGAAAATATTATTTTGTAAAACAATTGTTTCCGTCTAAAGATAAAATTTGATTTACACTTTACACTATATTTCATGAATTTTGATGCTTTCAAAATTTGTGCTCAAATCTCAGCAGCCTTACAGCAAGTCAAGGAGACAATATCAAATTGCAAGCACAATCGTAAGCTATCCAAATGTCCAAGTGAATCGTGCGAAATTCCTACTGATATGCACATAACTAAACATACGCACGTACATAGCTACGTATGCATGCAAAGAATGCAGTTGTGTGTGTGTGTGTGTGCGTGTCGCTGCTGCTGTTATCGCACAATTCTGAAAGGACTTTCAACTGAGTGCCCACAGTGAAAGCGAAGCGATCGCAGGCAAGCAAGCACAACTGAGCGGAAGACTGTACAAGACAATTTATGGGCGATTTATATGCAAATCAGGCATTCTGCGCCACACAACGCGGCATTTGTAAGTGTTTAGTATAAAAAAAATATTTATAACAAATTAAAATTAAATAACTATTTCAAGCAGCAGTTGATGTTGAAATATTTGATGGGGCTGCGGGTCGTATGAGTGTTTTTTTTTTGGGGGGTCTTTTAATAAATTTAAGAAAACAGCCTATTGTGCTTTGAGTATTTTTTCACACGTACTCAACAGTAGATACGAAACACCGGTCAATCGAATGCTCGTTACTGTGCAATCCGTTGCTTCGACGGTCAATTGGTAACGCAAAACGCCAGCAACTTATCACTCTGACACCTGAAGTGTTATGTAAGCAGCTGAGATATATTTGCTTTGTGCTGTGGCACTCAGCCTAATGCCGCTGCCAGACCGCTGTGATTTATCGGAAGTAATACAAATGCATAAACCTACATTCATACTTACTTGCGGACCAAGGCATGGCTGGCACGTCATCTACAACAACTAACGCAGCTACAATGGGAATAATAAAAATTCAGCACCGCATTCACATTAGGTTCCATTGATTCGCATGCGTAATTCATGATTGGAGCGCACACACATTTTTATCGACACGCACACACACACACATGCACACTAGTAAATGTATTATGAGAGCGGGCGTGTGTGTTGGCGTTGTGTGTGCGAGCGCAAACAACACACCTCACGAATATATTTTACAAGCCACCGCAAAACTAATATTAATGCCAATGCGACTTACAACAGAACCTGCCAACGTCAGAGCATCGCACCTTCAGTCAGGCGACGCTCCACCACATTCCGACGCAACCAACCATTCCACCACCGGCACATGGCGAATGCATTCAGCAACGCCAAAGGAAGTGCCATCCGCCATCTGCCTTCGCCCCTCCAAATGGCCACTGACGGCAAATGTAAAAATGATGCAACCCGAAGTGTGTGTGTGTGTGTGTGTGAGTGTGTTTGCTGCCAGCACAACAGGTGAAATAAGTAATGCAATCATCGTAAGTGCTCTCCAAGTTTCCGCCGTTTCTTGCTGCAGCTCTGTGTGTGCGTGTTTGTCAGTCTGGCTGCTTTCTGTATGTGCATGTGTGTGCGTATCGCGTCGCACAGTGTTGCGAGTTCATATAGCGGAGTGACAAAAATAGAAGGAGTGGTCGTATATAAATTAAATTTGGTATACAGTTATTGTATGAGTAAAGATCTTACTGTGCAAAATTTCAGTGAAATCGGACCAAAACTTCAACCACCTCCCATACAAACGGATTTTAAAAAACTTCATATTAACAATGAAAATTATCTTAGTTCATAAAAGCTACATTCAAAATATTTGTATTTTAATATAAATTTATTTATAAATGTGTACCTATATAGATAAAATGCGCTTTTTTCAAAAGTGATTGAAAATAAAATCTCGATGATTTGCTCCACAGCTGCTCAGAAGTTGCTCTTAGAAGGTTAAAATCTTAGACAGACCCCCACTAATTTTTTCTCCTGAATATTTCTTTCAAACCTACCTACCCTCTATCTCCAACCTTTAATGAGGCTCCCATACAAAATCATCGTTTTTAAAAAGTGGGCTCCCGCTGCTCTCAGGTTGGTCCCAGACGTACCATATGTAAGACTGACCCCCATTTATTTTCCCTTTCGAATATTTTTTCTATACACACCTAACCGCTACATCCAATTCTTAAGGCGGCTGCCATACAAAACTAGTAATTTTCAATGGAACTGGCTCCACACTTGTAAACGTAGTAAAGTAAACAAAGAAACATCGTATTTGGGAAAGTACCAAACCGATTTGAATGATTTCTTCATCAATCGTCAACATTCCTGAATGCCAAAAATACAAAATTAATTAAATTTCAAAAATTCAACACCAGAGGGCGCCTCCCATACAAGTGAAGTAGTTAGGTTGTCAACTTTTGGGTCTGTACGAAAAAAAATCAAAGTGTACTGTCGAAACTCCATTAACCCCTCTATTTCGAATATAATAGTAATCGTAATTGATTTTCCGAAGTTATCTTCAACAAATTTTTCCATCAGTAGCATTATTTGACCGATTGCTATGGGCATTCAACCAAACTGTGAAAATATCGCGAATTTGCACTCAAGTCTTCACCGAAAAATGCCAATAACTTGCATTCGCGCAAATATGCGCAGCTACAAATTGTACACCATAATGTGCATACTTGCATGAACAAAATATCAGAAAATTTCAAAAGTGATATATAGCGTTTTTTTTTAAATCACTTTTAAAGTTTGAACTCACTTTTTATTCACTCGTTTTCTTCACTTCATTTTCATCATAACGGTACTGCTCAGAGGTGAGAGTAATCAGCAAAATTTTGGTCTTAGCAGACCTAAATTATATAAAACTTACGATAATAGTAACTTTTAGGGACCTGCTCGTAATTTGTTTTGAAATATTCAACCTCAAAGTCAAAGCAAAAATTTGCTGTTTGTGCACAACTTTTTTTCAACGCTGGAAGAGCGTACTTTAAGAGCTCATAACTTCAATGTTATCCAATATTTTTTCATAAAACTTCGGATTTTTCTTAATTGAAGTATTTCCAACGGAACCTCATACTCAGATTTTTGTGCTTATACAATTGCATTTTGGCATTTTTGTCACTACTCGCAACACTGTGCGTCGTGTCCCTGGCGTGTCTGCTGTTTGGGTGCCATTGCGTCTGGCTGCGTGTTTGCCAGCCTGTGTGGCTGTCAGTGCACGCCAGCAGCCTTGGCAGATTTTATTCCAATTCGATGTGTGGTTGCTGGCGCTGGCGTCTTTGGCGTTTAATGTGTGACGTGTCCGCTTTCCTGTTCAGTTTCCATCATTTTCATGTTCGTGCAGTTGAAATCGTCTGCATGTGTTGCAATATTTGTCAAAGCAAATGAGCTGTGAGATTCGATATTTCGCACAAAAGCGACAACAACAGAAAAAATGACAAAGAATGGCACACACTCGCTTTTATCGGCTTGGCCTGAATGTGTGCAAGCTTTTACATATTTTCGAGGAAGCGATTTCTCAAAGCGAAAGCAAAGTCGGTTTCAGACATATTGCACGACAGTATTTTTTTTCTTTACACATAACTGAGATGTTAAGATGTCATAGTAGAAAAAAAATCAAATTTATTGAAATGGGCGCATGCAATTTTTAAATATTCACAAGCATCTAAATACTCAAATTTACTCCATCATTTAGTAATAAATAATAATAAATTTCAGTCTCATATCAGCTGAATGCAGGCGTAGGGGAAACTGGGGTACATTTGACTTTGGGGCACATTTGTCTATGGCCGTTTTGAAATGAAATCGGTGCAAGTAATGGAATTTCTCTATTGGGAACAATAAAATACGTGATTTCATAAAGCGTCATGAAGTTTGACAGTTTTTGCGCAAATTTTGGCGAAGCAGCACGTGCTTTTCTATTTTTACGGGAGTTTCTGTTATTTTGTGACAGTGATACGTAAGGAATTTGTGAAGTGAGTTTAATAAATATCTCAAAGTGGTAAACTAATTTTATTTACATTATGTTCTATTTTTTCGAAAAATGTTGCTAATTAAAGGTCATTAAAGTATTTAGGTAAGAAAATTAAATCAAGTAAAATAAAGCATATGGGGTACATTTGACAAAGAAGATGTGGCAGTAATTATGCGTAGCGAAATCGAGTTAAAACTGCCAATTCCAGAAAATCCGGCTTCAACTTCGCGTTGTCGTACAAAATATATTTTTAAGATTAACTTGTCCAAATATTTTGTAAAATAAGTTTATTTTTATCCAAATTATTATTTTTTTTGTGTTCAATTTTTGTTAACTAAAGACTTATAAATGAAATATCTATTATTTATTTTTTCCTGCGCGTAAAATGAAATATTAATAAATATATAACGAAATTTTGCTTACTTTTAATCAGAAATGATTTTATTTTCTTTCACAAATACAGATGTCAAATGTTCCCCTCCCAAAGTTGAAATGTGCCCCTTGACTGGGATACATTTGACAAAATGACTTTTTTCAAAAAATACGAAATTATAACGAGCAAAATCGTCTGTATAAAAAAATAACTTTAAATTTCCAAAATTTAATAATCACTTTCGAGAAAGCTGCATTGATTTTTAAAATTAATCAATCACGTTTCGAGAAATATAGGTTTAAAAAAAGGTGTCAAATGTACCCCAGTTTCCCCTACACATAAAACATTCTAAAAATAAAACAAATACAAATTTATTCGATTAAAAAGCACAACACAATTTTTATAGACAACACAAGGCTACGCTGAATTCTATGAACAACTGGCGCACAAGTCAAATGAAATCAATTAGTACGAACTCATCAGTCGCCGGAAAAACAATCGTCACCAGCTATGAACTTGCTCGCGTTTTGCGCGATTCTGTGGGGCGTTGTTGTGTCGGGTGAGCGCAACAACAAATGCAAATTTCTATTCACACACCCACAAACACACACACACCCTCGTCATCAATCAATCGCAATAATGTGTTTTTACAGCGGATGCACAGTGCCGGCTGACCAGGTTGGCCGTGGAGAACGAAACCCGTATTTTCGCCGTGGGAAAGCCCCATCGATATGAGTTGCTCCGGAGCGACACTGTCCCGACCGACCGCACGCTGCACATGCTCTGCCCCGGCGGCACACCGCCGGCCATATCGACGTTGTGCGGCGCCAACGGCGAATTCAGTCCGCCGCTGCCCGCACGCAACTGTGCGGGCCCCATACGCGCCGCAGTGGAACCGACGTCCGACCCGAGCTGCTCGCAGCAGACGTATCGCGTCGGCTACAAAGCGAACGCCCACTTTCTGGAGCTCTATCGCGTCTGCTACAATCAGCGTGACGTCAGCGCGCTGCAAGCGACGCACACCGTCTACCCGCACAGCATCGGTGAGTGCAATAGTCGTCGCTGACTAATTCGTGTGATAAGCACCACGTCGTGTGTGCTGTGTGTTCGTCTCACTGCAGCCACCGGCCGTCCCGAAGCGGTGTTCACTACCGACGGCATTATGAGCGGCGCCGATGCAGCGACATTTCGCCGCGCGCACATCTATCGACGCTTCAACGAGCTGCTGGGTGCGCGGCAGCGCTACGTCGCGTCCAGCGAGGCCACAGTCATTAGTCGCGGCCATCTGATTCCATCGGCCGACTACCTCTTCCGCGACAACATGCGCGCCACCTTCAAGTACATCAATGCGGTGCCGCAGTTCCAGTCGATCAATGTGGGCAACTGGAAGCGCATCGAGCACTGGATTCGTCGACTTGCCGCGAGCAGTCGCTCAAGTCTGACCGTGATCACGGGCGTACACGGCGTTCTGCAGCTGCGCGCCGACGACAACACGACGCTGGTGCCGCTGTACCTGGGCGCCAACGCACGCAACCCCATTCCCCAGTGGATGTACAAGGTGGTTCGAGATGGCCGCCACAGCCACGTATTCCTCGTGCACAACAACATTTTTGACGCGCCCGGCCCATTCAGCGGCACCTGCCATCCAATCGACTGTCCAGCGGGCATCGATTTCAACAACACTCCGCCGGCCGGCATAACAATCTGCTGTGACGCAGCTACTTTTGCTCTATAAATTCCTAACTATTCGTAATACAATACAGCTATAATATAAGTTTAAATATTTATTTACATAAATGTTGTTTTTGTTTTTTACTCTTTATACTCACTTGTAAACATCTTTCATTACTAATTCAGATGAATTTATCTTAACCCATTTCGGGCCATTTCGAATCATAGAACTTAGTAATGTTTGCAGTTTTTTTTTAAATACGAGAAACCAGTGTAATCTAAAGTTTATGTTTACTCTTATACTCAGATCTATTGACTTTCTAATAATATTTGTCATGCCACACCTTCCTTATTAAAGATGGGCGGGTATTGAAAAAACCCTCACTTATAGACTTTTTTCTTAAATTCTTTAAAAATTCTAAAAATAACCAGATTTGTACAAAACCAACACAGAATGATTGGAAAAGTGCCAGAAAATTTTTTTATTATAATAAAATTCGCATAAATCTGTTAACCCATTTCGAACCTTTGATTCGTTAACGAATCATAGAACTTAGTAATGTTTGCATTTTTTTTAATACGAGAAACCAGTGTAATCTAAAGTTTATGTTTACTCTTATACTCAGATCTATTGACTTTCTAATAATATTTGTCATGCCACGCCTTCCTTATTAAAGATAGGCGTGCATTGAAAAAAACCTCACTTATAGACTTTTTTCTTAAATTCTTTAAAAATTCTAAAAATAACCAGATTTGTACAAAACCGACATAGAATGATTGAAAAAGTGCCAGGAAATTTTTTTATTATAATAAAATTCGCTTAAATCTGTTAACTCATTTCGTACCTTTGATTCGTTAACGAATCACAGAAACATTAACTTTAACTTTAAGAAACAATAACTTTAACATTAACTGCAAACATAGAGTTTTTTTTATTACGTTAAACCTATGTAATGTAAAGTTTATGTTTTTTATATCATACTTATATCTATTGGCTTTCTAATAAAATATTTGTTTGTCATGCCACGCCTTCCTTATTAAAGATGGGCGGGCATTGAAAAAAAACCTCACTTATAGACTTTTTTTCTTAAATTCTTTAAAAATTCTAAAAATAACCAGATTTGTACAAAACCGACATAGAATGATTGGAAAAGTGCAAAAAAAATTTTATATTAGTTAGAATAAAATTCGTTTAAATCTGTTAACCCATTTCGTACCATTTATTCGTTAACGAATCAGAGAAAGAAGTAATGTTTGCATTTTTTTTTATTACGAGAAACCAGTGTAATCTAAAGTTTATGTTTTTCGCATTATGTCTATTTGGTAATAAAATATTTGTTTGTTATGCCACATCCTTCCTATTAAAGTTGGGCGGGCATTGAGAAAAAAACCTCATATATAAATTGTTTTCTTCAATTTTTTTAACAATTCTAAAAATAACCAGATTTGTACAAAACTAACACAGAATGATGAAAAGGGCCACAAAAATTTTGTATTATAATAAAATTCGCTTAAATCTGTTAACCCATTTCGTACCCTTGATTCGTTAACGAATCATAGAAATTAGTAATGTATGCAATTTTTTTGTATTAGAATAAACCTGTGTAATCTAAACTTTATGTTTTCTATATCATAAAAATAAATATAAATAAATAAATTTAAGATCTTTTGGCTTTCTAACAAAATATTTGTTTGCCATGCCACGCGTTCCCCATTAAGGATGGGCAGGCATTGAAAAAACCTCACATTTTGACTTTTTTCTTTTTTTAAATTTAATTTTTGAATTTTGAATTTTAATTTAATTAATTTTTTAATTTTAATTTTTTTATTTTTCTTAAAGTACTTAAAATAAAAAGACTTTTGCCAAACACAAACACAATAACTGGAAAGCAAAAATTTTTAATTTTGTATTAAAATAAAATACGTTAAGATCTCCTCAGATGGCTACAGAGGGTGCGAAAGTGTTAAAAATAAATTAAATTTTAATTTGCGTTTACTGAAAAATTCGATCTTGATCAAACTCAGTTTGCATGCCTTTTCACCTAATTCGCCTTGCTTTTACAAAATTTTAATAACATAATAAAACCTTTCTCAAAATATCAAAATGGGTTAAAGATACAAAAATGCAATACAAAATGCATTGAATATTTTTTCAATGAAAGAATGTAAAGAAAACAGCTCACACTGTGACTGACGCAAAACAACAAAAATCTATGACCAAGAAGTATAACGCGATGCTAAATTTCCCAGTGACAAGCAAAGTAAAAAATGGTACAAAATCAAGCACATTTGAGCTGAGAGTTCGGACCTAAAGTAGCAGTGTTATCTCTATATAATTGTTTGTCCTGACTGACTGACTGACGGACTGACGGATTCATCATCGCCCTGACTGACGGATTCATCATCGCCCAGCCCAAACCGCAAAGCTACAAATATGAAATTTAAACTGTAGAAACATCTTAAAAAATGGACCTCCGCTAGGACGGGACATTTTAAAATTCGGGGTCTAAAGTTGCAATACATGGGTTAAGGTGTTGTATGAAGAAACGCAATTTAATTTTTCTATAGATTTCAAACTTGGTGAAAATACTCCAATTCAAAAATAATTCGGCACGTATTTTTCAATTTTTTGAAATTAAAATTTAACGGGGTGAACCAAGGGTTAAGGTTCGTTTACGGAAAGACTACGAAAAAAACAGGAACTTATAGGCCTATTGACTTCAAAGTTGGTGAAAACACTTGAGATCAAAAATAATTTGACAATTTTTTTGAAAATCAAAACTTGAAGGGGTTACCCAAGGATTAATAGTTTGTATGAAGAAACAAGAATTTGTGAGCATTTTGACTTCAAACTTGGTAAAAGCACTTAACCCTTTACACGGCAACAGCGAATTTTTTCATCAAATGTTGTTTTTAGATTTAAACCTAAATTAAAAAAACACCAATTTTTTTATTTTTTAATATACTTTAATTTTGTAAGGTTTTTTTGTAAAAAACATTTGGTTCCTCATATGCAACAAAGCAATAAAACTTGTTTATTTATTTTAATATGTTTAATTTTAAATGAAAATTTTTAAAGCAATTAATGCGTTTGTTGTAGCATAGTCCTACTCCGCATTTTTCGCAAAGTGTTTGTGTGTTTTTTATTAATAAGTTTTAATCACTTTTGTTTTACTAAAATAAATGCGTGCAACTTTTTGCAAAAACGGTCAAATAAGTGCTGTCAAGTAAAATTTAGCTACTTTTTCCCACTACTAATGCCAGTATTTTAAAAAAGGAACGTTCCATAGTTGTAAAATAGTAGAAAAGAGTCGTTTTGATAGTTACTTCCGAAATTACGGGCAATTTTACGGTTGGTTGCAGATATGCAACTGTACCGTGTAAAGGGTTAAGATGCGAAATAATTCGATAGGTGTTTTTGAAATTCGAAATTTGTATGAAGAAACAAGAATTTATGGGCCTTTTGACTTGAAACTTGTTGAAAGAACTCTAAGTGAGAAATATTTTTTTCATAACATGCGAACGTTAATAAAACCTCTCATGAAATTTGTTCCTTGACTGCTGGAACAGTAGGAAAGCGTAGGAAATTGCAAAATATTTTATGTGACAGCGTTCAGTTATCAGGCGATCCAGTTGTTAGACTATCAAGCACTCAAACTTTTCTATTCTCCTTGCTTTTCGAATGTGACGTCTTTACTTACCAATCGAAATCGTAGGAACCTTGAAAGATCTTACCAAATGCTCGCCAACAGTTCAATGCAATAACTCATTGGCTGTACGTGCTTGTATCTCGAACATTCCTTGCTCAACCCTCAATCGCCCAACACCAAAAAAAAATCACATAACTACCCACTCGGAGTCCCAGGCACTCACACTTTTGTTTTGCTAAATAATACAACATCCTTTAAATTATTATTCTCATTGACTTATTTAGGGCACAAAACGACCTTTTGTTATACATTTCAATACATATTTTTATGTAACTTAACCCTTATTCTCATACCCGGGTACCCGGGTGCCCACTGCGATGTATTTTCGTGAAAAAAACTGACAAATAATGAAAATTTTTTTTTACCTTCCGGATCCTCGTTATTTAGGTGAAAAGCGAACAAATCATATATTTAAAAAATTTTGTTTTCTATATTGAAAACTTAAAAATTTCATGAAATGGGTACCCGGGTACCCCGGGTGCCAAACGACGTTAGTAAGTTTGGGTATGAGAATAAGGGTTAAGCAAAAACTCACTTTTTTAACGATAAACAAAACAAGCACTTAGGGAACAGATAGAAGAATAAGTTCGTAGTGAGCCCCGGAAACTCTGGAACTCTCTCTCTGGAACTCTGAAAATTCTCCAACACTCCACTCTCCTTGAAATAATAATAATTTACCAAGGTATATGTAAATCTTTTTATTAGGAGCAAATATGGGAAACCAAAGTAAGTACAACATTTCAATTTCTATAACATTAAGTCTACAGTATAAAGTTTTCGGTTCTGAGAAGCACAATTAAAAATTAAAAATTCAAAAGCGAAAAACCCGCTTACATGATAATTGATAATTGATCAGAGAAGATACACCATAAATTTGTGCATATGCTCTGGAAAATCTACGTGTGCTTGCCGTAATAAAAGGAAATCCCATTCAATTGACACAACAATAGTAAAAGTTTGAAATACCCCAAAGCTCACCCAATCAACGGCTCGGCTCGACAAAAGCGCTATTCACTCTCTGAATAGAACGAGCGATGATTTGCAACACAGACGAATTTGATTGCATGCAAAATTTCCCAACGAATGCGCTGGGGAAATTGCAAGGCAAGTTGTGCATACGCTGAGCGTAACTCGGCGAGATCTTCAATGACTAACTGCGCCAACGTAAAGAACTGATAAGGTTGCTTCGCCAAAAGTTGCGAGTATAAATGCCACCGAAATTGAGTGAGGCGTCTTAATTGCGATTCATTGTTCAGCGCAGCAGCCAATCGCCGAACCATGCACCTCAACGTTCTATTCCTTCTTCTGTGCGGAGCCGTTGCAACGGGTAAGTAAAGTGCGGCATTGCTCGGCAGCGTGCGACAATAATTCGCTTTATTGCAGTGCACGGCATCTGCGAGGTGACGAAAAGAGCCGCTGAGCAGGAGACGCGCATCTTCGCCATGGGCAGTCCCGGTCGATATCAGCTCCTGCGCAAAGACTCTGTGCGCAAAGGCACCCGCCTGCAGATGCTCTGCCCCGGCGGCACGCGCGCGGTGGTGGAGATGACGTGCGGCCCCAACGACAAATTCAATCGGCGGTTGCCCATGAAGAATTGCGGCAGAATATCGGCCACCGTGAAGTCCGCAAACGACCCGAACTGCGCCTTCCAGGCCTACGCTGTGGGCTACCAAGTAAACACACAGTTCTTGGAGCTCTATCGCACCTGCTACGATGAGAATGGCGTACGCGCCCTGTACACAACGCACACTGCGTATGACTACAACCTGGGTGAGTAGAATCGCTGCAGCAATGCTTGAATCGCTTGCACATTGTTCAATTCCATTCCACAATGCAGTGACAAGTCGGCCCGAAATGGACTTCACCACCGACGGCATTATAAGTGGCGCCGATGCGGCCACCTTCAACCGCGATAACGTCTTCGAGCGCTTCAAGGCGCTGCTGGGCGACAAGCAAACGTACATTAAGGACGATCGTACTACCGTGATTGCTCGCGGCCATCTGACGCCCTCGGCCGACTTTTTGTTCTTCAGCAACATGCGCGGCACCTTCAAGTTCGTCAACGCGGTGCCGCAGTTCCAGTCGATCAATGTGGGCAATTGGCAGCGCATCGAGAACTGGGTGCGCCGACTGGTGGCGACTGTGCCGTCGGTCAAAGTGATCACCGGCGCTCGCGACGTCTTGCAGTTGCGCGACACCAACAACAATCTGGTGGATATGTATCTGGCCGCCAACAACAAAAATCCCATTCCGAAATGGATGTACAAAATAGTGGACGACGGCACATCGAAATACGTTTTTCTCACCTACAACAACATCTGGAATGCACCGGAGCAGTTCGGCGGCACCTGTCGGCAAGTGAACTGTCCCAACGGCATCACATTTGTCACAACTGCGGCTGCCGGCGCCACCGTGTGCTGTAGTCCTGCCACATTCAGAGTGTAGAGACGAACTTGCAGTTGACACGATTAGGACACATAAATTTTTAGCAATGTATTAGTTACTCGTACTCGTATTGTATTAGGTACTCATTATTCGTTATTCATAATGTATTTGTTGAATTTTTTCATGCAATTAAAATATACTCAAAATACCAAAGAAGATAAAAAACTACATTCCACAAAAGTGTTCTGCGTACATGGGTGCATATTTAATGCTGCTAGTGTATGGAAATTTTGATGCTCGATCGACGATATTAGAAAATAGTTATTTGACGATTTGTGTAAACTCATAAAAAGGGTTAATGTTGTGTTCAAGAGTGATTTTGTTTCGATTTTGTTGGTGACGTTATATTGGAGCTATGTTGTATTGGATCAGTTGGTACACTCCACGCCCAAATAGTAATTCTTTGACTCATTACGAATCGTCTTAGGGGCTCTGGCAAGGTGCAGAGTTCCAACCATTTAAAAGCAACAAACTTGAATTCATCTGCTTAGAAGGGAGAAGAAAATGCAGATACAGATCATAAATATGTATATACAATATATCGGAACTTAGGATATTCATAAAATTTGTAACTTATTTGTATGTGTCGAATCGAAGTAGACATTAACATATACCATGTTTATACGACGGTCTCAGTCGATTCGCATTGACTCGATACGCTTTCGATCCAAGTGTTTATACATTGATTTCTGAAGCGAATTGACTGCAGACGGTTTCAAAAGTATGCTTTTATTTTTTGGTTTTTCCTATTTTTTTGGCGTTTAATGAATTTAAGCTCTTGGTGTTGCTTACTTTTTACTTGAAAATGCTCAAAAAACTGAGTGTACATCACCATCAGCTGATTTTCAAAGCACTTTGAAAATGTTTAACCGTTTATACGAATTTTCGAAGCGACTTGAAAATTTAAGAACTCATTTGAAAAGCGCTTTGACTCGATACGCTTAAAATGTTCAAAGCGGTTTGAAAACGTGTTTATACGACTGTATTGAGTCGATGTGTATTGAGTCATAGCGACTTGAGCTGTCGTATAAACGTAGTAATAGATAAAAGCAAGCTTGCCTTAAAAAATGTACAGCTCTCAGGTGCAGAAGTTCTTTCGGTCTTGCCAAATATTTGCTTATCCTGACTGACTGACTGATTGACTGATTGATTGATTCATCATCTTGACTTGAATTTTGAACTGTAGGTACATTTGAAAAAATAAACCTTCGTTAAGACGGCATTTTTTGAAACTCGGGGTCCAAAGGGGCAAAACATGGGTTAAGGTGTTGTATGAAGAAACGTGATTTCAACGGTTCTGCACCTGACCTCAGATTTAGTAACATATCCTATTTACCTTGTGATACGATTTTAGTCTTAATGAACTGCTTACCCCAAGTAAATAAGTTAAAAAAAAATTAATATATAATTAAATAGATAAATAAAAACAATTGAATAAATAACTAATTTCATTAATTAACAAATAAATAAATATAAATAAATAAATAATTAAATACATAAATAAATAAATAATTAAATATATAAATATAAATAAATAAATACAAGAAATTATATAAATAAATAAAGCAATAAATAAATAAATAAATAAACAAATAATTAAATTAATTAATTAATAACTAAATTAGTCAATTAATTAATAAATAATTAAAAAATAAACAAACAAATAAATAAATAAATAAATAAAAAATAAATACATAAATAAATAAAAAAATAAATCAATAATACATAAATAAAAAACAAATTAATTAATTAATTAAATACATTAACAAATAAATAAAAAATTAGTAAACAAATAGATAAATTAAATAATTCATTAGTTAGGAATTAAATAAATATATATATATATATATACAAGTATATACATATATATTAAAATTAAAAAAAATAATAAATGGAAAAAAAATTAATATATAATTAAATAGATAAATAAAAACAATTGAATACATTACTTAATTAATTAATTAACAAATAAAGAAATAAGTCAATTAATTAATTATAATAATAATTATTAATTAAAAAATAAAAAAACAAATAAATAAATAAGTAAATACATAATAAACAAATAAAACACAAATAAATTAATTAAATAATAATTAAATAAATAAATAAGTAAACAAATAGATAAATTAAATAATTTGTTAATTAAGAAATAAATAAATAAAAAAATTCATAAATAATCAAATAAATAAATAAATAAATAAGTAAACAAATAGATACATTAATTAATTGATTAATAAATAAATATATAAATAATTAATTAAATAAATATGTAAACAAATTAATAAATACATAAAAACAATAATAATCACAGTGCATTGCGGATGACTCAAAGGAGTCACCACATAAATCATTGCGGCTATTATTGAAATTCAAGGCGTACAATTCGCAGAAAGTATACTACATCGTTGCAGCTTTCGTACTCGTACCTAAGTATGTTTGAATATAGCCTCTAATAACTATAGCCTCTTCTACTTATAGCTTATAAGTGCAACTCACCATCAGTTAGGAGATAAGGGTACAGTAGCTGATAAGGCGTGCGATTTGCTGCTGCCCACAGCTCAGCTTAGCAAGTTCGACGCTCATTTCCTATAAAAGCTCGGCTGTAGAGCAGGCAGCGTCATTTAGTTGCTGCAGTCCACCGACGAGAGCTGGTTAGAATGCGTTCAAGCGGCGTATTTTTCATATTTGTGGTTTCTGGCGCAATTGCAACAGGTGCAAGCGAACCTAAAACCACCCAGTCGCAGTCGGATCGTATATAGTAATTTGTGTAAATTCTTACAGCGCACGCGCAATGCAAGCTGACCAACAGCGAGGTGGAGCAGGAGACGCGCATCTTCGGCACGGGCAGCTCCACTGGGTACGCGCTGTTGCGCAGCGACACCGTGTCTGTCGGTACAGAGCTGCAAATGCTATGTCCCGGATCGGCGGAGCTGGCTGTGTCGACAACGTGCGGCGCCACTGGCATCTTCAGTCCGGCGCTGCCCATTGGCAACTGCGCCGCAGCAAAGGCCACTGTGGTGTCGACGACCGATCGCGATTGTCCGGAGCAGGCGTACAGTGTTAGCTACCAGGTGGACGGCCAGCAATTGGAGCTGTATCGCTCGTGCTACAGTAAGAGCGGCGTACGCGCACTCTACACCACACACAGTGCCTTCGCCTACACGCTGCGTAAGTACCGACTTCGATGGCATTCGTAACGCAGTTGTTTTAATCGTCACACCAATGCAGGCACAAGCCGACCCGAAATGGACTTCACCACCGACGGCATTATAAGTGGCGCCGACGCGGCCACCTTCAACCGCGATAACGTCTTCGAGCGCTTCAAGGCGCTGCTGGGCGACAAGCAAACGTACATTAAGGACGATCGCACTACCGTGATTGCTCGCGGCCATCTGGCGCCCTCGGCCGACTTCATGTTCATGGGCAACATGCGCGGAACCTTCAAGTACATCAATGTGGTGCCGCAGTTCCAGTCGATCAATGGGGGCAATTGGAAGCGCATCGAGAACTGGGTGCGCCGACTGGTGGAGACTGTGCCGTCGGTCAAAGTGACCACTGGCGTTCGCGACGTCTTGCAGTTGGCCGACCAGAACAACAATCTGGTGGATATGTATCTGGCCGCCAACAACAAAAATCCCATTCCGAAATGGATGTACAAAATAGTGGACGACGGCACATCGAAATACGTTTTTCTCACCTACAACAACATCTGGAATGCACCGGAGCAGTTCGGCGGCACCTGCCAGAGTGTCGGCTGTCCAGCTGGCATCAGTTTCGGCAACACGCCGCAATCTGGCGTCACTGTGTGCTGCGATCCAACGACTTTTAAACCATAAACATGAGTGTTATGTTTGTGCTTTTGTGATAGCCGAAAACGTTGATCTTATTTGCTCGTACAGCGACTTCTTGAAACAAATGTTGTGCTAGTTTATTTGTAAGAAGATTCATGTGTGCGACAGCACCATACACATCGAACCAATAAAAAGTATTTCTTGACATGTTTTCTTCGAATCCAAACACAACGCTGATTGGTTCAGTAAGGATGAGACGATTAGGTAAGAACATACATTGGTGTAATGCTATGCAAGTGGCGACTGCAGAAGCTGTGGAGACGAGGATGCAGTGGAATCAATCACTACCGGGACGACGGCTCCGGACCCTTGGAGCCAGGCTCTTCGATGGGCTGACGGAAATAGCTGATGCACGGATTACCGATCTACACAATTTTCTCGCCAAGACCAAATGGTTCCCAAAAGATCCCGTTTGGATATACAGGGATCCCAACAGATAGGGAAGGACATCGGTATTTTTAAGAATGAAAAGATTCACAATGGACCCAATGGAGTCTCCGGGGGAAGTGCACTCCGCACTCTTCTCTTCTTTAACCTAACCTAATCTAAATAGGCAGCCGCCGTGGCTCAGTTGGTTAGTGCGTTGGACCGCGAGTCGAAGGCAGCCACTCCAGGTTCAAATACTGCCTGTAATAACACCTAAAAAAAATAACGGGAAAACTCGTTTTCTCTTTCGGTGGCTGTCCTCTCAGCTGGAAGTGGCAAACCTCTGAGAGTAAAAATTGCTTATGAAAAAGCTCCCAACCTGCCGTTCGGAACCGGCATAAAACTGTAGGTCCCTTCCACCCGCGTACAATTCACACGTACAACACGGGTGGTTGCGGGAAGCTAGGCCTTAGTCTCGCGTAAGCGGGCTGTCGTGCCAGTCAATTATTATTAAAATTAAATTATTAATTATTAATCTAAATAGGTAAAATACAAATTATTTCAAGCTTACAGATTGTTGAAACTGTTGAAACTGTCATGTAAAAGATAGATTACAAAATGGTCATAGCTCAGTGGAAGCTCATGGCTCAGTGGTCATAGCTCAGTGATAATAGGTCTGCGGATGATTGGTTTCGAATCAATACACAGCTAACACAGAAAGATTTTTGGTAAGTTAACGAAGACCCAGTTTTTCAAAGCTGATGTATTTTACTAACATATTTCAAATCACTTTCCCTTCTAGTATATAGAGAAGCTAGAGTCGAACTGTTTTGAAGAGATAAACTTTTCAAAAGTCACTGTTCAAACACTATTCCTCCAAAGAATATTCTCGGTTTTTCGGTGAAATATCGAAAAGCCTCTTTTAGGTCGCTAGTCGTTTTAGTTTAGAAGCTATAGTTAGATAAACGAGTTTGAAAAAGTCGACTTTTTCCAAGACACTCTTCAGCGACCATTCTTGGCTTTCCTGTGCAATATGGTAAGATTTTCAACCCATTTAAGGAGGGTTTACGAGTTCTGTAAAATATTGTAAAAAAGTCATGTTTGACGATGTCATTTGGTGCAAGAGTTACAGTCTTTAATTTCTATGCGACCAAAAAGAAGTTTAGTATGGTTTCTACTTTTGAACCTTTAATATAACCGCAACTGAAAATACCATTGTAAATTCTAAAACTAGAAATAATATTGCAACTTGGAAGTATTTTAAAATTTTGCGATAAGTGCCTTGATGGCCGGCCACACTTTGAACGTATGAGTAGTGATCGTTGGAATGAATGCGTTCACTGAATACATTTTCTATGATATAGCTTTCGTAACATCCTTTTTGGTGCGTGATGAATAATCTGTATTTTTAATTTAATTCTCATCAAACTCGGAGACTGCTATATTAGAAAAGAGATGAATTCGATGAATTTCATCATATTATGGAAGACTTATATGATGAGTCCATGCTGTTTTATGGTCATGTACGCATGAGGAAATAAACTTTTGAATACATTCTTCAAACCTATCCAGAATAACTGTAGCGACTTTGAGCCATGTCCTTCGCTGAAGGTCATCCAAATGATGAATTGAATCTGCATTACTTGAAAGTGGAACTCCACGACTAGATTAGACTAGACTAGACTAGACTAGACTAGACTAGACTAGACTAGACTAGACTAGACTAGACTAGACTAGACTAGACTAGACTAGACTAGACTAGACTAGACTAGACTAGACTAGACTAGACTAGACTAGACTAGACTAGACTAGACTAGACTAGACTAGACTAGACTAGACTAGACTAGACTAGACTAGACTAGACTAGACTAGACTAGACTAGACTAGACTAGACTAGACTAGACTAGACTAGACTAGACTAGACTAGACTAGACTAGACTAGACTAGACTAGACTAGACTAGACTAGACTAGACTAGACTAGACTAGACTAGACTAGACTAGACTAGACTAGACTAGACTAGACTAGACTAGACTAGACTAGACTAGACTAGACTAGACTAGACTAGATTAGACTTTGACTAGTCACACATTCTGCGCACTTCCACAGTACTTGGAAGGTTGCGATTGTTTGTCTGTACGTAAGTGTTCGCTCGAATCTAACTTTTACGAAAACATGTCCAAACTTCGACCGGCCTTAACGGTTAGAGTGTTAAAGCCAACAAAATAAGTGATTACATTTGTATTATAGTTGTTGCAACTATTTTGCATGTGTCAGATTGAAAACGTGCACACCGTTCAGTGAATGCAATAAGCGCTGTGCGAAGCGTCCTTGCCACATCGCCAGTCGCCCCACTCACATAAAACACATTTAATAAGAATTAATATTAATGATGATTGCAATAAATAAATGTAAGTCACGTATGCGAGACGTTCATGAAGATAAAAGACATGTTGAATGCACATGCATACACACTATTACCTATACATACACACACATATATACATACATAATGTTGTATGACACGTTCGGTAGAACGAAAGCATTTGACTTTGTAACCCACTCCAACAACACACCACCGCTAATCGATATTGCATTACACAAGAAACTTTTAATGCACTCACCCACCTATACACACACACACACACACACTTTCTTTTTGCACATGAAATTACTTCTCTTGAGTAAGTAAATGAATGAATGCACATAAATTACATTTTCGAGCCAACTAGGGCCATATTTCTTATTAATAATGCTAACCAAATAAATTAAATTAAATTCGATTAGAATGAAAACAAAAGCAGATTAAATGTTCAGCCATCAACTAGTCAGAGCAACGAATTATTGTTTTATATTTTTTACAAAAAGTAAGTAACTCGCAGCATTAAAAATTCAACTATTTATTTTCAGTCAGTCAACTGTGTATTTTGTATTTTCTATTAATTATTAATTATTAAATTTTCACTATGAACACACAGTGCTTGAATGCCCTACAGTCATTAAAGTTTTCTGCGGCAGACATCTCTAATTCGCACATACACAGCTACGCACACATGCTCGTCCTCTGCCCCGCGCTCTGTGATGTGCCAACGCGGTGCAGCCGGCGTTCGTTTCTGCGCGTTCATATCCGCAGCCAGCATCACATAATAAACACACTAATAAGGATAAACGAGCGCAAAATCACGCAAATGCAATGGAAGCTCATACACACACACACACACACACAGCTATACAGACAATCTGCGAACGTGTGCAGAAACGGGCAACCGGCAGAACGGCGCAAGGGATTGCACTAAATTCTTGGCATGCTGGCATTTAACACCGAACGTGTATCAAAATGAAATATTTCACTTCAATATGTCCAATAACCGGGCGAAATGGCGAAAGCGCGCCAAAAGCAAAATGGCGTAACGGAAAAGCGGAAAAAGCGTGCGCACATAAAACGTGAGTTTTCATAAATTGTCTGATTTTATTGCGATTTGCGCGATGTGGCGCGTGGCGGGCGGTTCATTGGTTCATTGGGAAACAAAGCGAAGCGAATTATGCTTATTCGAAGATTGATAAGACGGACACGTAGACGGAGTAATGGAGTAAGGTTAATGTTGATGCCATCAACATATCACACGAAATTCCCTGCTACGTTTTCACTATGCAACAACAGCAACAATTGTACGCTGTCATCATTAAAGATTTTCTCACTTGACCCAGCGACATTGAAATGTTTTATTGTGCTCAAATAAATGAAGCAGCATTTTCACATCGGATTGGCGAGTGATTTGTATTCTAATGAGCAGCGTTTGAGGGGTTCTTAAAAATAAATGCAAATAAAGGAATTTTTATAAATTAAATTTTTATAAATTTTCATAATTAAATAAATATTGAATGCAAATTTTGGAAATTAACAGAATTATAGAGATACGCAGTCGGTGCCATGCAGAGCAGCAAAATTTTAGAGGCGTTTTTCTCGAAACAACGACCACAATATTTCAAGATCTATTAAATGGATTGGCTAGAAATTTGGTATAAATAACCAGCGGCGGTTTTGTACACAAATACCCATTGAAACCATATTTGTTTGCCAAAATTTTTCCAACTTACAATTATTTGGGAGGAGTTTGATCCACCAAAGTCTCTCCTTGCGTGCGGCACTGTTACCAGCGCTCATGTCCCTATTTATAATTTAATTACTCTTCATCATTTTTTGAAGTGAAACTTCTTTACGCACGCTTGACTTGGGGAGTAAGCTGGCGAACGCGTGACGTAAGCGTTACGAAAAGTGTGATCGGGCGAGGCGAACGGTAGTTGAGTGGGGGATATAAGTAAGAGACAGCAGTGCGCGAGTTAAGTTCCGAAGAACTTAATCAAATTAAAAAAAAGATTTATTTTCACTCTGAGCTTAACCGCTCAGCTCGGTGGACAATTATATTCTATTCTTAAATTTGATTTTTACTTAAAACGAAAGTACAAAAGTGCTTACGTACTAATTTACAATAATGCTTACTAACTAAAAAGTTTCGTGAGAACCGTAGTTGCGTAAGTAACGGGTTCGGGTTTCTAAAGTTGGCTGGATTTTTACTTAAACGAAAAGACAAAGGTGCTTACGTACTAATTTACAATAATGCTTACTAACTAAAACGTTCTGTGAGAACCGTAGTTGCGTAAGTAGCGGGTTCGGGTTTCTGAAGTTGGCTGGAAACGCTGCGTCAGTAGTTATCAGTGGTGGCGTTGGGTGCCAACGTAATTCGCGCGCACATTTTCTTTCTCTCTTCCTCTCATAGGCAAATACGTTCCGTATATCTAAGCACACTGGAGGCCTATTGTCTGTATCACAGTGTAGGAGCAAGAGAGAGCAGTGCGCGGTTACTTTTAATTGCCAAAGTCTCAGAAAACACGTGTCGGACTTGAGCGATCCCGCAATTGATTCAAGCCATATTCTGTTTTTATCAGAAACCTGGTCAAATGACGATGAAAATATTGACATCCCGAATTTTGATTGTATTGCGAAATTTAAGCGTAAAAATGTTAGATCAGCAGGAGTGGCAATTTATCAGAAATCAAATGATACCTCGAATATAGTAACTTCGAACATGGACATTCTATTACGACATATTCGTGAAGTCGATATTGGTCAATCATCAATTGGTGATATATGTGCTGCTCACTGTGTTTTGCACGATGGAACAAACATCATAATGGTAGTTGTTTACATTTCGCCCAATAACACAGTTAATAATATCATAAAGTTTATATACAAAAGACTTATGATTTACGGTCGAGTAGGTTCTGAAGAATTAGGAGAAAACTATCATACGTTGCCACTAATTTTAGCAGGAGATTTCAATATTAATTTCGCGTCCGAAGATGGACAACTCTTGGTAAACTTTCTACGAGATAAATTAGAACTACAAATGAATAATAACCGTAATGAGCCAACTACAAGACATGGAACAACAATCGATGCAGTTTTTTCTAGATATCTGTCTAATTTTAATTCGAAAATATATGTATCTTATTTCTCATACCATAAGCCTATTGTCTCGGTTTTACAATCAACCACAGTAATTACTGATGTATCCAATAATGAAAATAATGAATAAAAATAAAAGATCTATGCAAAAATATTAATTTACCAATGAAAACATAAAATAAATTTAAATATTTGTAGAAAATAAATATATGTATATGTACATACATGTATATATTGTACACACACATATATATATATATACATACAGATGGAGCGAAAGAAGTTTCACTTCAGTCGTGTGGTCATAAGCACACTCGTTTTTTTTATCTATTTAACATAATTTCCATTAATTTCTATACATTTCCTAAGTCGGTAAATTAACTTTCTAAAACAGTTCTCAAGATCGGGGTTTTTTTTGGTTGAAAATTTCGAGATTAACTCATTATTTTTCGAAAACTTATGGTAAGTAGGTTTAATTATATAATTATTTAAATATTTATAAACGTAATTGATAGATTTCAAATAGCTGCAATTTTTGTTACTTTCAATATTTTTTACAATTCTACTTCCGATGATTGACACACTAATCAAAAGAAATTTCGTTGTATTTGCTTCAAATGAGTAGAACACTTTCAAACTTCTGTGAGACTTTTCTCACGTGTGCAACATAAACTTATACGAACATGAATCTTGTATTAAAATTATCTTTTGTTAATGTTTTACAACTTAGCAGAAAACATTTAGTTTTCCCTTTCTTCTTATTCACTTTGCTTGGAAAAGCATTGTGTTGGTCACATTAATCGACTAAAGTTCTACCA
The DNA here is from genome assembly GCA_964056695.1 of Melieria picta. NCBI lineage: Eukaryota > Metazoa > Arthropoda > Insecta > Diptera > Ulidiidae > Melieria > Melieria picta. The sequence goes on from OZ057398.1 coordinate 128,433,036, forward strand.
GGGTGCGTGATTTACGTATCACTGACAGCAATGGCGCACACTGCATTCCATTTATTTAGTTATTTATTTATTTATTTAATTCGGTCCATGAACAAGAGTTATTACAGTCTATAACAATATATCAAAGTGTTCTTACATACCAAAGCGCTATAAACTAAGGTTAATTAAGGTTAGTAAAATATTAATTAATTAAGGACGAGGTTGAGTGACTCAAAGAACACAGATTTAGGCAGCGCAAAATGACACACGCGATGACACAAAAAGTTAATTGAGCTCGAACAAGGCTCTGGAAAAATGAGCATTCACAGTTCGTCCTCACAAAGCCAACATAAAATGGCACAGGGTTCCGGACGAATTTCACCGCCGAATTAAAGGAGATCCTGCCCAGAAAAGCAGCACAATTAACAGTACCATGAACAGCATCAAAAACGAAGGAAAGTGATAGGATACTTCCAGTGGCGCACACAGGATCTCATTTTGGGGCAGGTTTGCGTACAACTTTTGAGCCGAATACCGTGCGAAATGTACCAGAATTTTTTGTGTTTGGGGATTTTGAACCGCCCAAAACCTCCCTGTGTGCGCCACTGGATACTTACTCTGCTTTGAAGAGGCTTAAAATTAATGAGCTTAAGGCGCGGATAGGATACTCGAAACGAAGGGAGCGCAGGGCGAATCGAAGAAAAACTTTCTGGAGGCGTTTAATGCGATTAATGTAATACACATGCTAAGGCCTCCAAGCGAAGGACGCATATTCAAGCTTTAAACAGACAAAAGAGGTGCATACTTAGCAACTTGAGCGTACACAGGGCAAGGGTTCCACATATAACTTTCGAGCTCAATTCCAGTTGAAATCATATTTATCGCCTACAATGGTTTTAAAAGACAAATATTTGGGACCCCTCTAACGTGCGCTACTGGCTAGCAGTCTATAATATGTAGTATGTGTCGTATGTGAAAATTTATTACTGGGTTCTGTAGGGTGTCCTGTGTCCATTCGTTGCTGTTAGGTGGGAGGTGTTGTTGGAACAATGCAAAGATGGGTGTCTTTGATGAGCTGATTTTGTGGTGTTGTTGTTGTTATTGTTGTTGTTGCGTTAGCAGGACTACTGAATATGAAAATCTGCTGCGAGCTGTTTATCAAAACTGATTGGAGTGGGAAGGATAGAAGCTCGTTCAAAGGTTAAGTATTTGACTGGGTAATGCTGAAGGGATGGAAGACCATTAAGCCACGTGTCCACCATAGAGTTTTTTGCGTAGTGCTAGAGAAAACTCTCGTGTAGAGTAGACATGATTTAGTGTTGTATGGGGTTTCTTAATAATGAGTTCTCGATGCTGAAGAACCTTTCATTTTTTGCGGTTTGGTGAAAAGTACAAAAATTCTGGAGCTAGAGTGGCGTTAAAGGGCATCGCATCAAGGTCAAAGTTCACAAAAAAGCTGGCGAATTCGACAAATTGCTCTACAGCTGCTCAAAGGTTGCTCTTAGAGGGTTAAAATCTATGACTGATCCCCACTAGTTTCTTTTACTGAATATTTCTTTCAAACATATTTATACTTTATCTCCAACCCTTAATGGGCTCCCATACAGAACTATCATTTTTATAAAATAGATTCCAACTGCTCTCAGGTTGGCCCCAAATGTGTCAAATGTAAGACCGATACTCATTTATTTTCCCTTAGGAATGTTTCTTCCAAACATACCTACCAGCTATCTCCAAGTCTTAAGGGGGCTACCATACAAAACTGGCCATTTTCTATGGAAATGGCTCCGAACTGGTAAATGTAGAAAGTAAGCGAGAAACATCGTATCTCGGAAACTACTGAACCGATTTGAGTGATTTATTAAGCAATCGGCACCATATTTGAGTGAAAAAAATACAAAATTAATTAAAGTTCAGAAATCCACCACCAGAGGGCATCTCCCATACAATCTGTGTTGTGTGGTTGTCAACTTCTGGGTTTCAACGAAGCAATAATCAAAATGTCTTGTCGAAATCCCTTAACCTTCCCATTTTGAATATAACTGTAATTTTAGATGAGTGTTAGGTTAGATTAGGTTCAGAGGGCGTTTACGAAAAATCCGTAATTTTATTCTGATGCCTCATTGAACATTGTGAGTGTCGTCTATGACTGCCAGGAGGAGGCACATCGCTCTAATTGGGGTTCCTGTAAAAAGTACTGTCTTTGTTAAACCATTTGCTTTCCCGGATAAAATTTAGAGGCCCGTAATTTTACTTCCGTTAGCGTTACACGCTCTACACTAGGCTGGAGTGAAAATGGCAAAAAAAATATATAAAAATATATTTTTTTGGAATATCAATTAGCTAGATATCTCAAAATGTGCCAATACATCAATATAAAGCTGTGTAAAAATTAAAAAGAAATAAAACAATTTTTTGATCTCCCATCGCAACTTTTAATTTCACAGTATTACGCGATATTAAAGGTAGTCATCTTAAAATTCAGTTGAGAATCAAATACCTTTTTAATTACAGTATTTAATGATGTCAAAGTTATAAAACCATGGTTACAGGGTGAAGTGGCAAAAATCACGTTTCGATTCAAACGCCGGCATTTGCTGCCGAGAAGCAATGCGTGCACGGATGAACCCATCTCGCGATTTTTGTCCACAAACCGCTATCGCCGCCTCGGTCACCAACTTTACGTGTCTTTCAACTGCTTGTGTGTGACAGGGGAACTTTGGAAAGATGACAGTTGGAGTCACCTCTGTCGTGATGAGATCCGTGAGCTCAGCGTCTGTCATGGCTTTGATGACGGGAGGTTCCGAAATAGGGCAGACTGCCCAGTCAATCATGTCGAAGTATTCCACGGCGTCGAAGTTGAGTTTTGCGGGAACCTTGAACCTCCGTATTTGTCCACTGGAGACTGCTGCAGCTCTGGCCTTCATCACTCGTCGTAAGCCCAGTTCACGTATATGTGGTCGATGGTCCGTCATCATGGCCAGGAGCAGATTCTCCGGGTGAGCAAAGTACGCGTTACGGTGAATAACGGGGTCAACGATTCCCTTGAGTTTAGGGCTGAGGTAACGTGACTTGACGAGCATCTGGTGAATGTGCCTAGCTCCCTCTTTGCATGATGGCTGGCATTTTATGCTAAACCACATCGGAGCATATACGCGAATGATAAACGTTACCAACGTTTTCAGATTCTTGGACGGTTTCTTGTCGCTGACATACAATCGGAGGATTCGATTGGCCGTCGTTAGCCATCGTTAATGATTCAGGCACCCAGGGTTCCGCACTGCCAGATCGAGGCTACATTCACCTTTGCTGATGCTATTGCACATTTCCAGTAGATACCGCTGATCTGTGCTCAACTCATTTGGGTTCACATTGGAGAGTTGCTCGGTCAGTTTAACTGGCTCAAATGAGGAGACAGGCTGTTCGCTACACGTCATTAGCCGCTTTCCGATAGATCCCGAGAATCCGTGTGGGCCTGTAGTCCCGCCATCGAGTGACTGGAATAGATTGCGCAAGGGCAGCTCATTGGCATGGAGAAGACATATCAGCCACTGCAGCGGTCTCTCAAGTGTTTCTTCCAGTCGCCGGATAACGCCCGATTTTTGTCCCGTGTTTACATTTGTGCCGTCACACCCGACAACTTTAATATTTTCTGTCTTCGCGTTTCGCTCTTTGAAACTTGCGACTAATGACTCAGCTATGTCTTTGCTGCAGCCTGATGGCGGAGACGTATGGCTGAAGTACGAAGAACCCGGTTCTGCGATGATGGTTATGTGTTCTTCCGATATGGGTTTTCTGTGGTACTTGTTGTCGACGTCGAGAACTTGTGTCAAAGTTTTATCCTTGCGGCCATCAAAGAATAGTCCATCAATGCCCTTGTGAGTGTGCTCAAACTGGTCGTCTTCATTCTGCCTCAGTTCCTTTCGAATTTTACTCCGTTCTCGACGGATTTTGCTTCGGTCGATTACTTTGGATCGGTCGTTGGGTGATACGAGACCAAGATCATGCAGAACTGATGTTGCTAATACAGCAGCCGATCTGTCCGAAACTCCGGTCCGATCGCAAGCTATAGCGAGGGAAGGCAGAGAGATAGTCATTTTTTGAAGGAACGGACGTTCATTTGCCGGAATTTTGTTGTGTTTCGCACATTTGCAATTGGCCACCACATCGGAGCACTTGCATTTGCTGAGATCAAACAGAGTGTTAGCTTTGCCACGAAAGTCCGATAATCTCCGTTGGTAGTTTGGTTGATTCCTTTTTCCTTTGTTGACCTTTAGCATTGTGTTGTATTTGTCGTGGAACGATCTAAGTTTTTCTATCGCTTGTGCATGCGTTACTGTTGGAAGTGAGGCCCTTTGCCATATCTCTTCGACTTCATAGCACAGTTTGTGGGATATGTCAAAAAATGATGGGTATTTACCATTGTCCGTCTTCAGGTCTTGTCGAAGTTGAATATATTTTTTCATGAGATCGGTGTAGGTCGGCAGAGTATTGGTCGGTAGGTTTCGTGGAGCGCCAAATATCACGCACGAAACTTTGTCTCTTGTAACTGCCATCTCTTTAAAAAGATAAAGCAATAACTAGTAACCCTTTACTGCCCCACGTTTCTGCGCACAGGTACAAGTACTCACCTTTTTTTGTTTATTTTCAAAATGAAATCAGATGTTACGTCACAAGCTAATTTCTAATCGGTCACTTCACAAGGAAATCGTCAACATTCAACAATCATAAACAGAATTGAACTAGCGTGGTTTGCCACATTCCAACGAATAAAACGCGAATTGTAATTTGTAATATTTTATTCGCTCAAACGGGACTGTTACAATAAATTACTTTAAAACCGCAAACCTAAAGCAAAGGTTACTGAGATTTATTTTGAATCCCTAACTGAGTTGAAAATACGACTTTCACTTCTTTTGACAAAAGTGAAAAATGTATTAAAAACAGTTATTTCAATTAGGTGATGGGCGATCAAGGAGTTGTTAGAAACTAATATAATTTTGCAGGATTGGTACTATGGACATTTGGTACATTTCCAATATACTAGCTTCTAAAAATTTTTAAATCGATTTTTTCACTCCACCCTACTCTACACTCTACCGAAAAAACACTATAGTGAAGAAAAATATAAAATATAAAATCAAATAAAAATATTTTTCTTTTGACAGAAATAGTATTTTTTACTTAAATAATGAAAGGAAGTGAAAGAAAAAAGAAGAAAAGAAGAAGAGAAGAAGAAAGAGTTGTAAAAGCATGGAGGTACAAATTTAAATGTAAAATAGAAAAATATAAAATAGAAAATCAAATAAAAATATTCTTCTTTTGACAGAAATAGTATTTTTTACTTAAATAATGAAAGGAAGTGAAAGAAAAAAGAAGAAAAGAAGAAGAGAAGACGAAAGAGTTGTAAAAGCATGCAGGAAAAATGTTTTATTTATAAAGCTTAACCCTTTTACGGCCAGTAGAACGTTTGGATTCTAAAACTAAACTTTTAAACTTTTACTAAACACGAATTTTCGAAATTTACTTGAATACTCTTCATTATGGCACAAGTTTTGCGAACCCAGATTTTGTGGATAAATTTCATTAAAATTTGTTACTTTCAATGCGTTCGTAGCGTTTTGACCAAGTTTACATAATTTCCCGGCATTTGCCCACAGAACCTCACAAAATTTAGCGCAATAGCACAGAAACGCATCGAACGACATATTTACATACATTGAACCGAATTTGTACAGCCAAAATATACAAAATACGCCACTCATTGCACATACTGCACAATATTATTGAGCTCGGTTAGACAGGCGGTCACATAGATATTTGTGCGCCTCATGAAAATCCTGTCCAGCACTAATGCGATTATTAGTTTCCATGCCAGTGAGTGCAATAGCGGCAGCCGCATCAAATGTATGTACATCGATTGGTTTTCCAAATGAATAGCACTAAACAAGTGTGGTGATTAGACAGTCCAACACGCGCGGAAATCGTGGAAATACACTAAAGATATGCAAAAAAAAATCGAACATCAAACAATTTGGTTGAACACAACGACACTTATTGGCAGGTTTGTACTTGTATTTCTTTGGGAAATGAAAGGCAATGAAGTAGACTAATACAAGTTGGAAGTAGCTTACGTTCAGAGCTTCCATCTTCAGTTACAGCTAGTGTCCGACCGAAACCACTTTGTTGGGCCGAAACCGAAACCGAAACCGAATATTCGGTTTTTTTTTAATATTCGGCCGAAACCGAAACTTTCTAGTTGAAATAAAAATCACCATATCAAGCATTTTTTTCAACTAACGAATTTTACATTAAGTAAATAAAGAACAAACAAACAAACATAACATAAATAAATAAATACTTATTAAAAAAGAACAATTTATTCATTTTTTAAAAACGTAAACATGAAAAAATCACCCTTTCGTACCTTACTCGCTAATATTCAAAATTAAATAATTTAATATTATATGCTAAAAAAAGAAGTTTATTTACATTGGTGGCATCTAAATTATTCCTCCTTTCACTATATATCTGCTACACAATAAAATGTAAAAAATATTCTAGAAAGTTTCGGTTTCGGCTATTCGGCCATTTTTTGGCCGAAACTGAAACTTTCTAGAATATTTTTTACATTTTATTGTGTAGCAGATATATAGTGAAAGGAGGAATAATTTAGATGCCACCAATGTAAATAAACTTCTTTTTTTAGCATATAATATTAAATTATTTAATTTTGAATATTAGCGAGTAAGGTACGAAAGGGTGATTTTTTCATGTTTACGTTTTTAAAAAATGAATAAATTGTTCTTTTTTAATAAGTATTTATTTATTTATGTTATGTTTGTTTGTTTGTTCTTTATTTACTTAATGTAAAATTCGTTTGTTGAAAAAAGTGCTTGATATGGTGATATTTATTTCAACTAGAAAGTTTCGGTTTCGGTTTCGGCCGAATATTAAAAAAAAACCGAATATTCGGTTTCGGTTTCGGCCGAATAGGTTTATTATAGGTGTATATGATATCTATGTATATAGTAAAAGCCAATTTTAGAGCATTTTCAGCATACAAATTCTTAGGATTGAAAAAGCACTAAGAGTCTTCTTGGAATTTCTGCAATGAAACTAAGAAGCGGCAACACTTCGGTCCGTCTCTGTCCCGCTTTCTGAAACCAATATTCTAATGAATTTCATAAAATCACACACAAGTATACATACATACATATATATTTATGAAACTACATCGATTCATTAGAAGATCGATTTAATTCATCACCGAATGTGAGGCAGTGTGCTTCTAATTCGCAGAAATTAAGACATGGAATATTTAGGACTTTGAGTGGAAGTACGGTTTGTTGGTTGATTGGGTGGTTCCAGTAGCGATGGTCCGACATTCAGTTAGCTCGTTGGCGTCGTTTTGATACCATTTTTCCCGGTAGATACTACAATATATCTGATCTGAGCCAAAAACCAAACTTTACAGACGATTTTTCTTTAAGTTTTCTCTTCATTGGCGTAGCATAAATGCATGAATTTTTAAGGTTACACATTTGGAGTAAGTAACTACAGTTGCACATTTTCGGTTGTTCATACGATTTTTATTATAAGAAGGTTAAGGTAGGTTATGGTAGCTGTCTCTGTAAGAGACACACTCGGAGGCCTATTGTGAGGACCATTGTGATAACACATATTTCACCCGTTTTCGAAATATGCATGCAAAATTTTTTTTCCAACATATTATAAGAAACCTTTTTAATAGTTTTTTTACATTCGTGAGAGTTAAATAAGTAAAATAAATGTAAAGTATATTGGTTTATTAGTTTTAAATAGAGATTTTGGTCAAAGCTCTTTGTTTCAGGCTACACGTCCATGCATCTCGTTTGCATCAACAGTCAAAGTCCTCCCGTACTTCTATTGCTTGGTCCTATTGTAAATAATCTTTTTTTAATCTGGACTATAACACCGTACGACAGCATTTTTCACACCGGAAAAAATCCATATGGGTATGAAACTAGAGACCAAACATAGTAAAACTGCGTACTCAGTTTTTCATTTCTACATCCTTTGTCATTTTAAAAGGACTCCAAAATTTTGAAAGGGATAAAAAAATATAAAAAATACTTAACTTCGTTAGAATATGGCGATATGTATATTAAATGAAATAGGAAAGGCTCAAGAATTTAAATAAAATTGATTTGTTATCTATTTGTACAAAAAGGATATGAAAAAGGTCCTTTGAAAATTTTAATCCTTTATATCCTTGAAAATTTATATAGAATTTTCTTGAAAAGTAAGTATGTTAAACCCCAAAATTTCCTTGATCACGTGTCAAAATTTCATTACTCTAACTTTATTGGTTCGAAAGTTATTTACAAAAAGGGGGAAGCTTCTATTATAATGAAGTGCAAAAATTCTAATTTATTTGAGTATCACTATTTTAAATAATAAAAAGATACAAAATCATTCTAATTGAAATGTATTCGTTTGCTTTGCCTCTTATGTTCCTCTCTATGTTCTATGTTAAGCCTCAGTTTGTAGAGAGAACAACAAATATAACATTGCGGAAAAAAGAAAATGTCTAGTACTGAAAAGTCCCAGGCACTTTTAAATACCTCACAAATACTTTGTTGAACATAAGTAAAAATGACATAGGGATCGAAGAGATCGTCGGCAGAGCGGATGAGAAGAAACCCGGCGTTGTTTCGTTTGGTGTGTGTCGGTTGTTTATTTGTCGGTGGTTGGATTCCAAATTATCAAATACAAAAGTACCAAACGGTAAAAATTTGAATAAACGAAATGCAAATGATACAAAAATTACCAAAAGGTAAAAATTTGACGAAACGAAAGGCCGCAGCCGAGAAGTATAGAGGAAACATAAGTAACTACAAAAAGAGAAGGTAAGGATGGATTTAATTGCGGAATCGGCAGATCACTGAACACAAAACGCATGTAGTCAGAAATGTTTGCAGGCACTGAATATTGAATGGATATCAGTACAGTCTGAGCAGATCACCCCAGTGGCGGCTTAAGGTGCTCGGGGGCCCGGGGCGGCGACGGCTGAGGGGCCCCCACAAAACGGTGCAGAATAAGTTTGCGCACAAAACTAATAACGGGTATTTCCGGATATGTTTTTTACTTTTTTTTTTAAATTTGTATTCCGTTGAACAGTAAACGGACTTGCAAATTATTTTGAAACGTATACGAGTATGTGCTTGAAATTTTATAGAAAGCAAAAATAATGAAAAATGGTTAAAAGGATAATCTTACTAAATCTTTCCAAAATTGATAGAAACTTTTGTGAAATTAGGAAAACTTTTGGGAGAGCAAATTCGTCATTTCAAAAAGCCATCTTAAGTCTCGAAAAAAACAGAAAATCTTGCTTCGTTACTAAGATCTGGCCATTTTTTTAAGCATCATAACACTACTCGACAAAAAATGGGCCAATCGCGTGCACCTAAAAATAAAAGTATTTTCTAGACTAACTTTGGCCGCTGAACACAAAACTGAAAATAAAAAAATTTTTTAAGAAGCGTTTTCGAAAAATTTTCGAAAAAAGAGTTATTTCCTGTTGTTTCAGTTATGAGCACATATCTCCTAAAATAATTATCCGATTAACACGAGCTGTCCGTCGTTTTTCTTAGCCTTTTTAGTGATATATAGATTGTCCAAATCAGATGAGATTTGTGGAAGTTACTGACGGTGAAGGTTGTAACAAAGTGAATTTTTCGACCAATTTAAAAAATCATAAATTTTCGAATATTTTTTTATAGAAAAAATAAATTATCTTCTCTGGTTTTAAAATCTAAAATGAAATATATACTATTTTAGCAAATATTAAGCCTAACATCAATAGAATTGAAAGAAAAATGACAAAGTTATGATGCACTAAGTGAAAAGACCAACTTTTCATTTATTACACCGTGCGAAACAATTTTTTTATTTGGCCGAGACCCATCCAAATTTTGATATAGACGTGAAACGAGAGATCATTTATAGTATCCTGGCATAGTCAATATTACACTTTCTGACTCAAAGTCCTTTTTAAAGGATTTTAAAATTTTAAGGACACACACATTTCAAATATTTTTTTAAACATATGCGGTAGCGCAATGATGAAGATATGGGTATCAAATAAAAGAGGAAAATTGTCTCCTTTTAACTAAATTTTCTATTTTGAAAAATTAATTTTGAACTTTCAGGACCAAAATATGTCAGGCATGGAAAACATATGTACATATTTTGGATTTCAGTCTGTAGATTCATACATACTATACATCTAAATTTTATTCTATTTCAAAGTTCTAGTCTAGAAAACACTTTTATTTTTGACTTTTACAAAGTTTAATGAGGTTAAGTAATTGTGTAAATTACACTAGTTTACAAGCAAACTCTAAGATTGCGATATTTAAGTTTTAACTTAGAATTTTGTATTTGCATACTTTGCACAAAATTTTAAGTTAAAAATTAAATATTGCAATCTTCGAGGGAAAATGTTTGGAAAATTTGCAAACAATTGTTATTTAGAAAGGATGTTTTCTTGCTTTTATTGAACTGAATTTGTTATTGCAATTTCAAAGTCAATTGTCGATACTGTGTCTCTTTCAATTGATAAAAGTGACAAACAACTTAGTCTTTCATCAACCATGGTGGAGCGCAAATAGTTTTTTACAAGTTTCAGTTTTGAAAAACTTGAAATTTTTATATACAAGCTTCTCTCGGGGGCCCCCCGCAGCCCGGGGCCCGGGGCGGTCCGCCCCCCCCGTTAAGCCGCTACTGGATCACCCTGCAGCATCAGAATATATTATTTCATCATCAAATGGTAAAGTTATCTCATAATCGATAGCCTTGAACCTGAAGATCAAACATTTTTTGAAGCCTAGCAAATTCGCGATGATTTGAAGTAGGACTAATATTTTCTCTTCTGGTAGGTTTTACACCATTGTAGACTTATGATCTGAGTGCTGGTTCTATCCTATTTCTGTAAATCTATCTTAACCCTCCATTACTATCGTTGGGGTGGAATCCACCCTGTGAGTTCAATTTCTTAGTAAAATATAGATTTTTTAACCAAAACCAACATAAAGTTATAATGTAATCCACATTTGCATATTTCGGAAGGTTTTAGAGTACATTGCAGTTGTATAAATAAAGCTGATGCTTTTATAAAATTGTTTTAAAAAGTCACTGGGTGTGTTACACCCACGATAGTAGTGGCGTTATAAAATTGCTGGATGCTTAACACCGATTGTTAGTAAAGAATTTGTATTTTTTATAAATTACATTTACATATTTGTATTCACTTTTTGGCGATAATTTTTTTAAATAACGTATAGACCATTTACTTAGTAGGAAATTTTTAAAAATTATGCTCTAGGATAAGTAACAAAATTTATATAACATTAAAGTTAGAAGGACGAAATTCAAGGATGTAGTAGTGTACATATTAGTCCTTAAGATATATTAAAAAAAAAAACTATTGGAAATTTCCAAGGATATTCAAGGATAAAATTTAGTTTAAAGTTACAAGGACATTATCAATACCTCTTCGTCCTTTTGCACCAAAACATTAAATTTTCTAAGATTCTAAGGATTTTTCTCTTTCATTTGATACCAATATTGTTATTCTTCAATGCGCTCAATTTTTAAAATAATTCCTTGAAATAAACATATCCTTGAAATTTCAAAGTCCTTTAAAAAACATCCTGACGTCAGAGAGAAAAACAAAAAACGCAGTTTTACTACATTTGGCCCCTAGTTTCGCGAGTATATCGATTTTTTCGTGTGTTTGGAAATTGTTTGATTTTTGTCGCACGGTGTAACCTTTAAGGGGGGAACTACCTTTAGACACTTCAAAAAATCGATTTTTTTGTATTGTTTTAATCGATAGGTATATTGCCTTAGAATATCGTGTCAAAGTTTCAAAAGGTAATTCTCGAAATTGTGGAAGAGATGCATCCCGGAAATGACTGGCGCCGAGCTCGCCGAGCAAACTTTAAACGGCATTTTCTCGAAACCATGTTTTTCAAAATTGTGTAAGTGATAATAAAATTACTAATGAACAGATTTTCATTATCTAGCATTCATTTTAAAGAGCATACAAAATTGTTCTATCTAAACTAAAGATTTAAAAAACAAAACATTTTTAGACATTTTTTGACTGCATATATAACAAAATTTCTTGTGAAAATCCTAATTTTTTTTGTGAAGCCTGTTTTAGAGGGTTAATTTTCGAATTTCGTAAAAATTTTAGTTCATCGACGATAGAAAACCCTCTCGAGTAAGAAAATGTTTGGTTTTTTATTTCAGACTAAAATTGCGGCCAGCATCACTTACACAATTTACGATGTCAGCGGCGATATGACTTACAGAATCATTGATAAATTTGTTAAATTTCTGTTTTCACTTTTACAAAAATGTTTTTTTTTTACCTCAGACATCACTGTAAATATATATTATATTGATTTGAAAAGAACTGTTTTCATTTCCCTGTAAATCGACTGTAAAAATTACCTTTTTTTCGGCCTCTAAAGGTAGTTCCCCCCTTAAAAGTAGCAGGTATATTGTTGATTTTTGTTTGAGTTTTTTACGCAAAATTTTACCTCGATCCGAAAAAAATTATTAAATAATTATTTAATACTTATTTTTTTAGCTTTCTGAATCACTAAGCCCAAGAAGCATATCTTAAATATTATGCAAGTTGTGGCCATTTTTCCAATGCAACATTTTATTTCATATTTATTTTTTTTTAAATGAAGTGTACATAAACAAATGTTTATATTAAATAAATGAATTAACAAAATTATACAATTTATTTTTGTTTTTACATGTTATGATGTTCTGATTATGAAAAAATTTGTTTTTTGTTTATTTTACCTCCATAGATAAGTAAAAAGGATAATAAAATGTTGTGGGTGGATTACACCCATAGTTAGTAATGGCGTTGGTGAAATAGACGATAGTAATGCAGGGTTAATGGTGTCTCGACGCCTAGAATGCGTTGAAATGTCACACAAAATGTCGTGTGAGCATATCGACTGTCATATTAAGAACCTGTTCAATCTTGGTTTGCAGTTCATGTGCTCAAACCCTCAAATGTCGAATCTGTTGCCAGCCACCACAAAATGTCGCATTAATGTTTGTCAGTTTTCTTCAATATTTCTTTTTATGGCTGGTTGGCGGTAGGACGCAGTGCGTTGTATGTTGTTAGTGCAACGACAAAAATATATACTCGTACATACATACATATCTATCGTATTGCAGAGCATTCTTGATTTCATTTATATTTTCGTGTTTGTTGGGGCCACTTTTTGCCTGCTAAGCGCACTGACAGCGTAATAAGGCTAATGTAAATCGTGCACGCTTGCATATGGTGCCTGCCGCTTGCCATTTTTATAGCGACACTGCCACTCACAAACACACACACACACACACACACTCACTCGCACTCGTGCATCGCCATCGACAGAGAGCGAAGCAGGCATGGGAGTGTGTGCACACCGACTTCCGTTGGCGCAGTTAACCGTGCAGGCGGCTGCACGGAGCATCCGACGAGTATTTGCTGCAGCAGATACCAGAGCGCAGCGCCGACACCAGGACTGCGTCCCCAGCGCCGTGACTGCACACATTCATCTGCAATGCAGTGTGTGCGAGTGTGTGGCGGTGTTGTCGACGTCGCAATATCTGCTGCTAAACTAAGCACAACGACATCAATAAATCATCCAATAATGCGATGCCAATGTTGCTGCTGCGCGTTGCCGTTGTCGGGACTGGTCGTGTTGGTGCTGCTAGAGTTGCATTGCTGCATGGTGTGAATGTGCTGCTACCCTACAAGGAATGCCTAACCGAAACTCCAGAAAAAAGTTCAAAATTTGTCTAAAAACTAACACATGCATAAAAATATCCCAAATCTCACTAACACACACAAATCTGTATTTCACATTTTGGGATTTTATTTAGTAAGTGCGAATGAAACAATATATTCACTAATTCCATATTCTCTGTATGAAAGAGTGAGATGGCGATATAAACGCGGCACGTCACCTGATTTCATGCACAAAATGTCAGAGTGCTGCAAACTTAATGAGATTTGTGTCGCGTTGTTGAACGATCAGAAGGCTTCCAAATAAAGATAAGTATTAAAGGAGTGAAATTAAAACGAAATCAAATAAAAATCTGACATTTTTTCATTTAGACAAAGTACAGAAGGAAGGACGATCTGATTGCGGCGATAAAACAAAAGGTTACCAGCACATTTCAACTGTGAGGGCAAATGAGGCCAACGTCCATTGGAATCTGGCTTTCGGCAAACGTTTGTCCGTCTGTCTTACGTATTTATTTATTGGCTCATTTTTATTAAATGAACTTTTTTACGTTTTACTTTAAATAATAAATAAATTTGAATTAATTTAATTTTTATTAATATCAGATAGGTCTGACCGGTTTGTCGGTTAGACGTAACTGATTGTTACGGTAGACATACCGAATCGTACGTTATGTCTACCAGATAGGTCTGACCGGTTTGTCGGTTAGACGTAACTGATTGTTACATGCGAGACTCCATGTGAGTAAGCGAGACAGCTGTACGTTTGCCAAGATTTCGGAGTGCATGCGTTAGAAGGTGATATCAAATCAGACGTACACGAAATCAAGTCACACGAACACAAAAGGACTAGTCAAATTTTTCACACGGCTAGAACAAATCTGACTAGAAATATAACCGATATGTTGGTTATTTATACCGGTTATATAACTAGTAGGGCGGGTTAATTTTTTTTTTTGATGAAGCGTATAGCAAAAACGTAATCTATAGGTGATTCTGAGAAATTTTGCTCAAGAGACCATAGCTCTAAGTCGGTTTTGGAGCCCCCCAAAATTTCAAAATAGATATTTTTCAATATATACATAGAATAATTTAATTAAATTCGTCATAAAATCGGATAGAGTTATAGTAGATTTCTCAATCTGGGCTTGTTTGAAAGGTATTTTTATCGCCTTTCAGAATCTGTATTGATACCAATATTTTTTTTTATTTTTAGTAGACATATTAGGAATTTTTTGTCGAAAAATAGCCTAAAATGAACTAATGAATGAATGAATGAAATTTTGGGGGGCTCCAAATCCGACTTAGAGCTATGGTCTCTTGAGCAAAATTTCTCAGAATCACCTGTAGATTACGTTTTTGCTATACGCTTCATCAAAAAAAATCGTTCCATACAATTTGACCCGCCCTAATAACTAGTCATATGACCGGTAGTCTTCTTGTAGGGTACTTTTCATACACATACGCACACAGGCACAGGCAACGGAGCCATGGAGCCCCGTGAGGAAAATGGACTTAATAAAAAAGTATGACTGAGGATTTTTGGTGCTTTATGTTCAGGATCGAAACTTGGCTGTGGCTGCGGATATTAACTAAATAGTCGATTCAGCAGCTGATCATTGTTTTTGGATTTGATGACATGAGATTGTAAGTAAGTAAGTGTCTTGCAAGAAGTCTTCTTCATGCTATTTCGAGAAGGTTCAAGGAAGCTTTCACTCACTTCACTCAATCTACGAATTTATGGTCTTCTTGTGAGATCCGGCTTAAAAACCCTCAAATTGATGTCGCTCTAAGAGCCATTGAGACAATGAAAAGTTAGAAAGAATCGTACTACTGAATCGCAGACTGAATTTATTATGTTGGCATGTTGGACAACAATTCTGTGGTCAAAAGCAATAAGAATTGGAACCGAATGTACAGCATCGCATGTTGCGTTGCAATATGTGAAAAGTAAGATGCGCGAAAAAAATCCTGACCGAAATTGTCCTCGATGTCTACTTCGTTGTCGGCATCTTCGGGGCTGCTCTGACACCTTGGCGATCTGGATACCCGGGATGTCTTCAACTAGGTCCGATTGTTGCCCAGGAACTTGCTGAAGTCGAATACTAGCTCGTTCGGAGAGAAGCCGGTAGTGGCGTTGCGTTGGGAGTTGATGAATCACTGCAAGTCCCATCAGGTCAGGTCCCACTTCTTGATATTGGCAATGACATGTGACGTTTTCGTATCACGGAC